>JAIQXY010000017.1:306386-345585 GCA_021018855.1 Cladosporium oxysporum | reverse complement strand
CAGAGAACCTCCTCGCAGACTCTAGAGTGAACGTTGACTCCAGAGATCTGAATGAAAGATCGGCGCTCTTTTACGCTGTCGCCAGGTGGTCCCCTACGATCATGCAGCAGCTCCGCGAAAAAGATCGGTTTTCTGATGCAACTGCGGAAACATAGTAAATCTGGCTGCGCGAAGGCGATGGAAGCGAGCAGTATCTCTTTTTATAATCGTGCCAGATGCTTGGTGACGAATCCGACGATGCTGACAGCACACAGCTCATGAGCCAGTTAAACAAAGAATGAAACGAACCGGTTTACTCATAGTGCAGTGCCTCGACAATCTCCAAATCCACGGTCCAATGTCATCTCACAGAATATTGCGTCCTGCTTTGAGATTCCACCTGTTTTTGTAAGCAATCACGGGTCTACTCGTGCCCTCAATTGAGATCCCTGTGGGTTTCCAGAACGTGCCGTATCACGAGAGTGAGGCCGGTGGTCCTCAGATCACCATGTTTGCATACAGTTTCGGATCGCATGGCAAAGTGGGAGCGAGCATGACACCCATCGTCGCGAAAGCTCATATGACTCCGCCTTCTCAGATGGGGGATTGACAAGACCATTGATGATGACAAGGCAAAAAACACCGCGCGAGAAGGCGACCTTTCATTGGTACAAATTCGTGAGTCGGTAGGCCGTTGTCATTGTTCAGGCGCGCTGTCTGAGAGACCGGGCCTCTCTGTAACTACCTAACACCTGGGCAAGCTAATTCTGAGATCTGCGCCTCAGATTCCCAAAGTGCATCAGTTCGCAGCAAGTTTTCATGGGATGGTGCATGGAAAAGTCCGTTACAAGCGCTCAAACTGCGCGCAATCCCCATGGGGGAATCAAGTAGGTGTCTACAAACCCGCCACGAAATATGATGGTGATCGACACAATCACCCCCCAACACGCATGCCGGCCTTCACTCGAAATCTTCAATCGATGCTTGACTGCTGCATGACACATGCAGCTCTTGTTACGTCACTGCGTTAGACTCGCAATTGCTCGGTTCAAGGTCCGGCAGATCAAATCCAGAGCAACGAAGATAAGTATGACCTCCTCGAAATCATTCCAAATAAGAACGACCAGATTCGTGAATGACTGTCAGTTCAATTGGAAAACCCTTGAGCTTGCCAACGGCGCCGCGCATCAGACCTCTGTTCTTAAGGAACTGTAACATATAACGTTACAAGATTAAACTATCTTCATCGAACTCTCCATTCATTGCACGTTGTACTAACGTCGTACAACCTATACCGCCATTCTAGCATCGCTTTTCGTCATCTCTTCGAGTCTGATACGGTGTTTTCCGGGACTGGTGTCTTTGCGCGCAAAGTTTGTGTATATTTACTCTTTCCAAACAAAGTCAAGTTTCGGAAGTGTTCAGAACAAATTCTAATTTCATTTTGGCGGACGACTGGTGCGCTAGATTCAAAGAAATTGTGCAGTCCAGCTTCGGGGTCAGATCTCTGTTGCTTTCAATATCATCAAGCCAGGACTTGGCGGCGTGCTCTCGAGGTGTCAGGTCGACCTGACTTGTACTTTTTGGACGATTCTGGCGAAACATTTGGTTTGTTTGGTAGGACTTGCTAAGTGGCGGTGCGAGTCAGAGAAGGCACTGTAGCAGGAACACTAGAAGGTCCGTTGACATATAGTTATGGGACATACTGTAATGTTTCTTTCGTAATGCCGTAACCGTGATCTGTTTTCGTGGTCTTCGGAGGCTGAGATCGCTTGAGATCGTGCATCTGCCGTTTCTGATGTTGTCGCTTTGCGACTTGGCTACGGACAGCTCTTCTCCAGCTTGTTGTCTTGGCTTCGGTAGGATGTGACATCTGTAAGAAATGGAATGAAACTCCATCATATTCCATATGTATCTTCAAATAAGTTATCTAATCCGTTTCGTGCGAGTGCTTGATGGGGGCGTTATGTTGATCCTCGGTCGGCGACGGGCGCGCGTGCATTCGATATGTACTGAACAATTTTAGCAGACGCATGCTGTTTTCGCGAAGATCAACCAGGCTATCTAAGCTAAGTTCCTTGGAAACCCCCCCCCCGTAAGGGCGCATCATCTAGGAATTGAGTGACGATGCAGACCGATACTCGCTGGCGAGGCCGTAACTGGCCGAGAACTTGCCCCGAAGCAGCTCGTTATCTGCCGTGCTTTCCGGCTCAAAAAACATGAGACCAGTCAACACGGGTCAAAGACAGCCACGGTGTCCACTGTGGATACATATTCCAGGAAGGATCTATAATATCGCCCTAATCTGAGCTTGCCGGCTACCGGTATGGGAACAGCCTAGAACTAGTGCCAATCCTTCGTGGAAGTCTTTCCGAGATCTGACCGCAACTATCTAGTCAATCCGACATGCATGAACTTAACGCATGCGGTCCGCATTCCGACAGCGTCCTGGCCGCGTCGCTAGCACGTACATCATGTTCGCGCACGTTCCATGTGATCACAGGGCGAAGCTGCTCAGATTTGCAGGCCTGACCACAAGTAAGGCAGGTTGCCGGCGCAAGGTCATGCGTAGGATTTGCGATACAGCTATCATCATCAGTCAGAAGACTCATCAATCGAACCCGGCAAATCCCATCGCATGAGAGGATCACCTTGCTGTGAGGGAAGGTAGCACTTGATCTGGTCCGATGCCACTCTGCTTGATTGTCTGCTTTACACCAACATTTCATGTCCTCTTTCTGGTCAATGAGTTAAGTGCGCTTGGTGGAACTTCCACTCATAGTGGTCTGAATCTGAATATTCAGATTCAGAAACTCGTATTCAGATTCAATTCAATTCAGGTGCCCATTATTCAGTATTCAGGTTTTATTCAGTACGTCATTGCTTGGCAAGTCTTGGCAGGATTGAATGCGAGTGAAAGTCACTAGCTTGTCAACGGCACGTTCAATTCGGACTCATTCTCTAGCAGACGCAGGCAGATCATCATTATCAGAGCTATCTAAACCATACTCATCATCAATCTGGCAAGCATAGCCATGGCGCTGCCAGTCCTTCAAGCATTCTCCCTCTTCAATGATTCGCCCGCCCAGCTGGCTTCGTGACCAGGTGATCGTCCTCCTCATCCCGCTGAAGCTTGATTCACTCGCAGCGCTCATTGGCATCGCACTGAGACAATCGATCGCCATTTGCCACAGCTGCGGGTAGGCGGCTTTCTGATCGGGCTGGCTCCACCATTCTATGGGACTCCCCGCAATCTTCGTAGGAGTGGCATTGACGAAGGCCGTAAACTCGTCTTGGCTTTGGCATGTAAGTGATTGCAACAGTCTGTGACGGTGGATGTCCCACGCCGTACGAGCCCCATCCTGCTCCGCCGACTCAAGGGCAGAAGGGTTCATTGCACACTGTCGGTAACGGGTCTCGAAAAGCTTTTTTGCTCTCTCGATACCGGGCTTGATCCAGCGCTTCTTCCAGACTTTCTCCATGTACGCTTTCCGGTAGCCAGGATGGAGCAATACAGCAGCCGCGTGTACCGGCACATCATCTGACAGCTCATAGTACTTGTTGAATGCGATCCAACTGGTATTGATTGCGGCCAGCAGTGCTGCTTTTGAAGTGTACTTGCGTTCGCTGTCCTCGTAGTGTTTGATGAGGAAGTCGATCTGCACTTGGAAGCTGTCGAAAGTGGCTTGGTCGCCCTGGCTCAACATCGTGACTTGGTGGAACGGCTGAAGGAACCCCGATGCGTCCTGGAGAGTCTGCCACTCATCGCGGCTCAGCTTAAAAGCTTCGAGCTGGGCATGGCGGTCTATGATCCTAGCAATAGCGTCGCGGCATTCTATTGCATCAGCAAGAAGGGTGTACCAGGCATTCCACCTGGTCTCACCAGGTAGCTTCAGCACTTTCCCCGCAAGATCTTTGAACTCCTTGTGTAGAGCCATATTGCGCACCGCGACAGCCAATCGATAGACCTTGTTCAGCGGGCCGTGACTTGCGAACCCTCCTTCACTGACGATAGCGTCCTCGATGACTGAGCCGGAATTGAGAACCCGCTGCGTAGCCGTATCCAAGGCTTCTTCGTTTCGACAGAAGAGGAAGGCTTGTACAGCAATGTTAAGGACGTGACCGAGACAGCGCAGTCGATTCTGTCTCGCATCCCAATCGACGCCATGGCGGCTCGACAAGGATTCTTCTATCGCCCGGCAGAGCGTATCGTTGGCACTTGCATTGTCTGCGGTGATGTAGCCCAAGCGCTTCTCGATCCCGTACGATTCGAGGGTATGTATGACAAGAGGAGCGACCAGCTCGCCAGCGTGTCCGTGGTGGAGCTCAGGCATGGCTAGAAGCGCATGTTGGAGTCTGCCGTCTCCACTGACAAATCTGGCATAGATGGACTGGAACTCACCCTGATGGTTGATGCCACTCGTCCAACTGTCTGTGCAGATATTGATACGTGATGCTGAGGATTGCAGTGCCCGTGCCACTACAGAACGCTGCCGCTCGTAGTTGGAATGTATCTGCCGTGGTATGGACGTGTGCGATTTCAGAAGTATTTGCGCACATTGCGGGTTGAGCGCCCTGCAAAGCTCTTCAAACTCGTCAAGCTCTACTATACGGTGACTGACGTTTGCTCGTACGACGAAGCGCGCCAGAGCGTCTCGAAAACGGCGTTTGTCCAGGACATTGAACAATAACTTTTCTTGCGCAGTGCGACTCAGCGACTCGCCCTTCTCTTTCTGTCTTTGCAGGGCGTCGAGGATCGGTGAAGCAGTAATTCGCTGTAGGCGCACGCCGTGGCTGGAGCGGAGATGCTGCTCAGCGTTCTGAATCGGTTGACAGTAGTCACATTTCTTGCAGTAAAAGAGCTTTTGGTAATGCCGGTTGCGCTCAGGTTCGTGGGGCAAGCGCGTGCGAGCGTACGTCCAGGCTGGGTGCACCTCCTTGGTATTCGAGCATGATGATCGTTTGCGCTTCAGAGATTGAATTGTACCAGGCGTCGAACCTCTTTCGCCATCAGTGCTTGACGCTCGCGAAGCAGAGGACGAAGCGTGGGCTTGGTGAGGCCATTCACCAGCCGCGATCGACACTGGAGCTCCTCCTGTATCCATTCCGGTCGTCACAAAGCAGCGGCCGTTGGACACTAGGTCCCCTGGAATGTCATGCATGCTGGAATCGCGTGAGCACGCCTTACCCGATACGGCTAACGGCAGTCTTCCGACGCTTCGGAACCCCAGATTTATGCTTGCGACAATCTGTAGATGACCCAAAGGGCTGAACTCCAACCCTGACCCTTAACACAATATGAATAATCTGAATGTATGGTGAATATTCAGACACCCGGATTCAGATTCAGATTCATATGAATATTCATAATCCCTGTTGAATCCAATTCAGATTCAGACCACTATGCTTCCACTACCTCCTGATATGGCGAAGCAATGTCAATCTATAGGATCTCCTAGCATGTCAGAAGCGTTTCACAACAGACCTCTTCACCTGTAAGAGGAGACCAGCCCGACGCGTTGTTTTTGCTCAGGTGCGAAGTAGTCTTTCATACTCGCTCTGTAGACAATGCATCGGTGCTAAACCTGGAAGACTACCAAGCCGGACCGCACCAGCTGTATGTCTAGATAGTCCCAAAACATCGACCTGACTCGGTCGCGCGCATGCCGGCGCTCGGAAGACCGAATACCTGCTAGGACCCAACCATTGTCGCTCGCAACCGCAACGTTGTATAGATTGTTTTCCACCCCACCTTCTACACTATGCCTTGACAGAGAGTCTCTTCGTCTAATCATTTGTCGATCTTGGCCTTCGACTTCTTCTCGAGTCTCAATCGTCGTTCCGTTGCTTTCTTCGAGATCTCCTTCTTCGTTCGTCGAAAAGATCTCAACTCCTCATCGAAGAAGAACACACGTACTTCTCCTTCATCACCTTCAAAGGCGTGATCATCCCGGTGTGGCTCCTCAACATCTTCCACGAGGGTCCTCTCACTCTCGGACAGATGGCTGCTCGCCGACGAACGTTGTGCTTTGTTTCGCCTGGTCAGAATCTCCTGCTCGGATAACATTTTGTGGGGTAGGAGTGTCGCGAAGATGAGCGTCTTGACGTGATACGAGGCTTTTTCGTCGTCTCAATCGGAGAAATACTAAGCTATTGTAGCTCTGTCAAGCTTGTACAGCGTTTTTTGTGATTGAAAGAGTTTGCGATAAGTTTGGAAATGAGGAGCCCGCCATGATTTCTTCGGAACATATAGGTATGACCGTGCTTGACACTGTTCGCTACATTCGTACGCGCGTCCTACTCCCGATGGGTTGACCTCGCCTCAAGGCACAAGCGCAGAGAACAAGTGGATCCAAATCACCTAGGGCTGGCCTAAGCTCGCTCCTTGTGTCCCTCAATATGACTCTACATGGCATACCTGTGAATGCCCACGAATTTATCTTCACCTTCCAATTTGGCTTTCTTCTGCTAACATGGTGTCCAACAGTCGATTAATTTTCGATATGGCTGTTTTGATTGATAATCTGACATTATGCGTGATTACACAATGTCCTTGTGCATCGGCAAAAATCAGACATGTGCATACTCAATCAAGCTCAAGCGGACGGCCCCTGCTTGATTGATTGAGCCACCGGTCACGCTTGGTTGATTGCGCTTGACTGATTGATTGATAGTGCTTGAGTCTACAGAGACGCCGGGTGACCAACATCGACAATTTTGTCCTCATTCTCGTTAGTCGCTTCTAAGTTATCGCACGTGCAAAGAGACTTTCGTCTATGGTGATTATTCCCGAACTCTGCCAACTGTTCAAGCACATGAGAGAAGTGACCGTGTCATCACTCATACGTCATCGCCGTGCCGAAATAGTGTCGCCGGCTTGACTGAACAACCGCTCTGGCTCATCAGCCATGGCTGGTACGGGCATAGATATCAAGCGCCATCTTAGCAAGCTGGGGCCAAATCTTTCTCCTCGCTAACCAGTACTTGATCGGAGAATTCACTGAGCTATACGAACGATCAGGTTGCTCGCTCAAGTACTGCTCGAGTTGATCAAGCCCCGAATCTTCACCATCAGACCACTCGTCCGCGGCATGTTTGACCAGTGAATGACACAATCAAGTATTTTAATTGCCTTGCCAATCGATAGACCAAGGAATCAATCAATCTGGCGCTTCCAGGATATTGACGTCAAGGCAAGCAATCAATTGTAGTCTTCCCGTAGTGATTGATGCATTGGTCATATTGATGGAGCCTTAAAACTGTGTTTTCTCGAGCACAACTCTCGTGTCGAAGAACCCCAACCCTTAAAATTTCAAGGGTATCTGCCCATTTTGGGCAAGGCTCTCTCGGTTGGAAGGGCCCGTAGAGCCTCATCGCGTGTTGACGCGTCTCCCACGCCCCGCAAATACCGGCGGAAATGGTGAGCATAATTATGTATCCGTCATCACGATGGCTTCGAGCAACGATGCAGAACTCTTGACGATCCCCTTGAGCACGCAAGCCCCGACATCCATCACACAACGCCAGGTCCTGAGCCCTCTTGATAAATTGACTGACTGCCTAGAAGCTTTCCCGGCGTGGGGCACATCCCGACGTCGGGCACACCTCCGCGTACGTGAACAACACCACCTTCTCGGTCTCAAGCATCGTCAAATTTTGATCAATTGAGTTGAAAGCCCGAGAGGACGTAGAAAAAGGCTTAATTGTGAAGTGTGTGCATTCAATCTCCCTCAAAACGAGCCGGTTTCTTGATGGTACGTCCACGCCTTGACCTTGGCCGAATTGGCACCATCTCTTCGATCAGTTTGACTGTAGTCGAAGCGGCCGTGCTAGACGACTTCTGCTTGGCTGGTCTACCTTTATGTCTCTTTCTTCGCGCTGCGGACTCTATTTGAAGTTGCTTTCGAGCGTTCTTGACCTCCCTGGCTTGCTCCCTTTGGGCCTTCTTGAGAGCGTGCTCAGCCTTCCTTGCTTCAGCACGCGCAGCTCGCTCTTCACGCTTTCGTTGAGCTTCCAACTCCTTCTGCACTTTCGCCGCAGCTCTAGCTTCAGCTCTGGAGACCTATTCTAGAGCCTCGCGTTCTTTGGCAGCCTCCTTAGCGTCCTGAAGCTCTCTGGCCCTTCGAATCTTGGAAGGGCTGAAGAACAGAGCGCCAATGCCCTCATCCGCTCTGAGCTCTTCAGTAAACGGTTGCCCACGCTTTCTTTTCTTCTTTTCTTCACCGAGAGCCTCGGCATAGCCTTTCTCGCGGTCTTCCGCCAGCCTGAGCTTGGCAGACAAGGTGATGCATGCTCCGCCTAATTTTCTGATTATTTTCGCGGTCTCAGTGTCTCTCTCGGCCACTGCTTCGTTGACGATCCTCCTGATGGTTCTCTGCGCTGACGGTGTGTCTAAGCAGCTGCTTGAGTGTCTCGAGGGTACCGGTTCGACTTGGGAGGCCTCAGGATGGTCCCCTCGCTGCTCATCGAAGATCTTGAGCACCTGGTTCGAATCAAAAGGTTCGATGCCTGTCCTGCGCCATCCAGACCTTACGTTGGCTTCTGTAAAGGCTTTGTCAAAGGCCGAGTAGAAGTTCTTGAAGAAGTCTCGCTTGGTGACACTCGCCATGCCTTGAGACAGCCTAGAGTGAGCGTCTAGCTCTTGACTGTAGTGTGCAGCCAAAGGTCCGAAGAGACTGACGTCCAAGGGCTGCAGCCTGTGCGTCGAGTGAGGAGGAAAGACTGCCACCAGTATCTTGTGACTCCGGCACCATTCCAGGAAGCTCAGCGTACAGTGCGAGCCATGGCCGTCGAGAATGAGAAGTCTCCAGTCTCTACCAGCCTTACTGGCAGTCTGCTTGTCGAATAGGCTCTGCAACCAGCTCAGAGCAAGCTCATTACTCGTCCATCCGTTGGGTGAGCTCGCGAACCAGCAAGGATGCTCCTGGGGGTCGTAGTCCTGCAGCCAAGAGTCCTGGAGGTCACCGCTGACCGCCTTGTAGATTAGAGCTGGTGCTAATGAGCTTCCGTCTGCACAGATAGTCGCAATAAGAGTGATCCACTCTCTCGAACCATCCTGCCCTGCGCCTAGTAGCCTCTGTTGTCGCATGAGAGCTCTAGGAAAGACCCTCTTGACTTTCTGTAGGTGGCCGATGAGGAAGCCTTTCTCATCCATGTTGTAGCAATTGTGAGGCTGTATGCTGTACTGGTCAATCTTCTGCCTCAAAGTGGAGAAGTACTGTCTATACGAAGCCGCAGAGTCGGCCTTGTGCCGTGAGAGGTCGATGGTGTTGAGATATCTGCAATCCAAGACATCCTTATGTCTGGCTTTGAAGTCTGCAGACCAGTTCTTGCCGGGCTGCTTGCCACATACATAGGAAGCCCAGAGAGTTACCATTGCCGGCGTAGGCGGCAAACACCAGTCACAGAGCTTTTGTATCTCTTTCACAAGCACTAATTTTTGCTTGTTGGTTAATAACTGCTTTGTCTCGTTAGCCTTAGCTACAGAGACTCTCTTTCCACGGAAGTGCTTGCTAAGCACTGATCTTTCAACATTGAACATTCTAGCTGTTTCTGAAACATTAGGCTTATCGGCGCTTCCCAAAAACGCGACTGCTTCGTCAATAGCTGCCATGGTCGCAAAGTAAACGCGTGTTGAAGTGGTATTGTTTACAGCTGTGGAGGTGTGCCCGACGTCGGGATGTGCCCCACACCGGGAAAGCTTCTAGCGTTCGACTCGGTGGGGTGGAAGCGAGCCTACCTGCGATGGATTTATGGACAACCAATCTTTGAGGAGCGCGACCTCTCCAGCGTTGAAGGACCTCCTCAGTCTCCATCATTCTAGGATTGACTCCCTTATCCCCGCCAGTCACTCAACAACTCACCGCTACATCGTGGACTGCTATAGTGGCATGAAAGCGCTGACGAGGAACACCGGACATAAGGTTAACGTGAACAAAACAACCGATGTGAACAATCAATCATCAAGCAATTAATTTGCGCGGAGCACCATTCGACCAATTTAGCAGGTGCCATCAAGGCAACCAATCAGGGGGGTCCATATTGCCTTGAATTGATTGTGTCATTCACTGGTCATTGTTCATAACGCAACTTGATCAGTGTGCTACCGAGACCTTCACTACCCTGGAACCCTTGTTACCTCGTTGTACGTTCATACACCGAGTACACCCCATTACAGGCAGTGAGGAAAGTGATGCAGTAACACAACGTAACGGCAAATTGTATGCAAAGTACTTGCAAAGGTTACATAAGAAAGCATGTTGAATGCATCGTGTCTAACGTCTCTCCCACTCAGTCTGCATCACAGCAAGCTTTCACAGCCGGATTGTCTTGCTTGCCAAATCACCGTGATGCCCCGCACGAAAATCGTGATTCCTCCAGGATGTTATGGAACGACCGAATTTTACGGAAACTCGTTGCCGATGGTCACGTTAGTCTTGCTCGCATAGACCTTGGATATCTTGACTCCCAAGTTGAACTTTCCGGGAGTGCCGGAATCGGAAACAGTTTCTGATCCCACGAAGACCGAATTTTCCAGAGACTGGTACTGTGATTCTCCACCTTCGAATGTCGGAATCAATACTGTAGTTCCTGTCAGCTACAACATCTCTCGCAGGTCATCATGCTTGGAAGAACGAACCTCGGTAAACAGTACCATATGGAACCTCGAGCCCTGTAGAGGTGTTGCCGGTGATGATAGGCAGCACTGCTTCGTTGCCGATCTGGACTCCGCCTAAATTGAGCCTGAAGGGTGCAGAGCCATCGTCAGGCACGACAGTACCACGGAAGCTCGGGTGACTGATTCCGGCAACCTCATTGGTAGTTGCATAGTTGACGCCAAGGATCACCTGCGCACTGAACTGGAATTCGAACTGTATGGGTGGTGTGTCAGTGGTTCGGGTCAAGTTATTCGATGCTTTCGTCACGTGGTCAGACTCACTCCGGGTTCGGTTTGTAGCGTAGCACTCTCGAACTCAAACAATCCCAGGGAGCTGCCGAACACATTGTGTCCCAACGGTTTCTAGACTGGAGTTAGCCTTGCAAACCGTGACTCCCAAAGCCACTTACGAGTGTATTGACTGTGGCCTGTTGTGAGCAAACATGGTTAGCAAGGACCGTCAATGTGACGTGAGGCTCAGCTCACGTTGAAGAAAAGCGCGGGAGCGAGGTACGTGAAGGGAAGCATGGCTCTGGGCACCTGACGCAAGAGACTGGTAGTTGTTGTGAGTGGGAGTCCGTGAAGGCTGCGCTAACAGACAATTTATGAATCAAACACGATTGCTGATCAGTTCCTAATTTGTCACAAGCATAGTTCACGCACATATCGATCGAGATAGATAGTGAGCCTTTGTGGTGCTTCCTGCAATAAGCTGTCTGTGACATCCTGGAGACTTGCAGCGATGATATTTCTGACTAGCGTGTTGGCGAGACTTCCGGGGAACTTGGCCAATGCTTCCGCCGAAGATCCAAGCGAGATATGTCTGTGTCCGAACCCGAAAGGGTACAGATCCTTGGGACAACGCCCATACTCTCACCGATGTAGTATCGCAGCTACGATCTTGCATGCAATAAAACGGCGCAGATACGTGGATCTTGGCCATATTGAAGCTAGAGGCTCGAGACATCAATCATGAAATTCTGCATTAGCGTTGCAACCCTTCTCGAGCGTGTGGGGTGATGCGGGTCCGGTACACCACTCAGTCTGACCCACGTCTTCAATGGTGTTCGCGAAAGTTGATCCTTGCCTCCTACCACTGTCGTACTGAGAGTCTGATGTCATCCAACGATCGTCCGTTCACCGATCCATCGCACCTGTTCCGATGCCCTCTCAACGTTGGTCCATTATCATGCATGCACGCGTATGATGCAGAGTTGATCACATGCACTGGTCCACCGTTGAGCGATTTTCACAAAACTGACGTTGAGAAATCTTGCTGTCCATCAAATGCACGTCGGCGACTCATCACAGCACGTACGTTATGATCTCGATAGCTAGGTCAGCGACGAGACTATAGCTAGCCCCAGAACACTGACATTTAGTGTTAGATGGATCGCTTCTCTAGAGACACTTGGTCATACCGGCTGGCCGTAGACCTGACGTACACGTTCTGTAGAGTGGCGGGGCTTTGACCTTTTACGTTGCCTCTATTCGATGCGGTACATTGCTCAGAGTGTTCATAACATTACACATGGGTCCAAGAGTGATAAATGGAACTATGTATTTCATGCGAACCAATCGTTCAGCGGCGCCGCATCCAAGAGGCGTAATAGACAGCCGTCGTTGCGAAAGCTAACGTGACGTACCACCCTGCCCGTCGATTCAGTACCTTGATTGCAAAATGATACCAGAAGTGGATGGGATCAGTCAACGCGAGCGACGATTTCTGTTTCACGCGCTCAAGCAAGCTGCTCGTCCTTTCATCCTCTCTACGAAAGTCAGCTACGATTCCCTCATCGAACGGAGACTGAGAGTGCTTACTCGCGTTTCACCAAAGGCAGACTCTCTCGTACCAGCTGAACTTGCTTGCGATCAATTTCGGCGAACATGAGCTGATCCTCTTCTGACTCTAATTGAGCAACGATCTTGCCCCAAGGGTCAACAACAACGCTATGACCATAGCTAGATCTTTGCTCATTGTGCTTTCCGACCTGATCTGGTGCTATGACATAAGCTTGACATTCGATAGCTCTCGCTTGAAGCAATGGAAGCCAATGGTCTCGTCCAGTGGTAGGCACAAATGCTGATGGGTACAAAAGCACTTCAGCTCCCATGCTCACAAGCCGTTGAGCCAGCGAAGGGAACCTCAGGTCATAACAGATCATTGCTCCGATTCTACCAATTGGGGAATCGAATGGTGGAAGTACGGCCTGCCCCGGTTGACAGAAATCGCTTTCGTGAATCTCAGGTCCACCCGGGATATTCATCTCCACCATGTGTAATTTCTCGTAACGATGTATGATCTCGCCCTGTTCACTGATCCACACCATGGTGTTTCTTGTACGTGCATCATCGGTGTCGGTACTGGGCTCGTGGATACCGACTGCGATGGGTATCATGTATTCCTTGGCCAATCTTCGCAATCCTCGCACGTAAGGCGATACGTGGACGGTCTGACAAAGTTGCGCACACCTATCGCGGTCGGAGCAGATGTAGTCAGATGCTTCAGGAAAGAAGATCGCCTGTTAGACGCGTCAGCGTAAGAGAGACCGTGAGCGAGATCGAATGTACCTTGGCGGCCTGAGTAGAAGCCTGTCGAACAAGCCTCGTACATGTCTCGAGATTGGTGCGCAGCGAGTCGGTAGAGCGGATCTGGGCAATCGCCTGTATTGTATCAGAACTAGAGCACTGTAGAAAGATTTGCGATATGTGGATACACTCACGATAAGTACCATGCTCTGTCAGGCTGTTGTTAGGCTAGGTTTGGATGGAGAATGGGACGAAAGTGTACAATTTTGTTGTGCCCGAGCTGCCGATGTGCTACCTTGTGGATTCGATCAATGCATTTTCACATATGTGCAACTGGGCATGATCACTCGAGTGAGTTACCCACACGACCTTTTGGGCTGCCATTCACCCATCTTTGGGATACGTAAAAGCGGATAAGCGTGATCGGTAGTAGAGTTCGAATAGCGCATCCTCGGCGTCTGTGCTTTGCATCTAAGGATCCTCTACTAATGACCTTAGGTGCAGGTGTTCGATCTTGTGCCAAGACCCCCGATCACTAGCTAGCGCTCGCAGATCTCTCGAAGCAACGGGCCGGCGATATCGGCCCGGCCGGCGGTCACCGCAGCTGCATAGCAAACGGTCACGGTGCGGCGCGTGATTTCAACTTAGCCTTATTTCGACCTCGGCCTGATATTGCAGCACTTCCTTAAGGGAATAGTTGCATCGCGTTAACTTCAAGAGCTACTGCGTTGGCTTGAGGAGCTATCGCCTTGGCAAACCAAGGAATCGGCTGGTTCCACGGTCAGGTTATGTCTCAATGATGACCGGTCTACGTATGCCGGTTGCCAACCATGTTTTACAGATTCATCGGTGTGCTGCGGCACCCTCCGCCGGGCCGATGTAAAGACATCTCAAAAGACAAATACGTAATGTGCATACTGTCCGTATGGTCTATGCATCTGATACGACTATCGCTCGATTTACGAGCGCCTGTTTGTATAGAGCGCAATACCCTAGACGTCTTTTATAAGACGTGGATGTGAAAGTACGAAACATAATGAACTCTGCGCATGCAAATGGTACTGCAATTGATTGAAGCAGATTATAGAGTTGAGTCAACATACTAACGGCTTCAATCAATCAATGGGCCTCAGAGTTGAATCTGACATCCGATGTTGCTTGGCCAATGCCACACGCACCATTGCGACTGCTACCAACCATGACGCAAGCCCGAGCTTCCTGAAGCAAAGTAAGCGCCCGTCAAGACAATCTTCCTGGGGTATCTGCGAGGTATGAATCCTGCTTTTCGTGCCAGGTCGTTGCAGCATAAATATCACCGATATGTGCAGCAAAGGACAAGATTATCTCAGACGGGAATCCTCGAGATTGTCCGTCTACACACGCGGCTGAACATTGCCAAACTCGTGCATGCTCGAATGCACCCTTACAATGCCCTTCCACCAGTCCTTGTACTGCTCCAAAAGTTTCGTATTCTCGTGATGCTCCGGCGAATCTCTCCATTCGAGGTGAGCCTGCATCGAAGGCCAGCCGACGACAGCGAACCAGATCAGACACCGGTCTAAAGTACCGGGTGCAAGGGCTTTCTTCTTAGCCCACCCCCCGTTGGCGGCCTTGAACTGAGTACCACGGAGGTTCAAGATGTTCTCGACTTTCTGGTTGAAGTTTCGCACCCAGCCGTCTGCGTGCGGGAACTCTTCATCGAAGTAGATCGTTTCCACCATAGTGTTTCCAGACGTTGTAGGATCAAGAGGCTTTGTCGGGGGGGCAGGTGCAAAATCCACATAATGGGTCTCGACGGACTCAACGTAGTTCAGAGCTCCAAGCTTCTGACTGATAGAGGCGCTATCGAATGTCAGAAGCAGTCATTGCAGACTATGATCTGTAAAAGTGCTTACCTGGAACCATCAGGTGATACCGACTTCCAGTTCACAAAGACTCGAATGATAGTACTGTCTTCGTCTTCGATGCCCCAGAAACCCCGCACAAAATCAACCGTTTCGCTGATGTTGGCAATGGTGGTTTTGAAAGCACTTCCGCCCGCAAGGAAAGGATGTTCCAAGTCAATTGGAATTTCAAGCTTGACCACCGCAACTTCTGTTGTCATGTTGAAGATGTTGACTCGGAGTGATAGTAGATGTAACGTATGTTCGATGACTGCTGAGCTAAAGGTGTGTGGGATACAAAATCAAGGGGGCGTCTCGATGGCAGCCGCTTAAGCAGCACGACGGTCGTATATGACTCTCGAACATGAAATCGGATCGCTGCAATAGGGCAGCTGATATGCTCCAAAAGGATCCATGACTATAGGTCGTTGCGCTTTGAATTGGTGCCCGATGCAGGGCTAGTCTTGCATGACGTCTCAGTTCTGCTTGGCCATTCAGCCTCACAGAGATGTCTTCTCGGCTCCCTGGCTTGAGATCTGTCTTTAGTGAACGTCATTATGCATGCCTTAGTGGTATCGCCTATAGGGCATGTGGGTACTGACGCGGTACCTTGTTGACGCGCTCATTTGATACCATATGCACGTCGATTAGGTTGCAGCAAGTCATCGGAGCAAGTCAGACATTCCTGCCGCACACACATATACACACACACGTGAAATGACGTGTCGTCAGCTGTCCAGTACTAGCTGCAGCATCCTTCCCATCAAATCGAATTTGGCAATTTGATTCAGGCCAAACTTCATCGGCGATCGAGTTTGATCTAGCCTAAAGGAATGATGTATGCGTGCATGACAACTTTCCTGTGCGCTTGAGCGTCGAGCCCTGCAACTTTACTCGAGCGACATACGTTAGTCCGCGCCAGAGTTGTCTGAGATGCTACCCGCGCTCGTAGTATCACTTCTTTACGAACCATTCATCTAAAGAATAGATTTCCAAAATCGATTTTTGACCGCAGCGCTCATGCATATTTTGGCATTCACAACACAAAGTCTACAAATTCATTTCCCAAATCATCCCAATCTATGGCTGCTCTCGTCAAGTACAGAGCAGTTCGGACTCGAGCTCAAGAGCAGCTTCATAGCCTACACGATGGCAGGATTGGCGGCGTGAATCATGGACCACGCTCCAATCTTAGCGGCCTCTCCTCAGTGGACAGGCTTCAAGGCGTTCGGGGACAAGACAGAAATGAAACCGCCGACCAGACAGACCTATATCAGGACATGGCTGGTATATCCATCAAAACTCTACGCGATGGAGGGAAGGCTTATCAAGTCGACTGGGAATCAGCTTCTGATCCTTTCAACCCTCGGAACTGGCCGATCCGGAAACGCCTCTGTACTACACTGATACTAGATATGGTTGCAGCTGCAGTGACAATTGCTAGCGCCATAGAATCGGCTGTGTCACCACAAGCTGCTCTTTTCTTCGATGCTTCAGAGGTTCTGCAGTCGTTTAGTGGCACAGGGATCTTCCTTGTAGGATTTGGTCTCGGAGCCTTGCTCGCGGCACCTGCGTCAGAGATATTGGGTCGCTACGTGGTCTACCTGGTTTCACTCTCATTCTGTTGGTGCTGGACGCTAGGCTCAGCCTTGGCGCCGAATATAGGCTCTCTGGCCTTCTTTCGCTTCATGGCAGGTCTCACTGCGTCTGCTCCGCTTACGGTCGCAGGGGGGAGTATGAGTGACCTTTGGAACACGAAAGAGATGACATGGGCATTTCCTCTGTTCGCCGTTGTCGGCTTCGGTGGCCCAGCGATAGCGCCAGTGATGGCAAGTTACATTGGCCAGAGCGACGCTTTGAGCTGGCGCTGGGCCGAGTGGCTCGTCTTGATCTTGAACGGTTTCTGCATCTTGCTCGTACTTTTCTGCATGGAAGAGACCCTCGCACCTCGGATTCTCCATTCGAAAGCAAAGCAATTCAGGGCACTGACGGGTGACCCACGATTCACAACTGCTGGCGAGGCCGAAATGCCAGATCTCGCACACATACTCAGAGGCAACTTTGTGCGACCATTCCAGCTGGCTCTGGAGCCGATCGTGCTCTGTCTCACACTTTACAACTCGGTCGTATACGTGGTGCTGTTCAGCTTACTTGTCGGATACCCTTTCATCTTTGGAGAAACTTACAACCTGGATCAGGGGACAAAAAATCTCTGTTTCATTGGCATACTGATCGGCATAATGTCATCGGGGGCGCTGGTCCCGTTCTTCAATGCAAGAACGAAGCGCTTACTTCAAGATAAACCCGACGATGGCTTTGGAGGATTGATTCCCCAAGAATCGAGACTGGTGTTCGCAATGATAGGGGCGCCTTGCTTGCCAGTGGGGTTGCTCTGGATGGCTTGGACCAGTTTTGTAAGAGCATACCTGAGACCAGCTTGAGAATATTCACTGACAACAGCACAATACAGGCATATATTCCGGTGTGGTCTCCGCTTGCCGCTTCGATTGCGGTAGGCTTAGGATGCGTGTGTGTCTTCATGAGCTCGTATATGTATATCATCGACAGCTATCAGATGTACGCTGCATCTGCACTTACTTTCCTCACGCTAATCAGGTATACAGTGGCCGGTGCGATGTAAGTATATATCATCCTGGCTTTTCTACACACACTTTTCACAACTGACGGAATAGGACTGTCGTCGGTATACCAATGTATCAAAATGTGGGTACACATTGGGCGCTGTCTATTCTTGGATGCATTAGTATACTCTTGGCACCAGTGCCATACATTCTCTTCTTTTACGGTGAAAGGATCCGCGGGAAAAGCAATTATGCGGTCCGCTAGTTGCTATTAATTTGTTCTGACCGAAACATGGAGCCTTTCGGTGGACAACGAAACTGCACTGTGTGGTGCCTTGGAGCACGACACTACCAGAATTGTGTACCCAGCCAGGCTGATATGCGCATGTGATATGCGTGCGTCGTGAGAACAGGTGGTTCATCGCTGGTAATATGTTTCGAATTCATCTCATATCGCTGACCTTGGGCAGATGTGGACCGCCGCTATTCGACGCCGTCGCAGGTCAATTATGACGCGGTAGGACCGGAGTTATTGCCACTTGGAGCACATACTCATCTTTGTGTCAACATACTCTAGTTGCACACGTGACACAGATGCATTCTTGATAAGATCAGTCGAAGAACTCAATATGTATAAATTTTCTTAGTCGAGCGAGGTGGAAGCCTGTTTGTCCCGATTCTATCGCCATGGTCGCGCGGCGCTAAGTTGGTCGCGTTCGTGGCACTGTAGAAAGGTCTTTGAATTGCGTGATATTCTGGAGCTTGCCCAAAGTCGTAGAGTCAACGAAACTCTCCAAGCGACCAAACGACAATATGGTCATGACTCAAGAATTTGGACTCGAAGACGTAGTGCAGGCCACTAGAGGTACCGTCTCAAACGGGCATCTTAGTTTCACAGCGGCACATTGATATCCGCCCAATGTAGGGTGGGCCAGTTCTGTATATACGGGACAAATGACAGCACCGATTGGTCTTTGAGACGATATTAACGTAAATGATATTGGGGTTTCTGAGCTAAATCTGCTGCTATCGTCACGGTGCGCAGCGCTGCGCACAGGCGATATGCTAATGGGATCATCTGATCTGTGTCGAAAAGAAGTCCAGGCCCTCGTCTCGCGATTCGGTAACACATTGTTGCCTAGAAGGGCTAGCTGAGCCATGGCGAATATGCAGCTCAGTATCAGCTCGAGGCTGGATCAGAACTGTTCTAACGTCAGATAACGCTCGATGTGTCGATCGAGCATAGGCCATCTCTTATCGGCTAGCATTGTATACCAGCGTGTCCATTTGATGCATTTGTTACAATATCATGTCGGTCATATCGCATGTTGCATGCCCACTGCATACTTAATATACATTGGTGCAGATATTTCTCATGCGGAATATGTGATAAGTTTTAGATGAGTCATAGTGCAGCTTATATACATATTGGTCAGCACTTGTGCTTCGTGGATACACGCATCAACTAAACACATGGATGTCTCCTGACAGCTGTCAAAGACCCTTGATTATTAATATCTCAAGACGCTCAATCTTACCATTTTGAGCCAACATTAGTATCTCATCCTCGGATACCACCCGAAATCACACGATACGACCACCACATCAGTGTACCATTTTAGAAATGAACAGAAGTCCCTCCGCCACGCAGTCCAGCCCGGTGTACCCGGTTCAATATGCAGACTCGGTCTTCCGGAAGGAGTTAAATCACCAAAGCCCACTGTTCACATTCCACACCCAGCACTGGTAAACACAAGCATCAGCTCAAATGTCTGCAACGAGCAGAGACTATGTCATAGGGAACGCCGGGACCGGCCAAACGGCGAGGAAGAATAGAGCGGCGTTCGAAAAATGGTCCATTGTTCCGAGACGGTTGGTCAGGAGTGAAGGACTGCCTGACCTGAGCACGAAGATATTTGGCCACGAGCTCCAGGTGCCTATACTGGCTGCACCCATTGGTGTACAAAGTATGTTTGAAGACCATCGTTGCGGCCAAGAAGTTACTTAACAATTGACACCCAGGCATGATCAACCCCGAAGGCGAATTAGCAGCCGCTAGTGCTGCGGCAGAAAACAACGTCCCGTACATCTTGAGTACTGCGAGCAGCTACAGTATTGAAGCCGTAGCAAAAGCCAACGGAAATGGTGTCAGATGGTTCCAGCTCTACTGGCCCAAAGGTGGCAACGAAGACATCACGATTTCTTTGCTCGACCGGGCGAAAGATGCTGGGTACAGCGCGCTTGTCGTCGCAGTGGACACATACATGTCTGGATGGCGCCCTAGCGACTTGGACAACGGGTGTGTGAACGAACCATCGCGATTGAGCTGTCAACTAACATCAGCCATAGTTTCAATCCATTCATTCGTAGCGATCACATGGGTACAGCCATTGGGCTTTCCGACCCTGTCTTCCGCAAGCAGTTCAAAGACCAGCATGGTGTCGAGGTTGAAGAAGACATGAGCTCAGCCGTGACAGAATGGACTCACATGATCTTCCCTGGCAGCAATCGAGATTGGGAAGACATTGGGTTTTTGCAAAAGCATTGGAAAGGACCGATCATACTCAAGGGCATCCAAAACCTCGAAGACGCGAAGAGATGCGTCGATATCGGCGTGCAAGGTATTGTGGTCAGCAACCACGGAGGTAGGCATCTCGATGGAGGTGTCAGCTCTCTGGCAGTGCTTCCAGGGATCGTTGATGCCGTCGGCGACAAGATCGAGGTCTTGTTTGACTCTGGCATAAGATGCGGCGCCGACATTGCCAAAGTTCTCGCCCTCGGTGCAAAGATGGTACTCGTGGGCAGGCCATACATATACGGTCTCGCATTGGGTGGAAAAGCTGGAGTTTCTCACGTCTTCAAATCGCTCATCGGCGAGCTGCAGGTGACTTTGCACCTTTCTGGGGTTTTAACAAGCGACCGTAGACATCTCAATCGCGGACTTCTTGTTAGAGAGGCTGCGCTATCAGAGTTGTCGTAAAGATGACCTATCAGTAATGTAGTGTCCCCAAAATTCGCACTCTAATTCCATTTCATCAACTCCAGCATCGTATTGTGTGCGGGCAACGATCACAGTACCTTCAGACTCAACGTCCGAGTCATGTATTGATGATAATCTGACAAGACTTTGTGAGCCTGTAGATTATCTGTGAATATTCGACATCATTTCCTCTTCGCTGATGAGCGCCCCTCCTCCATAACTACATTAGAGATTTCTGGTGTCGGTAATATGGTTTTTGCTATGCAACAAGACCGACTTCGCCGTGCTCCGTTTTCTGCGTGCCTCTAGCATATTCCTGCCAAGAGATGGTGGCTCAGCGGGTAGGAAACGCTGCAATTGTCAACAACCGCAACACGGAAACGGATGACGGGTTCAGAATTCCGCCAAATTCGCCGCGGATTTCAAGCTGATCTGGCGTTTTTACGTGGGCAAGATGGAGCGATGCAAAGAAGAACACGCGACCGAGTCTTTGGATGATCATGCAAATTTGGAGCTGTAGAAGTGTAGATCTTCAACAGAATACAAATCGTCCTACTCTATTATTCTTCGCGTTTCGGCAAAATAATGGAGTTTTTCCGATGTGGCACAGTGAAATGCGTTACTACCTTCTGCCATTTTTCGAAACGCGGAGCGTTTCGAAAAATGGTAGAAACGGGACGCTACGGGAAACCTACACCCAGCTGCAGTGATGTGTACATATGAAATGCGTCGCGTATCAGGATTCAAGTAATCCATCTGTGGCGATGTTGCACCTCGAAATGCGTTACTACCTTCAGCCATTTTTCGAAACGCTCCGCGTTTCAAAAATGGCAGAAATGAGATGCTACCGGAAATGTGCACCCAGCTGAAGCCATGTGTGCATGTGAAATGTGTCGCGTATCCAGGTCCAGGTAATGCGTCGCTAGCGATGCGTTTCGAGATGCCCAGTCGTTCTGGGACGTGAAGTGCTGGAAACGTGTCGCATTGGCAAGCTGGAGAAATGCGTCGCTAGCGACGCGTTTCGAGATGCTTGGTCGATATTTAAAGTGAGGTGTTCGAAACGTGTCGCAATTCAAGTCTGGAGAAACGTACCGCTAGCGTTGCGTTTCGAGAAGCCCAGTCGATCGATATCGCAAAATGATGGAAACGTGTCGCATTACGAAGCTGGAGAACTGCGTCGCTAGTGACGCGCTTCAACACGCTTCGATCATCCGTCTCACTTCGCGTCTCAACTGTGTCGTATTCCAAGCCCCAGACGTGTCGCATTAGCGATGCCTTCCAGGTAACCCTACTCCACATCTACTCCAAGTGCGACACGCTTCCAACTGCCAAAAGTCTGTTGTCAGTCACGCTCTGAACACGATCTGAAACAGTGAAGTCAACGGTTAGGTTGGTTACGGTTTTGGGGCAAAAACCAAACCAACCGCTTCCCAAAAAGTACAAAACCAAAATAACCATTGGTAACCAATTCCTAAATAGGCAACTGCATATCAACTCGATTTTTGGCACAAGTATTCGCCCAGTCTGCTTCAATACCTGTTTCCTCACAATCTACTGCATTGGCTGTGCCTTTTGAAGCACCGCTAGATTGTGGACGCCCGTACCAGTTGTGAAGACATTCGCTAGCTTCGATGATGTCCTCCTTGAGGCGGTTCCGGCGATACGTAATAAGGTCGCGTGCAGAGCTGAATGATCTCTCGTTGTCATCGGCCATCGGCGGTATTGCGAGTGTGTCGAAAGCCATCCGGGAAAGATTAGGGAACTGGAATCTGCGTTCGATCCAATACTGGATCGGATCTACGGCATCCTCATCGAGAGGATCGAGGGCTAGATACGCTGTAAGTTCGTCCACACTTGCCGGGCTGTGTGATAACTTCAAGCGCTTTGCTTCGGCCTGCCGAGCGAACGGTGAATCTCGCATGTCCGGAGGAAGTCTTGGTGTTGTTTGGGGTGCCAGCCTCCCGGTTGACGGCTTGTATTCTGCCTGCCACAGCATCTCGACATAGCCACGGACGTTTGAGGTCCAGTCAACCTGGGAGCAGTCCGTCCACTCTTGCTCGAACCAAGCGAGTTTATACCAAGGACAAAGCATTGTCGCAGCATAAATGAGCGGCGAGTCATCAGCACTTACATAGTACTTCTCGCACTTGGCCCACGCGGCCCCACAACTTCTTTCAAGGTCCTCGTACCCTCGCTCCTTCTTGAATGAGTTGCGTTGGGCATCGATCTCATTGAGCAAAACGTGCAGCGACGGAAACCAATCGTGGAGGAATACTTTCCTGTGGCCCTCGTTCACCATGGTGGTGGCGTAGAAGTCTTCGAGTAAGGTGTATATCCGCTCCAACTGATCCCATTCGCACCTGCTCAAGGTGTCGTCCTCTAGGCGGCGGTCAGTACCCGTGGCCTGGTGTAGGTAACAGAAATCGGTGATTCGCTCTCTGACATTGAGGGCACGACCGATTGCCAAGAAGAAACTATTCCAGCGGGTGTCATTGTCTTCAATGAGCTACGACGTTGTTAGCACAGGACGCATGTGAAGTTGTACCGCAGTGCAAGGCAATCATATTGGGGTACGAAAAGCTGCTTAGGACTTACTTCAAGCTCATCGAACCGCGCTAAACTGCCTCTGACTCTGATATTTGCGAATTGCTCACGCCGTTGTGGCGTCCAGCGTATGTACCTGATGATGTTGTGGAGTTTACCGACAGGGCCACGTGCGCGCCACATGTCCTCAACCTCCTCTTCTGTGGCTGACTCGAGCTTTCGAAGCGTCTTACCAGACTCCTTGCCGATCAAAAGTGCGCGTGCACAAAGGTTGACCACGTGTCCGAGGCAACGAAGCCTGCGAGCTTTTCGTTGGATGGCCGATAGCTCCGGTGAGATCGATTTCAGTACAACGTCTACGCATCTGTCGTTGCTACTGGCGTTGTCGCTCATGAAATAGCGGGTCTTGCCGTCGATGTCGTACTCGCGCAGGGTGGCAACGATGATAGCAGCTTGGTTCTCCCCGGTGTGAGCGCCCAACACACGTTTGAATGCAATGAGACGAGATTGACGGACTCCGTCCTTGTCCAGGTAATGTGCAAATATCGATAGCATCGCAAGGTAGTTCGGCGACGTCCACATGTCGAAAGAGATGTGTATATGACTGATAGACGCCTGCATCTCCTCCTTGACCTTATCTTTCTCCTCTTGGTAAGCACTGATCATCCACCTTCGAATTGTCGCTTTTGCAAAAGGAAGCAGAGCCGCAACTCCTTTGTTCAGGTATGAGATCAGTTCTCTGAAGTATTGGTTCTCTACCATGACCAGACATATGTGGCAGTAAACTAGCCAACGGACAAGCAGCCGCTGGAACTCGGATTTTCTCGCAACAGACACAAGCGTAAATGCTTGATCGTTGGCGGCCTCTTTATTGTGAAGGTTACTGGAGCTTTGAGTCCCATCGCCGGAGATCTTGTGGTGATGCAGAAGATGTTGATGCGCACCAGTGTTACCACTGAGCTTCGGCAATTGTTGCTTCTTCTTCTGGCTTTCACAACGATAGCAGTAGTAGAACTCTTTCTTGTCTCTGACACGGACCAGTTTTTCGCCGAACCGCCACACTGATGACTTCTTTGGACGTCTCTCTTTGAGATTCGCTAGCGAGTCAGCGCGTATGTACTCGACTCCCGCGATGCTCAACCTGTCTTTGCGTTTGGTCTCATCAAAATCCTCATGCTCGGGATTGAGGATCTGTGTATCAGTGCCACTGGCGGAGAACGAGAAGGAAGCCATGGTCGAAGTAGAACACACGGAAGGATGAAGTGTTGAACGGGCAAACGCGAGGAGACGCGTTTATGAACGCGACGAGGTACGTATTTCAGATACGTACCTTCACAATTGAAGCTGTCGGTTGGAGCGGGACTCTTACCATATCGAGCTATTGGTTACCAACGGTAACCAACAACATGGAACCAGAATAACCATTTCGTTTAGTCTATTGAAACCAAAACCAACCAAAACTAACCGGTTTAGCCAAAATAACCAAAATAACCTAACCGTTGACTTCACTGATGCAAAAGAAGTACGAAGAATACAGGAAGAGCCCCAAGGCCACCCAAACACGTATGGGATATGTCGCCGTGCAGACCGCTCGGGTCGCTAGACAAAAACGTCTGAAAGCATCTCGTTCGATGAAGTCGAGAGGAACACAGACGCAATACTCCGCCATGGCGTCCAAAGCGACGCAAACCAGGAAAGCAGTTGATCTGTCAAGCGCTGCTGATAAAAGTCAAATGGGGAACATGCGGGAGACAGGATTGCAGGTACAGCCCTTTGATACACCAATCAGAAATCATTCCAAAACACCTACTGCCGACGCGACGCCATCTGGTCCAGGCCTGCCCGCCACAACAAATTGAAACTTCACTGGGAGGATTATCGACCAAGTTCGGAGAAGAAAGCAGCAGCGCAACGGAGGGGCGTCACAAGCAGACTTCAACCATATCTGTGGCCAACGAACAAGGATCCATGTCGAAGGTTGCAAAGTGTAATTTTATACATACAACACAGTGCTTCCAGGTTGCTGGAACCCTTGGCCTAAGTGACGACCAGTGCTGTCCACAAGCAAGCAAGCGCCATGCTTGAGGTCCACCCGCTTGCTTGCTTGATATGGGGTCATGTGCTTGCTTGCTTGCTTGGATCGACCGAAGACGCTTGATGCTTGCTTGCTTGCTTGAGTGCACAGGCCACGCCGCCTGTAGATAATTGAAATGTTTAAAGATGTAAAACGAGGGACAATTTGCCCTTATTGGTTTAGAATCTGTTCATACGATCTTTCCATCCTGGCATTCTTGGGATTTAGGGGGTGAGGACTACGCATTCACCAGATCTAGGAGCACTGGCGACATCAGTGTCCACACGTCCCGCTAAATCCTTGCTCTTCGAAACACTTTCCTTTATGTCTTCCATTTGTACCTGCTGCAAAGTGTCCCATGCCTTTTGGCCGTCCGCAATTTTGTTGATCAGCCAGCTCTTCAGACACTGCTCTGCCTCGATCACGTCCTGTTTTAAACTGAATCGCTCGTCGGTAATCATACGCTTTGCTTGGCTGAACGCTCTCTCACATTCAGCTGACATGCCTGGTATAGCAAGCAGCTTGAAAGCGAGCTTAGCAAGGGTGGGGAACATCCTTTGGCCAAAGTCTCTCCACCAAGCGATGGGCTGGTTCTTGTAGATATCTGTGACGTCGAGATCCTCAAGTGATAGCTCCAAGAAGCGGTCTAGTTCAGAGTGCTCGCGCTTGCGTTTCTTCTTGCATCGCTCAGCAGAGATGGTGGTATTGCGTCTGATGGTGTCAAAAAAGTTGTCGAACTGTGCATATATGTCGTCGGTTTCCTTCATCGATGTTTCTGTTGCAGGCTCGCTATGAAGGCTCGTCGAGCATTCTTCATTCTTGCGCAGAGTGCTGAGGAACTCGCTGTAACACGCAGAGACTGCATTCTGCGCGTTTCTGATCTCTAATCTAGAGCGAGGCACCTTTGCCCAGGCGTTCGCAAAGTAGTCGTTGCGGTAGCAAGGGTGCAGAGCGACCGCTGCACGGTACAATCGTGTGCGGTCGGATTTCCCGTAGTAATCCTTTAGCTTCTCAAAACCGTGATTGATACAGTGACGGTAGTGATCCACAAATAACGTACTTGATGGCTTACGGACGCACCCCGCTTTCCGACGCGGACGCAACTCGATGAGAGGGTGCGCGAGCTGTCGGGAGTGCTACGCTTGGTCAAGGCGGTGCGGGCCAGGGGTCTGCACACCAGCGAGGACGATGTCTGCGTGAAGTACTACACGTGGAAGATGGACAAGGCCTGGTCGGGCAAGCACACGTTCCGCCTTTATGGAGCGTTGTCATCCGATGAGGCGTCCATCCTAGTGCAAGCTCGGACAGAGCACTGCGGCTTGAACGCCTGTCTTTTCAGGAAGAAGCTCGCAGACAGTCCGACGTGCGAGTGCGGACGCGGCGATGAGACAGTGCTACACGTACTGCTTCGCTGCAATCTGTACGCTGAAGCCCGCAAAGCATTGCGGGAAGCGGCAGGCGAGAGGTGGGGTGACGCTTCGTACTTGTTAGGAGGATGGAGCGGTCGTAAGGACGCAAGGACGGGCAAGTTGGTGGACGGCCCACGCGAAAGTTGGAAGCCGGATCTGAAGGTCGTCAGAGCTTCCATCCGCTTTCTTTATCAGACTGGCAGACTGTCTCGTTCTTCGGACATGAGGGTCGAGTGAGGTGTTGGTTAATCTCTCGGGTCATGAGTGCTAAGGCGTTGTTCAGTGTAATGTAAGGCAGTGTTTAGGGACGGCTCATACGGTCTCCGTGCATAGCCTGAATGAGAATCATCATCATCATCATCATCCGCATTTTTTTGGGCCATCCAACAACTTGCCCGTCCTTGCGTCCTTACGACCGCTCCATCCTCCTAGCAAGTACGAAGCGTCACCCCACCTGTCGCCTGCCGCTTCCCGCAATGCTTTGCGGGCTTCAGCATACAAATTGCAGCGCAGCAGTACGTGTAGCACTGTCTCATCGCCGCATCCGCACTCGCACGCTGGACTGTCTGCAAGCTTCTTCCTGAAAAGACAGGCGTTCAAGCCGCAGTGTTCTGTCCGAGCTTGCACCAGAATGGACGCCTCGTCGGACGACAGCGCTCCATAAAGGCGGAGCGTGTGCTTACCCGACCAGGCCTTGTCCATCTTCCACGTGTAGTACTTCACGCAGACATCGTCCTCGCCGGTGTGCAGGCCTTTGGCCTGCTCCGCCTTGACCAAGCGCAGCACTCCCGACAGCTCGCGCACCCTCTCGGCCGGGGCGGCTGTGAGTTCGCTGCCATTTTCGATGACATGCCTTGCTGCTTGTTTTGCTTCAGCGACACCGCGTATACCTTTGTCAGCAGGAACGAGAAAGACTGTAACCTTGTGGCCAACGCTTTCCATCTCGAGGACAGCATCGGCAATCTTGTGCACCACTTCTCTCCCACACCCCACCTTGTGCCCCTTCTCGATAGCCGTGAGCGCCTCTTTACTCGTCGTTGCTACGTAAACGTGCGCTGTCTTGCGAAGCGTATCCCTCGCATGTTCCAGCGCGTACAGTATGGCGGTCAGTTCAGCACTCACAGGTGAGCACGTCGAGGTCTCTGCCATCGCCTCTTGCTTGACCGTGCCGGTCGTCATGCGGTACTTGATGGTTGCCGCTGCACCAATTTGCTCATCATGCGTCTCTGCAGCCGCATAGTACAGGTAAGCACCGCGGAACCGCAGTGACCTGCAGAGCTGTACTGCGTCATCCGGTTTCAAGTATAGCACCGACCCTTTCAGAGTCTGCCATGGCGGCATCACCCACGAAGGTCGATTGCTGATGCGCAAGCCCTTTTCCGGTTCCAGCTGTGTCTCGTACTTCTCGAAGACTGTCCTCAGTGGACTAGGGAACGCCGAGCCTTGCAGCGGGAACCATGATATGCATCGCTGCAGTGGGTGGTCTGACGCAAGGCTGCACAGCTTGGTCATGTGGTTCGATACGCGCTCGTGTAGCCTTTCGCTCACCGACTGCAGCTTCGCTTCGCTTTGCAGGACGAGCATTGCCACGGACTTGAACGCGCGCAGGATCAGCCTTGCGGCAAGTCGCTGGACCCGTTCGAGCGCTACTACATGCCTTTTGACTCCGATGCGCGACGGTGCATACCACGTTGATGCCGCGTAGTCCGTTATGGGCACTACGGCTGCGATATACATCTGGCGCATCTGCGCCGGACGGACGCCACGGATCTTCCGCAAAGCCATGCACTTCCCGATCGCTTTCGATACGGCTTTCGTCACATGCTCGTTCATGGACAGTCCCGAGTCGAGCGTGACACCCAAGATCTTCACGCTCTGCTTTGGCGCAATCGTCTTGTTGCCGAACACCAAGTGGTTCGTCGGCCCACGATCTGGTTGCAGAGGGCGAACGAAATGGATGAAGGCTGTCTTCTGCGCCTCGAACACCGCTCCACTCTCTCGTGCCCACTTCTCGGCCCTTGGCAACAGCTGGGTCTGCAGCCTGAGCGTATTCTCTGCCGCGCTTGGTCCTACCACCCATGCATTGTAGTCGTCTATGAACCCGATGGAGCCCTGTCTTTTGTTGATCTGCCCTTGCACCAGGTTCGCGTTGTAAAAGACATACAGTATGGGAGAAAGCGGCGATCCCTGAGGTATGCCTGCGTGCCCAATGTCCTGTATCGGCGACTCATGATCGCCTACTACAACTGACGCCCTCCGTCTGTTGCAAAAGCTTTCGATCCAAGCAACCAGGTCGCCCGGCACCCTTCGCTCTCGTAGCCGATCAGCCAGTACCGACGGGTGCACGCCGTTGAACGCGCCTTGCACGTCGAAGGACACGAGCGACAAGACTTTGTAGACCCGCCACGCTTCGTGTATCCTCTCGACCAGCAGGTTGAGCGCCTGCTCTGCTGACCTCTGTGGCCGCCCACCGAAATGGTTTTCTGGCAGCAGGCTGTATGTCTCGGCCAAGTATGACAGTCTCCTCGCCACCACTGCCTCTAGTCCTTTGCTGATCGTCTCCAACAATGATATAGGTCTGTACGCCTTTGGCACTGAGTAATCCGGCTTGTTCGGCTTGCGCAGGACGACAATCTTGGCCGTACGCCACCGCTGGGGGACATATTTCAGGTCAAGCGAAGCCTGATACAGCTTCAGCACCACACTGCCCAATACAAGCCAAAGCTCTTTCCAAACACGAAATGTAATCTCGTCCAAACCAGGTGCCTTGTCGGACTTGGACTGCGTGATGGCAGCTTCAACTTCTGCAAGCGTCAACTGTGGTAGCTTGATCCGCAGCGGCACCTTCTTGCCTGCATGTTCGTGTCGCCTTTTGCCCGGTCTCGTGGCCAAATCTGGCTCTATCGAAGTGCTGTCTCGACCCACCGGTTTCGGAGGCACAGGGAAGAAAGAGCTGAGGAGAAGCTCGGCTTTCTCTCTGTCGTCCGTCACCTCCGTGTCCCCCGCCTTCAGCGCAGGTATGCCTTGACTCGCGCGGCTGGCTTTGGTGTATGCGTAGGCCTTCCATATATTGTCGCGGTTGTCGAGAAACTCGGCCCAGTGCTCCCGCTTGCATTGCTCGATCTTGTCCATGTACAGACGTCGGACCAGCCTGACCCTGGCAGCGGCTTCTGCGACATCCTCGCCTCTCCGTCTGCCCGTTGTCATTCGATTCCGTGCTGCACTCAACGAGAGCCGCAGCGACTTCAGCTCGTCCGTCCACCATCGCTTTGCGTACGGCGACGGTCGCGCCCGTGCGACGTGCTCTTCCAACACCCCGTTGACAACCACCTCCAACCTTGCTACGGCCACCTCTAGCTCAGCCTCAGAGGACAATGCATGGAGACTGGGGTCGTCCGCGATCCTTGTCGATACTTCTTCGCGTATCTTCTTCCAGTCCGCTTTGTCATACATGCGCTTTCGTCGCTTCTCCTCATGTTCCGTCGTGTCCAGCACAAAGTGAGCCCGAATAGCTCTGTGGTCGGATCCGTGGTCGGTCGGATGGACTCCGCAATACTCACACAACTCACTCAGAATACCCGTCGCTAGCAGAAGATCTATTGTAGAACAGGTGGATCCGTTGTAGTGCTCCCAAGTCACCGTCCCCGACGGCAGCAGTGAAGTGAGTGCGTTCTCCTGCATGAAGTCAATGATGGGCTCTGCCTCACCATTGCGACCGGTCTCGCTGAATGCTTGAGCGCCACCCCACAGTTCATGATGGCGGTTGAGGTCAGCACACAGCAGCAAGTCGACTTGGGTTCTTCCTCCATTGCTTAGGGTTAGGGCCTGTACCCTATCGTACGCGTTTTTGATGGTCCGCAGCTTGGATCGTAGTTGCTCTTCGTTCGCTGCTTGACTATCGGTCGGCTTCACATCGTACGCGGACACAATGAGTACGGCGCCGCGATTAGTGCGAATCGTCACCGCCACCATGTCGCCGGAGGATAGAGCCACTTGGTGCGCGGCGTGCTTCTTGTTCACCCACATCGCCGGACAGAGAGCGCACACCTTCACGTGGTGTCCGGTGTGAGTAGCTGCTATGCAGTGAAACCAAGTGCGCTACACAAGACCAGAAAAGCGATGAGCCCATGTGGCAGTCTCGCACAAAGCCATCATTCGACGATGCCCAACTCCCTCACCGACAAGGCCCGACATGGGCGATGAGGCCGCCTACCTCATCCTCCAGCCGTCAGGAGAAAACTCTGCACGACACGACAAAGCCTGCACGCACACTGCATTGGCAGGCAACAAGACAAACCACCGCCACCGACAAGGCCCGACATGGAAGACGAGACTGCCCACCTCATCGTCCAGCCGTCAGGAGAAAACTATGCACGACACGTCAAAACACGCTCGCACGCCGCACGCACAGCCCAGGAGGATTACCGCCTCCGCCAACAATGACAACGCCGACTCGACATTACAGATGAACAAGAGCCGGGAAACCATGCAGGAATTGCACAAGAACGCGATGAGCCCGCCAGCTCTCGCAAGAAGACCAACACATAGACTCATGAATTGAGATGAGTCACACTGGACAAGACACACAGCGCGAGCGTTACATGAGTTCGACCAGCTGCTGGACAAGGACAAGCACAGCAGACGCCACGCGTCAGCACACAAGCGAGAATACAAGCCGCTTCCACCTTTCTTAGAAGGGTCGGAAGGGTGCACAGCAAGAAACTCGTCCCTCTGGGGCTGATCTCCAGTCTCGACTGGCAAGTCCGAGAGGGAATTGGTATGGACAAGACAGTGTACGACTCCAACAATGGAATCGTCCAGCCTGTAGCTCGAGAAGGATAGCGGAGCGATGGGGAGGAAAGGGGACGAGGGCCAGTGGTTGTGGCCACCCGCGAGAACTAGTAGGAGGGCAGTGAGCCCAAAAGCTGTGGCGCCTTGGATTAACGCGGGACAGCGAGCAGAATTGTACAGTTGAAGATTGACGCGAGAGCACACATCAAAGCCATAGAAATCGTCGAGAAGATAGCCGACGTGCCATAAGCTATTTAGCTTGAATGCAGTATGATTAAAAAAAAAAAAAAAAAAAAAAAAAAAAAGTTCACCCACATTGCAGCCCGGTAAGCATACCGAACTTCCCCTTCATGTTTCACGTTGGGTGCAAACAATTGCCAGTTCCGCTCGGCTGGAAATGCCGGCTCTCCAGTGTCCAGGTCTTCGTAGACATACGGCTCAACAACTGCTATAGCGTCGAAACTTGCCAGGCTCTCGTCACAGAACAAACTCCAGTGCGCCGTCTTTCGCTTGCCGATGTTCACGTGTAGCACCTTGAACTCCCCTAGCATGACGAACTATTGGATGTGTTCACCGTGCCCGCTGCGCTCGCGAAAAGTGCGCCTCCGCTAATACTCGAGGCATTAGTAGGGCTTGTTCGTGGAACACTGTCCAGATCGATATCCATGGCAGCTCCGCGTTGGTCCTGCCTCGTCTTGGCTTTCTGTTGCCCGACATGCCGATAGTGCTGTGGGTGCAGCTTGCACGCCCAGTCGAACACTGTGTGTGCGTCGCCGCACGCTGGACACTTCGGGCTGTCTTTGTTCGGGCATTCGTCTCGACGGTGACCCTTCGAGCAGATGGCGCACCTGATAGAGCTGGTGCATGACGCCTGCTTGTGTCCGTATCTGTTGCAGTGGTAGCACGGGCCGCTGTTGTCTCTGACGATGAAAGGTGAGCAGAACGCATCAGTCGCGCCGAACATGGCCGTGCCTATCCGCAGTAGGTATTCTGCATCGACTTTGTTCTTCAGCCAGACTACCATCGATCCTACCTTTTTCTTCGCGTCCACTTTACTGAGCCAGGTGGCCTTCATCACCGTACAATCTGCCGTCTCACAGCTGTTGTCCGCTTTGAAGTCCTTGGCAAAATCCTTGTTCAGCGTCTTACCGTCGTTCACATCCTGGTCCAGCACACACTGCTTTACGACACTGTCGAACTTCACCGGATGCCATTGCTCACCCTTGACGCGCGCGCCGGTCAGGCTCGACGTCAGCCAGCGAGTGTGCTGCTTGGCCTTGTTGGCTTCGTCTTTGTCGGCGAACACTACGTCGATCCTGTCGCCTGGGCCAGGCCGCAAGGACTTGATTGTCAGCTTTTCTGTGACCTTGTTGACCTTTAGTCCGGCACGAAGACCATCCCTGATGACGTTGTAGTTATTCTTGGCACCCTTGAATCTGGCCATGTCGATAGACACTGCTCTGTCATCCTGCATCTGTGGCTTGTCCTTTCGGACCTGCGAGCTGCCTGTAGATGTAGACCTGGTTAAAGAGCTCTGCGGATCGACGGATGTGTCGCTGCTCGCAGTGACTTGGCTGTAGCTATTAGATGTTGGACCCGCTTGTAGCAATGCTTCCAATGCCTTGATCTTCTCGCCCTGTGCTTTGATGGTTTCCATCATGGCCTGGTTGCTTTCTAGCAGTGCCTTGTTGCGGTCCAGTATAGCGTTATTGCTCTCGAGGAACGCCTTTTGGCTGTCCGCCATCTGCTTTTGTGCCATCACAAGCTGGGAGATGGTCGCCGCCATCGCCGTTAGCTTGTCATTCACGCTAACCTCGGCCTTTCTCTTCCGCGCCGCAGTCGAGGCAGCCTCGAAGCCGGGCGCAACCTGCTGCGAGCCGCCTCCTTCCTCCGCCCCGTTCGGCTTGACCTTCGTCGTCGTTCTCCTCGCCCCTACCGTCTTCGCCTTTCCTCTCGTCACCATTTGCCACTCCGCACCCCCTCCGCCCTCCGACCCCACATCAGCGGCGCGACCGGCGGCGACAGCGGGCGTCGAGCTTTGAGCTCCCACACCTTCCCCGCGTCGACCATCACCTCCCCCAACAGCAACAACATCGTTTTGAGTGATTTCATTCACATCATAAAAATCCCTTTTTTAGTCCTCTCAGCAAATCCAATGGAGAGCGCGCGTTACCCCGCGGCGCGCGTCACCCCGCGGATTACGTTATCCGGGGTGGTTCTCCAACATCTGCCATCTTCAAGTTTTGTTATGACATTTTTTTTTTTTTTTTTTTTTTTTGTATCATACTGCATTCAAGCTATATAGCTTATGGCACGTCGGCTATCTTCTCGACGACTCCAATGACCTCCAAGTATGCTCCTGCGCCAATCTTCTAATGTACAATTCTGCTTGCCGTCCCGACTCCATCGAGCCGCCACAGCTTTTGGGCTCGACGCCCTCCTACTTTCTTTTCGCTATGGTACTGCATCACTTCCCTTACTCCCTTCCATCATCCACCATCTCTCTCCTCGTCCCCATTTCGATCTAGTCGCTCGATGTCCCACGGATCAGCTTCGTCAAGTGCGCCCGCCGGCTTCTTGCCTACTTCCGTCTTCTCGATGAACTCGAGCACTTCCACTACCGCGTTGTCTTCAAACAGGGTCTTCAAGTTTCTCCGACCTGTCGTCTCGATGGTCTCTACTTCTTTGTTTTTCAGCTTTCGTATCATGGTTTCTCGCTCTGTACGCCACTTCCTGCACTCGAGAAAAAGATGCGCGACGGTCTGCTCGCTGCGTTTACACCACCAGCAACGTGCGTCTACGACTTTTCCTATCCTCGTCAGGTGAGCGCCAGTAACAGCATGGCCCGATTTAAGCTGCAGGTATCGTGCAGCTACAGATTTCCGTGCGTCCTTGATATGTCTGTTGAGCTTTGTCACTGGCTTCCACTTCTCTCTGACAGCTTGCTTGACGTAGGACAGCGAGGCCGATCGCATTGCTTTGGCCGGCTGCTTCGCCGCTCGCTGCGCTGATAGGCTTGCTTTCTTGCCGCCGTTGCTGGATTTGCTGCTTGGAAGCCATGTGATGGCTACTACGCCGCCTTCTCCCTTGATTCTCTCTGCATGTCGTCTCGCGTCGGCTATCGTTCTTAGTACCCAAGGTCGTGTGTTTTGCAGCGCTTCCACAACGAGTCTGGATTCCGTCACTACTTCTGCTCTTTTGTGATCTGTCTTCGACAGAGCTGCTGGAAGGCACTCTAACGCCATGCTGATCGCGAAAGACGCAGCATCGGTCTCCGTGAGGTACCTTCCCAGTGGCGTCACTCTGGACTTCCACCCATCTCGCTCTTTCCATGCCGCTCCGACCCCAAAACCGACGTCCTTTGTCACTTCCACAAACACTGTCGTTTGTTGTGGATGGTCAGGGAGCATTCGTACGGGTAGTCGGTGGTGTTCATGCATTCTGATGACCAGGGCTGGGTCCGACGGATCTTGCCTACAGGGCAGGTCAAACCCGTGCTCCACATCGTACCTTATGTGCTTGATGACTTGTTGCGCGAGCCTGCTCCCGAACAGTCGATGTGTTTTCTCTGGCCTCGTCCAGCCTATGCTGGAAGGCTGTGCCGTGGTCTCTTCATAACCATACAGCTCACCCTGTCGGAAGCCTGCTGGCAGCAGTTGATGCGTTGGATGGTCTCCGTCCGCGCCGAGCGCGCGTATCGCATACCTTGTCTGGCGTTGATCAAGAAGGTCCCTTGCGGGAGGCAAGCATGCTTGATCCCGGAGGAAGGCTAGAGGCGTCGATCGAAGTAGACCTGTGATGGCCCTAGCCTGTCTGTTCAGCAGCAACTGGAGTTTGTCCACTCGGTCTCGCTGGCCTCTCCACCAGATTTCTGAGCCGTACAGAGCCACGGATGTGACTGCGGCGATCACCACCCTCCGCATCAGGCTGACAGACAAGCCGCCATTGCTGTTGCTAAGGCTCGCTACTCGCTGTAGGGCGCCCTTTGCACTCGCCATTCTGTTCTCAAAGTGTGTCTTGAACAACAGCTTTTGGTCGAGCCAGAAGCCGAGCCACTTCGTCGCTTCTTGCTTGATCGCAAACGCTTGCTCGCCGATACGAACGACGACTTCTCCCGCGGCTCGGAGGGCTTTTCTGCGCCTGCTGAATAGCAAGACCTCGGTCTTGCTGACTTCGAACTCAACTTTGTTGTCTAATCCCCACTGCATAGTGTCCACAGCGATGCGCTCGAGGTGCTCAGTGCCTTCTTCGAGTTCGTCGCACTCGACCACCAAGCCTATGTCATCCACAAACGAGATGGCTTGTAAGGTCGAGTGTCTATCCTCCAGCCACTGGAACAGAGCGCTGACGGAGAGGATGAACAGTACCGGTGAAACGGGTGATCCTTGCGGCAGGCCTGCCTGGATAGTGTGAGTTTGGCCCGTTCTTCCATCGATCACCAGCATAGCTCGCCGATCTGACAAGAACGAGTCCACCCAGCGTATCATATTTCCCTCTATGCCAATTTGTGTCATTCGCTCCAGTAGCTGCCTTTTGTCTACTCTGTCAAAGGCGCCTCTGACGTCAAGGAGTAGTGCAAGGGCAGTGCGCTTCCTGGCCCAAGTGTTCTCGACTTTAGCGACTAGCTGCGCTACGGCATCCAACGTGCTCCTGCCTTGGCGACAGCCGAACTGTCCTCTGTGGAAGACGTCGTATTTCTCGCAGAAGGAGGCAATCCAAGTTGCCACTACCTTTTCCACCACTTTACTAAAGCAACTGAGGAGACTGATGACCCGGTATGCTTTGGCGATAGTGTAAGTTGGCTTGCCTTGCTTGCGCAAAAGTATACCTTTGGCCGTCTTCCAAGTGTAAGGATGGTATCCCATCTTGATGCAGCCTTGGACAAGAGATACGACTCGATCTTCGGCCCACCGCCATAGCAGTCTGAGCGCTTTGAAACCAATGCCGTCTACTCCAGGGGCTTTTTTGACAGACTGAGCGAAGAATGCTTCGCGAATCTCCTTCGCGCTCACGTCCGCCACTGAGTCTGGGAAAACAGGCCCTTCCTCAACTCTGGTTTGAGATGGAAAGGCTTGCTCCATAAAGATCTTCTCCTTCTCTTCAGCTGTCGCTGCTGTCGTGTCCGGCCGCCCGTCTGGCCGCTAACTCTGACCGCCGGCGTGTATGATGGCACCCGAGGCTTTGTATATCTCAGCGCTTTCCAGCATTTCTCGGGATCGGCTACAAGCTCTGCACCCTCTCCAGTCGGAAAGACACCCTCGAGGAACCGCTCCCAGGCCAGTCGCTTGGCCTTCCGGATATGGCGGTAGTACTCGTTCCTCACTCGACAGTACTCATCGAAGCTGATTCGACTGTTCTTGTACGCGCGTCTTGCACGTCCGAAGACCCTTCTCTCTTGCTTGATCTCCTCTGTCCACCACCTTTTCGAGCGAGCGTGAGTTGGCGTTCCGGGCGCGTGTTTATCCAGCACTGCCTTGAGGTTGTCTTGAAGCCAGGTCGCCTCTGTTTCGAGCTCCTCTACTGTTGCTGACTGACTCTCTATCGGTGGTCGGCCTTCGCACAGCATATGCCAACATTCACCGGCTTCTCGCATCGCTTGCTCATCTGCGCAAAGTCTGTCTATGTTCCAGTTCGGGGCTGCGATTGCTTCCTCAGAGACTGCCACATCGTGCAGCGGTGTCCATGCGAAGACGATCACCTCGTGATCGGAAGTCGTAGCCCGGTCCGAGTCAATCTCCCAAGTGGCGAGCGGCCCAACACCACAGGTGCTTAGTGTCAAGTCTATAACCGACCGACAGTTCTTCCCAATCCTAGTCGGCTGGCAGTCGTTGTTATTGACAATAAGCTGGTGCCTCTCGAGCAGCCGCTCCACGGGCCCTGCGTTCTGCCTGCCTGCGACCCATGGGTCCCACGCGGGGCTGCGGGCGTTGAAGTCGCCCGCGAGGATTGTCCTGCTTACGATCAATAGTGACAAGTCGAAGTGGTCGATGGTGTGTCCACCGCCTTTGACTCTGGCTTGGTTGTACACGTTTACCAGTCTCGTGCGTCTGATCTTTCTCCTGTGCACTGTTTCCCATACGTCGAGGCACTGCACGTGCGGCCCCTCCGCCAGGTCAGTTCTTTCCTCGAACACGTAGCGGTCCAGCGCATCGTTGCGGATCGCCAGCGCCACTCTCGTATCTCGCTTCACACACTCTGGCCAGCGTATCTGGAAGCCCGGATGGCTGATCGTGTGTTTCTTTCCGACGTATGGCTCCTGCAAGCACGGTCGTTGTCACAACAAAACCTGAGGACGTATGCCGCGTTTCACGGTAGCTATCAAGGCCGGATTGTGCGTGAATTTGTAATGGGGTGTACTCGGTGTATGAACGTAGAACGAGGTGCCAAGTATTTCAGGGTAAGGAAAAAGGTCTGAGTAGCACACTGATCAAGTTGCGTTATGAACAACGACTCCAATTGTGTTACTTAAGTTGAGCACGAGGCTCCTATGAAAGATGGAACTTCCAACTATCCTATATACCAAAGAGACTCGTGAGTATGCACGACATGTGCGATACTGGAGAGATGTGCGAGGCTCGCAAGTCTCGCTCTTCTCGCTGTGGTCGCGCATCAATCACGTGACCCGTGTATGCGCGACGTCTGGGGAGCGCCAAGACCCATGGTCCTTCGCGCATGTGAAGCGCGTGACCCTGCAGGTCATTACAGAATTCTGGTCAGGTGCGACGGCTCTGTAGTAAGGCTAGACTCTGTACCATTTTCGGAGGCCATAGGGTGATGAGCAGCATCGCGACTGGTAGGCTGTGAGTGATGTTTGCAAAGCCAAAGTCGCACTTCACCGCGTTGTGTTACAACGCACGCGTCTTCCCCAAGGCACGTCCTTAGGGGATCTTCAAGCCCTTCGGAGCGTGTTCCGAGCATCACGTCCACGGAACTAAGTTGGACCCTGACACAGAGGCGAAATCAAGCTTCTGGCCAAGCATTGTTAACGTTGTGGGTCTAGGCCGTAAGCCCTAAGTCCTATGCCCACAATGACTCCGACGTGACAGTTCCATAGCAGACATCTGTTTCGACAGCTACTGTACCTGTAGGACAGTCTGTCGAGTTCCCAAACGATGCAGTCATATAATCCACATGTCACAGTTTGCTCCCTCGACTTCGCGACCTGAAGAAATTTCTTGGGTAGTCATTACGAGGGCCACAAATCAAGCTTGTACGCTTCCCGGATGTTTGAGCCAGTCGTCTCATCATAGCAAACTCGCTTCGCCAAACGACGGTTTGCCGAAGTTTCCAGCCGCTCCGTACCCCACTTTATCTTCCGATCGAGTTTGAGGCTCTATCCGCCGAGGATCACGTACGATGTCCAATCCAGGACAAGTTCGTTGCCTTAGTGACTAGTGGAGAAAAGACTTCCTTTTCCCAGCTTAACTGATTCTTTCATCTGCTCACTCGAACACACGACTGCCTCTTCCTCTATTCACTCTACCTGCAGACATACGTTGTCCCTCCCTCTCTCAAAGCCTAAAGTCCTTATCTATCTTTTCTGTCAAAAGATTTAACCGGGAGCCAGTGTCCACCAATTGAAATGGGGGAGGAACAAATGTCTGAGCCCAAGATTCCTGCATCCACCACTGGACTGCCTGATCAGACAGCGGAACATGATGTTAGACCTTGCCATGTGTCACGGGCCAGGCCCGGGACATGCCTATAGTGCTGCTGTCCGTACAATGGCAGGTGTGCCGAGAGTCGGCTTCACCTGAGAGATCCGCTCTGA
>JAIQXY010000017.1:265906-299931 GCA_021018855.1 Cladosporium oxysporum | reverse complement strand
CATGAGTGCTAAGGCGTTGTTCAGTGTAATGTAAGGCAGTGTTTAGGGACGGCTCATACGGTCTCCGTGCATAGCCTGAATGAGAATCATCATCATCGTCATCATCTGCACCAGCTTCATTCATTTATTGACCCTGGTCGCAACAACGATGCAGTCCGACTCATAATCACTGGGCACATTCGCGACAACATCATCTCCATCACTTCCAAGTTCTGGACTAAAAGAGCGCTTCCGCGACCGCCGACGACCTTTATTGTTGACGACCCCCGCTTCGGCTTCTTGTGCGATCGCGAGCACTTCTTGAGTGCTATACACGAATCGGCCCTTCAATTTCACACGCTTGCCCTTTCTATGATACTTACGGTTCTGCAGAAGCTTTCGGTGTTCGGCAAGTTCGTTCCGGACAGTAACGAGCTCACTTTGTGTAATCTCGAGCGCGCGAGTCATACGCTTCGCGTAACGCTTTGCTCGAGAAGACAGACCTGTAGCCTCCTGGACTTGAGCGTTGAACAAAGAATTCGCATGTCTCAGTTCGGTACCATCTGGGGGCGATTCATTGAGCAGGGACGTGTCGAGACTCGGCAGTTCACCTGGCGTAGATGGATGCAAAGCTCGTGGGGCTACTTGCACAACGAGCTTCTCCAGCACTGTGATCGGGCTCAGAGAGTTCAAACCTGTCGCTCGCCAGCCAGATACGATGTTGGCCGATGTGAAAGCATTCTCACGTGCGCGAATGTACATCTCGGTCCACTCCACCCGTTAATTGCGGCCGTAATCGACCCTCGAGACTGCATCCGTTTCTGTGGCCAGAGCGCGTTTCAGTGGCGCGAACACACTTACACCCAGCGGCTGAAGCATATGAGAGGTGTGTGGTGGTAGTATGAGCAAGTCAATAGCGTGCTTCATGCAGTGCGCTATCACGTTCGCGGTAATATGGCTTCCGCGACCGTCCATGACGAGAAGGCGATGGAGTGACGGGTCAGCTGGTCGAGTCGAGGGCTCGAAAACAGTAGTCAGCCACTCGTACGCGTGACTGTCAGACGTTCAGCCGCTATTGCTTGTAGAGAAACGCCAGTCTGGTGGTGCATGTGCCGGTATCCAGCCTGTGTTGGTATGCTTTGCCTTGAATATGAGGAGGGGTGGAAGCGCTAAGCCACCAGCGCTGATACACTCTATCGCAGTTATCCACTGTTGCCTGCCAGGTATGACCTTCCAACTTGAGTTCTCGCGGATGTTAACCAAAGCTCTCGATGATTGACTCTCGCCGACCGCGAAGCCAGACTCGTCCATGTTGTAGATGCGTTCAGGAGTGTACTTGTGTTGAAGCCGCAGCTCCGTGACCGCATCGAACTATGTCTTTACCGTTTCCACACTCATAGCCTTGTGCCTCGAACCACCGATCTTGCGAGTCCATACGCCTTGGATGTCAGGATGACGCGCCCGGAAGCGATCGAGCCAGCTTTTGCCGATTGGTCGTGGGTAAGATGATGGCAGTCACGCAACCTGGTAGCGGTTCCTCCGTATTTCCTCTGCTATTGCTATGGCCAGGGATGGCGAGGCAGGAAATCCGGTGATTGTAAGATGCGTAATCCACCTCACTAATGTCTTCTCTTCGGCGTTTGAAAGAACTTGCATGTGTTCATGCGCGTGGGATCGTGAAATGCGACCGGCGAGGCGGTTTCGGAAGCTTTGGACTGGTATGTTGTACGCGCCGTCTGCCTTGAAGTCCTTCGCAAAATCCTTGTTTAGCGTCTTACCGTCGTTCACATCTTGGTCCAGCACACACTGCTTCACGACACTGTCAAACTTCACCGGATACCACTGCTTACCTCTGACGCGTGCACCAGTAAGGCTCGACGTCAGCCAGCGAGTATGCTGCTTAGCCTTGTTGGCTTCGTCCTTGTCGGCAAACACTACGTCGATTCTGTCGCCCGGGCCAGGCCGCAGAGACTTGATCGTCAGCTTCTCTGTGACCTTGTTGACCTTGAACACGAAGGCCGTCCCTGATGGTATTGTAATTGTTCTTTGCTCCTTTAAACCTGCCCATATCGGTAGACACTGCCCTGTCATCCTGCACCTGCGGCATTTCCTTGCGAACCTGCGAGCTACCTGTAGATGTGGACCTGGTCGGAAGACTCTGCAAACCCACAGACGTACCGCTATTCGCAGTGACCTCGCTGTATGTCTGCTGGCTCGTGTCGTCTTGGATCAGTGCCCGTAAGGATTTGATCTCCTCGCCTTGTGTTTTGATCGTCTCGCTCTGCGTCTTGATCGTCTCCATCAGCTCCTTGTTACGATCGAGGATTGCCCTGTTGCTGTCCAAGAATGCCTTCTGACTCTCGGCCGTCTCTTTCTGGACTGCCATCAGTTGCTCGATGGTTGCCGCGATCGCAGTCAGCTTGTCGTTGACGCTGTCCTCGGCCTTCCTCTTACGAGTCGCAGTCGAGGCGACCTCGAAGCCGGGCGCAATCTGCTGCGAGCCGCCTCCTCCCTCCGCCACGCTTGGCCTGATTCTCATCGTCGTGTTTTTCGCCCCACCCGCCTTCGCCTTTCTCTCGTCGCCATTTGCCACACGCCCTCCGCCCTCCGACCCCGCATCAGCGGCGCCCCCGGCGGCGACAACCGGCGTGCCATAAGCTATTTAGCTTGAATGCAGTGCCGTTACTGACCGGGAAGCGCGACACGTGGGGAAGCGGGACGGTACGCGTAACGTGACCAGGTCGCATAACACCAGGCGAGAGCATTTTATGATATGAATGAAATCACCCAAAACGATGTTGTCGCTGTTTGGGGAGGTGATGGTCGACGCGGAGAAGGTGTGGGAGCTCAAAGCTACGACAATCTCTGTGACTTCTAGGTATGCTCTCGCCTTGTTTTTCTTTGTTCGTTCAGTTCAGCTCGCCGTCCCGCAGGTACGTTAACAAAAGTGCGTGATCTAATATGTGGCACCTCTAGCTTCAAGTAGTCGAACTAATCCTTGTCGGTTGCAGCTTCTTGCTCGACTTAGCGCCGTCTGACCGGAATTAGTCCTGGCATTGACATTTACCCCTGCACTGAGGAAGATCTCGGCTTTTTCTTCCGTCTCCGTGTCTTCGCCTGACCATAGGCTGTAATTATCATCTGATGCTTCCCCAGCTGTAAGGTGAAGGACAGTCTCGCCTCTCTGAGTTCTTGCTTCCAAGTCGGACGCAGCGCCGAGGAGAAGTCGGACCTGGTCGCTCCCTCCCCAAGCGGCTGCTACAAGTAGAGGAGTTGCCCCATTGTCGTTCACAGCAGCGACACTGGCACCAGCATCCAGAAAGACTTGGACTAAACGGCTAGAGCTTTGAGCGGCACGATGTAGGGCAGTATCTCCGCCTTCAGCTTTTATGGACATGTCAGCGCCGTTGCCCAGAAGGGTTTGCACGGAAGCGGGGCCGTCAGCAATGGCAGAATGCAGAGCGGTGTCCCCATTGTTGTTGCGGATGTTCGGATCTGCTCCAGCATCAAGGAGTTGTCGAACAGTCTCGAGATTTTCGTGAGCCGCAGCGATGTGTAGCGGTGTATTACCGTAGCAATCCTGGGCCGACACATCGGATCCGGCTTCGATGAGCAACCTGACAGTTTTTGCATTCTTCCCGAACGAAGCCACATGTAGCGGAGTCTCCCAGTCATAATTTCGAGCATGGATATTGGCTCCAGCTTCAAGAAGAGATCTGGTGGTGGTGAGCGGTCCTCCTGCAGCCGCGTCGTGTAACTCTGTCACGCCATCAGAAGCGTCGCCCATATTGCAAGGCATTCTGAGCAGGGGAGCCGCCAGCGGGGACTGACTTCAATGCACAAATTCTCCGAGCTTGAGTTGGAATAGCTGAGCAGCAAGTCTCAAAAAAAAAAAACCGGAGCTCGGCTTTCTGCCCAACTGTGAGGGCCTCTTATCTGTGGCGAAAAGAGTGCTGCATTTGAAGCATCGGGACTTCCGCCATAGAGAGAGATTCTTGATAGACTGTTATGTATGAGTCATACTTCAATGAGTCATGTTCTACAGTTGGAATGCTAACGTTAGAATTGTGGATACTGGATGGGCTGGCATCGTAGTGTGTAGTGTGTAGGGGAATCTCGGCACGGCTCGGGAACACCATTCTACTTCGGAACGAATCCATTTGCGGTTAAGCTTTTCAAATCGGGACTCCCATCCCGAAGGAATCACCACTCTTTGACCTCGTCCTTGCTGCCTGTCGTCCATACCAATCATGGAGGCATCCACTGCCTCCTACCATGTGTTCCCAGAGCCGATTGCGGCGATAAGTAATGAGGTCTCGCGCCGACCTGAACGACCTCATTGTCGTCAGCCATAGGAGATATGGCGAGCGTGTTGAATGCCAGCTTCGACAAGTTGGAGAACTTGGAACCAGGGTGTTCATCAGATAGACAAACAGGATTTTTGAGAATGTTTGGTCTTGGCATGCGAAGGCAGACGACACTTAGCACAAGGTAACATCCTCTTACTATAAACAAGAATTACGATGATTCATACTAAGCCTCTATCGTACCAGCTGCAAAGCAGCTGTTAAAGATACGTGGGTTGCAAGAGAGTTGATTGATGTTCTATCAAGTGGAAGCATGCCTGACCTATATACTGCAGTGGGTGGCGAATGTGGCGCTGCCGATCTCCAACAGTCCCCTTTGGTAGTGCCACTGTCGTTCTCGTCTATCATTGCCTATCTCCATCTGCTGCACTGGCCAGCGTCTTCGCCCTTGTCTCTCTTGTGAACCGTCATGCTCTCGTCTGTAGGCCTACGGCTTTTCGGAATCTCTCGAATGGCTCTCTCCGCAATGCTTTAGTCAGACCGTCGGCTATTTGTCTCGACGTGTCAATATATGTCAATTCCACGGTACCGTCAACGATCTTCTCTCGCGCGTAGTGATGCTGTATGTCAATGCGCTTCGATCGTCCGTGAAACTGCGGGTTCTTACTGAGTGCGATGGCGCCTTAATTATCGCTGTAGATGATGGTGGATGGCAATGATCGCTCCCCTACACGGGCAATCTCCGCAAGGAGTGATCGTAGCCAAACTGCTTATCTCATGGCTTGCGTCTGGCCGATGTATGTCGCCTCACAAGTGGATAGTGCGACGGTCGGCTGGCGCTTGGATGACCAGCTTATCGCCGCGCTCCCAATTGAGAAAACATGGCCAGACGTGGACCTTCGTGTTTCGTGGTCTCCAGCCCAGTCCGCGTCTTTGAACCCTGTCAATGGACCAAGACTGCCGGAGTACACGAGTTCCGGATCCACCATAGCTCGTAGGTATCTGAAGATACGCACTGCGGAGTCCCAATGCGCCACTATGGGGTTTGAGGAGAACCGGCTCACCACCGACACTGCGAAAGCGAAGTCTGGACGAGTACCGAGCATGCAGTACATGAGAGCTCCAACACCACGTTGGTATCGCATTCTCAGAGCCTCCGGCGCGTTGTAGTTTTCAGGGGCCGGCTCAGGCGCCTTGTCTATCGGAATGACTGCGGGCTTTACGTCCCACATGTCGTATTCTCTCAGAAACTTCCCGACGTAGGCTCGTTGTCCTAGGTAAATGTTCCTGTTCACGCGATCCCGTCGCACTGTCATGCCCATCGATGTCGATAATCTATTCAGATTAAATATTCAATTCAGTTATTCAATTATTCATGAATTGAATATCGGAATCAATATTAATTCAGTTGTTCAGGATACTCGATCAGATAAGATGGGATCAGATTAAGAACTAGATCATCGGAAAGGTCGTGAGCGACGCTGTCCGCGAGGGTCAGGAGGTGCCATGACGTGTCACGCTCCCCTACGAGAATCGCAAACAATACGAGGCGGACCTGACCGAAAACGCGGATCATCAGAAAGCTTCCCCACTTCAGGCACGGACACACCTCAGGCACGCTTGATGCGACACCAACGCGTCTTCTTCTTCGCGTGATATCTCCACAACCGCAAATCAATGGACCTAGCACTTGCAGAGTCGAGGTCTTCTGATGGTTTTAAGATATCTGATGTAGCAAAAAAGCACGGAGTCACCAGGTCCGCCCTCAGCAAGCGCGTCAATGCAAAAACCTCCTCAAGGGCTCGAGGCTACGAGTCTCAGAGAATGCTCAACGACAAGCAGGAGGAAGAGCTTATAACGTATATACACCATCTTTGTGATCGGTGCCTTCCACCTACACCGAAGATTGTGGCCAAGATAGCCCAGGAACTACAGGGTGGTCAACAAACAAACCAATCTGACTGCGTCAGTTTGTTTGTTTGAATCAATTTCAACGTAAGTTTGTTCGTTTGAACTGATGGGAGCCCTTTGTTTGTTTATTTGAAATGACTACAACCTGTACATGAGCCTAAGGCCCCCCAAAAGGTGTTATCACAAAAGTTTCAATATATCTGCCTATAGGTCTCCGCACGATCTGTATCCTTCGCGGCTTCCTTCGGACCAAAACATTATGATTCCTTGCCTGCCCTACCCTTTGCTTGTTGCTGAATGAGAGCGCATATACGACCTCCAAAGCAGCGTGTCGTTCTGATCCTCGTGAATGTCTTACCTTGCAGACCATTGGTCGTCGTAAGGTAGAGGTAGTGCTGGTACCTTGAATCGTGTTTGAGAGTCGTCGAAGCCGTACAGTGCGGTCAAATCAACCCCTCGTGGTGCCACGAGCGAAGACATTGAACACTCTCCGCAAACTGTTGCTGCGTATGAGGTCGCTGTTCATTGACGACATTGCCTGCAACACTAAACAAACGCTCGTCGGCTGCAGTAGATGCTGGTGCCGCCAATAGAGTGAATGCCAGGTGCTTCAACACAGGATACTGATCTTGGTGTTGAATCCACCAATCTAGTGGATCTTGAGACTCTGGAGGATCTGCGATGCTCTTGTACCTTGCAAGTTCATCCCATGGCTCGATGGGCAAGCGAGTACGCCTTTTGTTGTAGGCAGCGTAGCCGGTAAACTCTTTGTGTCGAGCCGGAGGCGGGGTCAAAGATCGTTCTGGAGCGTCTATATTATATAGGCGCTTCGCAGCCGCGTACTGCTGGTCTATCGTTGTGAGTGCAAAGGTGACAAAGGCCGGTTCCCAGTAGTCCTGAAACCAGGCGTCGCGATAGTGGGGATTCAGGAATACTGCCATAATGTATGACGGGTTAAGGTCGGTGATTTGGTAGTACTTCCTTAGCTTCAACCAGCCAACGTTGAGCGACGCCATGAAGTGCTTGCTGCCAGGCTGAGTCCGGCGAGTCTCGAGATGGTGTAAGAGGTAGTCCATCGACGTGAGCGTGTTGTGCAGTGCTCCGGCTGTCGTGCCAACCGACTGCACCTGCATAGATACTTCATGAATTGGTGCGAGCAGGTCTTTGAGATGTGCAAGTTCTTCCCAGTCGTCTCGGTCTAGCAAGTCATGTTCGTGGATAGTAGCTTCTTCATGACTCTGGTAAAGCGTGAGGGCATCTCGTAGATGTATTGCACGTTCGATCATGAAGTAGGTACTGTTCCACCGGATACCGCCGTTGGTGACGAGTCTCAGGATCCTCGAGTGTGATGTCTCACTGCCATCTACGACGACCTCCGTCTGTTTGCTCTCGAATACAGCTATTCTTGAGTTGTTGGCCTTGATGTGAGTGACGAGGTTATGGAGCTTGCCGACAGGTCCCTTAAACTGCCAAGCACGGTGCTGTTCTTCTTCGGAGCCGTGTATCAAGATAGTCTCGAAGGATTTGACTGCCTGCGTGCGCGAAGTCGAGTCGTCTTGTTGTGAAAAGTCATACTGCGCATCTTCGAGAGCATCCTCGTCGACACCGAAGAGGATCGCAGTACATACTAGGTTGAATATATGACCAGCACATCGAAGTCTCGATGTCACCGGATCTAGTGCAACACGCTCCGAGAGTAGCTCCAGCGCTCTGTCATTGTTGGGGGCATTATCCGCTGCGAAAAAGGCAATCTGGCTGCCACTGATCTGGTAATCCTTTAGAACATCGAACAGATAATCAGCAATATTGTCGCCAGTATGACTCCCTAAGGTATCCCGCATAGCAAGGACAACATTGTGGAGCTTGTAGTCGTCGCCGAGGTAGTGCACAACAACGCCGAGAAGGTCGAGGACGTCGTTGTTCGCCTTCCATCCGTCAAACGAGATGGTGACTTTTCCCTTCGCACTAGCAACAGACCGGACGATCGCCTGCTGGTGCTTTGTGAACTCATCGATTATCCACGAGCGCGTTGTGTTGTGTGATTGAGGTATCAAGTCCTTGATCCGCGGGTTCTGGAAGCACAAAAGATCCTTCAGCTCATCCGATATGGCCTGGCGAAGAGATATGCCGCTGCTAACCACCCAGCGACAGTAGGTCGACTTACATCCTTCTTCATCAAATACCGTGTGATAGACCTCTTGCTGAAGGGTCCAGGACTCAAGACTCCCTTGCTTTCGTTTCTTCGATGACTCTTGGTGCAATTTGTTACCAAGCCTGTCGAAGCGGTGGAAGGTCTCGAGGTGGTCGATCACTTTTGTAGTTGTTTTCTCAGTACAGAGAAGATACGTTGCTAATGGATGCCGGACCTCTCCGTAGTAGCAGATTGTACAAAGCCAGTGTTTCAACACTTCGTTATGGTCGTTCAGTCGTCCCAAAGCAATTCCCTGGTCCCAAACCCATGACCTAGGGGGTATTTTGCAAGCAGGTAGTGGTACGAAATTTGGGAGTCGGCTCGCTTTGATCACAAAGCCGGCTTCAGTTCGGCGTGTTTGGTGTTCTACAGGTAAGTCAGAAGATTGATGTATTTCTGTCAAATTCTCGGGTTCTGTAGTCAATGACGAAACTGTGACATCCTCGAAGTCCATTTCGCATCGGTTGATGTACGAACTAAACACGAACGTCGCTAATAGCTGTGAGCCGGTGAAGCGCGAAAGCGCGTCTTCTACGCGATTGGGATTTGCCCGCATTGCGGAGATCTCGGGGGGCTGGGTTGAAGGCATGCAAGCATGCGCTCGGTGCCCATTTCGATTGGTCGACGAAGTACTTTAGTACTTCCACACATCCAGGGTCAGGGTTGAGGTCATCGAGAGAATGTTCGGTCACACCAAAAATCATCTTTGTTACTGACCCAGACAAACCAAACAAACCATCTTGCTCGGTTTGTTCGTTTGAACTCTTAGGATATCGCAGTTTGTTTGCCAAGGCTCAAACAAACAATCCAAACCTTGGCAAACCAGTTTGTTCGCTGACCACCCTGAGGAACTATGTGGAGAAGGCTTTCAAAGAGCTGGTCCTCGCGTTTCGTGGCGAGACACAAGCACAGGCTCGACGCCCGATATCTCAACACCATCGACCTCGCGAGGCACAGAACTGACTCCAGGAGCAACTATGAAGCTTACTTCGCCATTGTCGGCGAAAAGATAGAAGAATACAAGATAAGTGCTGACAATATATACAACATGGACGAGAAGGGCTTTTTCATCGGCAAGCTGCAGAATTCACGAAGGATCTTCACACAAGAGCTGTACGAGCGTGGGACCCTCGCTAAAGCTGGTCAAGATGGTAGTAGAGAGCGGATCACGGTTGCGGCCACGATTTGTGCGGACGGCACGCGTTTGCCGCCAGCTCTGATCTAAGGTTACAAACTAATTAAGAGCACATCACTTTTCACAACTTCCCTTGCAACCATCGCGTTGCGTCTATGCAACTGCTCTTGACCAGCAGCACAAGCGCTGAGAAACGACCGAGAGCGTCCGTTCATATGCGATTGACCAGCCATCAGGGAAGACACGCAGTACAAGGCGGCAGTACGTTGGTAATCTCACTCAATACGCCTGGAGAGAGGGTGCGAAGTATTGGCCAAAAATTAGGCTAACAGCTTGTATAGGGAGGCTACAAAGATCGTCCGCAAGCACAATGTTTGAGACTGGATACACTACGAGCGAGTGCTCTTCGACCCTTGGCGAGGCGACACCGTCGAGCCGTTGCATCTCCGTACCTCTTGTCACAGCTTGTGCCTACGAAGAGCGGCCTTCTCTGTCAAAAGAGCTACAAGAAAGCTTGGGGAGAGTGTCAAAAAATGGCGAATGGGCACATGCTGTCGCTGTGACTGGCCCTGAAGGCACAGGGAAATCCCAGCTTGTTTTGCACTTCATCGAGGAAAACGCAGAAGACTACGATGTTGTTCTCTGGATAGATGTGCAGAGCGAAGAAGCAGTACGATCCAGCTTTGAGCGGTGTTGTCACGCTTTGTGCCTGCCATTCGACAGCTCGGCTATGCATATATCTCTGCAAGACATGTCTTGTGTGCGCGCGGTACTTTCCCTCCTCTGGGGTCAAGCTGGGATGAGGAATTGGCTCTTGGTCATCGACAATGCAGATGATCTGCCATGGGACATCAATGCCCTAGTTCCGAGAAGCCACAGTGGTACTGTGATAATCATCAGCCGAAATGCTGAGATATCGCAACTATTGGATTGGGACGTCGCAACGGTGAAAGTTGATACAATGGAGACAGAGGAAGCCACAGCTCTCGTCTTGGGCGGCGCCGATGGGCTGATGCCTCGGGACAATATTTGCCGCCAACTTGTCGAGGAGGTCGTGAAGCGCCTTCACTGGAATGCGTTGGCATCGGATCTTGCTGCAGCACGGATCGAGGTCGATCTAGAGAACGGAGGGGACCTGCCTGCAGCACTCCAAAGGTATCTTTTGGACTATCGATACTTCCACAATAGGCTCCTCCTGGACCAGGACTTTGTCGATGCTGGCGAACACATCAAGGCCATCCGGACGGCGTGCGCCGTCAGCCTAGCATCAATCATGGAAATATACGACAGTGGGTCAAATAGTTTTCCCATCGAGCTGTTGACTTTCATGACATTTCTCGATCGAGGAGGCATACAAGACGAGCTTTGTCGACTTGGCAGTCTCAGCTTGGACGAAGCGTGCAACCGACTTCATGTCAGGGCTTCCGAGTGGGTGCAAAGACTCTTCGGAAGAAACAAAGACGGTGATTGGGACGATACTACTTATCGAGCCACGACCAGAGTCTTATGGCGTTATCGTCTTGTCACGCCTGTTGGCGAGCCTTGGAGAGGAACTACGATCCACAGCGCTGTGAGACGCCAAGTGAGCAAGAGCATGGCGAGCCCGGAGTACTGGGACTCATATGTTATGTTGATGGCGTCAGCATGTGCACAGTCCGAGAAGGAAGCGGATAGCTTACACTTCCGACCACACCTCATATTGCACCTCCCATCCAATGATGAACTCCCTGGATTGGATGCTGTGTCAGATGTCAGAGGATTGAGGTGGCTATGGTCGACGATAGCGCGCGTGCTCTCGAAAGCCCACAAGTGGAAAGCCGCAGAAGAACTAGGTACGCGGGAGATAGTGGCGAGCTCGAGACTATACGGCAAGGATCATCTCGACACAATTATTGCCATGGCAAATCTCGCTACGCTATATTTCAGCCAAGGACGGTGGACTGAAGCAGAGGTGCTGGACATTGAAGTACTGAGCGCAAGTTTAACAGTGCTTGGCGAGGAACATTCTGACACAACCACTGCCATGGACAACCTCGCTGCTACATACAAAGGTCTAGGGCGACTACAAGAAGCAAAAGCGCTGCTTCTCAAGGTATTGAAGTACAATATCAAGAAGATGGGCGACGGGCACTCCCACACAAAAATCGCTATGTCCAATCTCGCTGCCGCATACTGCCTTTCTCGATGATGGCAGCAAACGAGGAAGATCTACGTCAAAGACTTTGTAGCTAGCGCGACACAAATAGAAGGGTAGTGTTTAGACACAAGTAGAGCAGTTAGCAACTCTGCGGCCAGCAAAACGGAATGAGGGGGGCGGGGATATGCGGAACAACCGGAGGCCAAAATAGCCTAAGCTGAAGCTAAGAGTAGTCGAAATATCGTGCTGTGAATGCAAGAAAGCTGGTCGCAATGTGGTGGCGGCACGTTCCAGCTGCGTACATGCTCACACAGAATTGGCCTCCATCATTGGTCGTTCTATTGCTACATCGGTCTACATCAGTCGTGCTGGAGCATGTTAGTGGTAAGTCAATCAAGTTGTCATGTGTCTACCTCTAAGTTTCCGGCGCGATAACTAACGTTACCTGCACAACATGCTTTACTGAGGCCTGTGCGCTCCTCGGCCAGTCTGCCATCCAACAGAGGAACCAGAAGGATCGACGGATCACCAGAGAGTCAAATTACCTAGATAAGACCCTGAGAGCTTACAAGACACCGTTCCATAAGCGACTCAATGCGTCCAATCTGATTGTGGAGACCGGTGATGTGGAGCGGATTCAGCCGCGTACGCTGCACACTAAGTGGTAAGATGGCCAGGCTTAAGACCATATAAGTTGAAAAGGGTCTTCTCGCTTGCACCTAGCTTCTACTCAGCTTCATTCGATCCAAACAACATCTCTTTGCTTGGCACATCATGTCTATTGACGGCAGCAAGGACAGTGCCGCTACGCAGGCGCTTCCTGCTTTGGCACTGGATGCCGAACGATTCCTCGAACATGAGTACGACTTCATTATCGTTGGTGGAGGAACAGCTGGCCTAGCAGTTGCTGCCCGCCTGACTGAAAATCCAGACGTCACGGTGGGAGTACTCGAAGCCGGCAAAAACAAATTAGACGATTTCTTGGTCGACACGCCGGGTATGTTCACACAGCTTCTGGGTAATGAGGAATACGATGGAACTTCAAGACTGTGTCGCAGTCTAACGGCAAAACATATCACATTCCACGCGGCAAGATTCTTGGAGGCAGCAGTGGTATCAACTTCATGATGTACGTCCGCGGTTCTACACAAGACTATGATGACTGGGCTGTCCTCGCGGATGACCCTTCTTGGGGCAGCGAAAAGATGAATCACTACATGCGCAAACATCAAACTCTCAATCCCATCGACGAACATATCGCACACCAGGCAACTATGCCATTTGTCGCTGAGAACCACGGTACTTCGGGACCCGTGCATACATCCTTCAACGACTCCCTCTTGCCTATCGAAGACGACTTCCAGAGGGGTTACAGTGAACTTATTGGTTCGGTTGGTTCGGTATTCGACCCGAAACCGAACCAACCAGCTCGTGAAAATCTGTGAACCATATGAACCATTGGAAACCAATAAGAAACCGAACCACTTCCGAAATAAGCAATCGCTACCGAACTATCGGCTCAGTCTACAAAACTCCTCTTAGCCAGCTGCGGTTCCTGCTTTCCTGTTCTCTTAGGCACAGTCATGCAATCTCGACTCTGTGTTTGTTGCGATTGCTCCAGGCCGCCCGTACCAGTTGTGAAGACACTCACTAGCCCCAATGATGTCTTCCTTCAGTCGATTGCGGCGGTAAGTGATAAGATCTCGGGCTGAACTGAACGACCGCTCATTGTCGTCAGACATAGGAGGTATAGCAAGCGTATCAAAGGCTAGCTTTGAGAGATTCGGGAACTGGAAACGTCGCTCAAGCCAATATTGAATAGGGTCCACCACATCCTCTTCGAGGGGATCGAGAGCGAGATAGGCCGTGAGCTCGTCTACACCTGCGGGACTGTGCTTGATCTTCAAGCGCTTCGCTTCTGCTTGCCTAGCGAAAGGCGAATCTCGCGCCGTCGAAGGTGTCTTTAGCGGGGCTTGAGGTGCTATCCGCTCATCCGACGGTTTGTACTCGGACTGCCATAGCTTTTCGACATAGCCACGTATGTTAGACACCCAATTCACTTGCGAGCTGTCTGTCCACTCTTGTTCAAACCATGCGAGCTTATACCAAGGACACAGCATCGTCGCAGCATATATCAGCGGAGATTCATCGGCACTGACGTAGTACTTTTCGCACTTTGCCCATGCAGCTTCACAGCATCTGGCAAGATCTTCATAGCCACGTTCCCTCTTGAACGAATGATGCTGAGTGTCGATCTCATTCAGGAGGACATGTAGTGAGGGGAACCAGTCGTAAAGAAATGATTTCTTGTGGCCCTCGTTCACCATCGTGGTGGCGTAGAAGTCTTCGAGTAGATTGTAGATTCGTTCCAACTGATCCCACTCGCATCTACTGAGGGTGTCGTCTTCCAGCCGGCGATCAGTCCCTGCTGCTTGGTGCAGGTAGCAGAACTCGACGATTCGCTCTCTCACATTGATCGCCCGCCCGATGGCCAGGAAGAAACTGTTCCAACGTGTATCGTTGTCTTCGATAAGCTGTCCCGAAGTCAGCTCGTCAGAACGAAAAATTCGGTGATATGGATAGCTTTCGCTCGGCCGTCTGACAGATAGCTTACCTCGAGCTCATCGAACTTGGCCAACTCTCCTCTTATCTGGATGCTCGCAAACTGCTCGCGTCGTTGTGGAGTCCATCGGATATATTTGATGATGTTGTGGGGTTTCCCGACTGGGCCGCGCGCACGCCACATGCCTTCTGACTCTTTACCCGTGACACCTTCTAACCTCCGCAGAGTCTTCTTTGATTCCTTCCCGATGAGCAAAGCGCGGGCACATAAGTTCACGACGTGCCCGAGACAGCGAAGTCTGCGCGCCTTTCGTTGAGCGATCGAGAGCTCTGGCGAGATTGCGCACAAGACGGTGTCCACACAGGTGTCGTTACTACTTGCGTTATCACACATGAAGTAGCGGATCTTGCTTGCAATCTCATACTCGTGGAGCACTTCCACGATGATCGATGCTTGGTTTTCGCCTGTGTGAGCTCCTAGCACACGTCTGAAGCCTCATAGGCGGCTCCGTCGCACACCATCTTTGTCCAAGTAATGCGCAAACACTGAAAGCATCGCGAGACAGTTCGGGGATGTCCACATATCGAAAGAGACGTGGATGTTACTGATCGATGTTCTCATCTCCTCTTTGATCTTCTCTTTCTCTTCTTGGTATGCATGCATGATCCATTTGCGGATTGTCGCTTGAGCAAAAGGAAGTAGGCGCGCGAGGCCTTTATTCAAGTAAGCGATGAACTCTCTGAAGTACTCGTTCTCCACCATGGAGAGGCAGATGTGGCAGTAGACCAGCCATCGGATGAGTAAGCGCTGGAACTCTGACTTCTTCGCCACTGACACAAGAGTGAAGGCGTTGTCATCGATGGTTCGCTGATCGACAGGGGAGCTGGATCTCGCGTGGCCTTCACCGTCGATGTTGTGATAGCGCAGGAGATGTTGATGCGCGCCTGTATTGCCGCTCAGCTTCGGCAGCAATTGTCTCCTTTTCTGCCGTTCACAGTTATAGCAGTAATACACTTCTTTTTTGTCTGTGGTGCGGAGAAGCTTTTCACCGAATAGCCAGACGGATGATTTCCTGGTTCGCGGCTCTTTGAGGCTTGCCAACGAGTCCGATCGTACGTACTCGACGTTGGCTATCTTGAATCGGTCAAGGCGCTTGGCCGCATCGAAATCTTCATGCTCGGGGTTGAGTATGTTACGATTGGTAGGAGCGGAGGACATGTCGAGCGACGATGTTACAATGTTGGTTAAGACGAACTCGAACACTCACAAAGCGCGAGGTGACCGCGTCTCACGCGATTTTCGGAGCTGAGGTACGTCTCCAGGTACGCATCCAGGTACGTATCTAAATGTATACATCGTCAAGCAATGTCGATGATTGGTGCGCGAAGGTTACCGCATTGGGAACTGGTTTCCATTGGAAACCAGCAACCACAAACCGAACCAACCAGATCAGCGCCGGAGGCCAAACCAAAACGAACCAAAACGAACCAGTTGAACCAAATTGACCGAATGAACCGAACCAATAAGTTCACTGTTTCTGGTCTTGTGTAGCGCACTTGGTTTCACTGCATAGCAGCTACTCACACCGGACACCACGTGAAGGTGTGCGCTCTCTGTCCGGCGGTGTTCCATAGTACACTCATATTGTCTTCTTTGGAATTGCGTGACGGCCGGAAGACTGTCTTCGATCGACTTGAGGATGCTAGCTTGCTCTGCCTCAGAAGCAAACAGCTACAATTGATTAGTGATGATCCGATATCTTATATATGTTAAGTAGCGACTGACCTTATAAGGATAAAAGCCTTGCGTGCTGGAGATCTCTGTGAGAGGACCACCTTGTTCATCCATAAGCTGTTTCATAGCGCCTTGCATGATGTCCGGATCGTAAATCGCTTCCAGCGTCTGAGTACCAGGCATCAGTTCCCAAGTGACAGTCGTGAGAGCGTGGTCCTGGAGATTGTTGCCGACACCTTTATTCTCGACCTTACACTCAACGCCGGCAGCCTTGAGAACCTCAGGATCACCAATACCGGATAGCTCCAGAATTTGGGGCGTCTGGATGGCACCGCAAGAGACCACAACTTCGCGCTTCGTGTCAACGCTGTGAGCTTTGGCCTGGTGTGTGAAATTGACACCGACGGCCATGTCACCTCGAAGCTTTACGGAGCTCACTACAGCTTCGCACAAGACATGGAGGTTCGGTCGTTGTGCGTTAGCAGCGAAATAGCCTCGAGCGGCATAGCTGCGCTTTCCCGTGTCGGGGCCTGCACGTACGACGGTACCAAGCGTGTTGAAGACGCCGATATGGTCTCCAGACCAACTGAGTTGCCTTGTTAGCACTTGATCGGACGTAGCTGCAATTGTTCGATACATACGGGTCGGTTGGCTTTCGACCAATACCTGTGACTTCATCAAAACCCCTCCAGTGAACTTATTGGTTCGGTTCATTCGGTCAATTTGGTTCAACTGGTTCGTTTTGGTTCGTTTTGGTTTGGCCTCCGGCGCTGATCTGGTTGGTTCGGTTTGTGGTTGCTGGTTTCCAATGGAAACCAGTTCCCAATGCGGTAACCTTCGCGCACCAATCATCGACATTGCTTGACGATGTATACATTTAGATACGTACCTGGATGCGTACCTGGAGACGTACCTCAGCTCCGAAAATCGCGTGAGACGCGGTCACCTCGCGCTTTGTGAGTGTTCGAGTTCGTCTTAACCAACATTGTAACATCGTCGCTCGACATGTCCTCCGCTCCTACCAATCGTAACATACTCAACCCCGAGCATGAAGATTTCGATGCGGCCAAGCGCCTTGACCGATTCAAGATAGCCAACGTCGAGTACGTACGATCGGACTCGTTGGCAAGCCTCAAAGAGCCGCGAACCAGGAAATCATCCGTCTGGCTATTCGGTGAAAAGCTTCTCCGCACCACAGACAAAAAAGAAGTGTATTACTGCTATAACTGTGAACGGCAGAAAAGGAGACAATTGCTGCCGAAGCTGAGCGGCAATACAGGCGCGCATCAACATCTCCTGCGCTATCACAACATCGACGGTGAAGGCCACGCGAGATCCAGCTCCCCTGTCGATCAGCGAACCATCGATGACAACGCCTTCACTCTTGTGTCAGTGGCGAAGAAGTCAGAGTTCCAGCGCTTACTCATCCGATGGCTGGTCTACTGCCACATCTGCCTCTCCATGGTGGAGAACGAGTACTTCAGAGAGTTCATCGCTTACTTGAATAAAGGCCTCGCGCGCCTACTTCCTTTTGCTCAAGCGACAATCCGCAAATGGATCATGCATGCATACCAAGAAGAGAAAGAGAAGATCAAAGAGGAGATGAGAACATCGATCAGTAACATCCACGTCTCTTTCGATATGTGGACATCCCCGAACTGTCTCGCGATGCTTTCAGTGTTTGCGCATTACTTGGACAAAGATGGTGTGCGACGGAGCCGCCTATGAGGCTTCAGACGTGTGCTAGGAGCTCACACAGGCGAAAACCAAGCATCGATCATCGTGGAAGTGCTCCACGAGTATGAGATTGCAAGCAAGATCCGCTACTTCATGTGTGATAACGCAAGTAGTAACGACACCTGTGTGGACACCGTCTTGTGCGCAATCTCGCCAGAGCTCTCGATCGCTCAACGAAAGGCGCGCAGACTTCGCTGTCTCGGGCACGTCGTGAACTTATGTGCCCGCGCTTTGCTCATCGGGAAGGAATCAAAGAAGACTCTGCGGAGGTTAGAAGGTGTCACGGGTAAAGAGTCAGAAGGCATGTGGCGTGCGCGCGGCCCAGTCGGGAAACCCCACAACATCATCAAATATATCCGATGGACTCCACAACGACGCGAGCAGTTTGCGAGCATCCAGATAAGAGGAGAGTTGGCCAAGTTCGATGAGCTCGAGGTAAGCTATCTGTCAGACGGCCGAGCGAAAGCTATCCATATCACCGAATTTTTCGTTCTGACGAGCTGACTTCGGGACAGCTTATCGAAGACAACGATACACGTTGGAACAGTTTCTTCCTGGCCATCGGGCGGGCGATCAATGTGAGAGAGCGAATCGTCGAGTTCTGCTACCTGCACCAAGCAGCAGGGACTGATCGCCGGCTGGAAGACGACACCCTCAGTAGATGCGAGTGGGATCAGTTGGAACGAATCTACAATCTACTCGAAGACTTCTACGCCACCACGATGGTGAACGAGGGCCACAAGAAATCATTTCTTTACGACTGGTTCCCCTCACTACATGTCCTCCTGAATGAGATCGACACTCAGCATCATTCGTTCAAGAGGGAACGTGGCTATGAAGATCTTGCCAGATGCTGTGAAGCTGCATGGGCAAAGTGCGAAAAGTACTACGTCAGTGCCGATGAATCTCCGCTGATATATGCTGCGACGATGCTGTGTCCTTGGTATAAGCTCGCATGGTTTGAACAAGAGTGGACAGACAGCTCGCAAGTGAATTGGGTGTCTAACATACGTGGCTATGTCGAAAAGCTATGGCAGTCCGAGTACAAACCGTCGGATGAGCGGATAGCACCTCAAGCCCCGCTAAAGACACCTTCGACGGCGCGAGATTCGCCTTTCGCTAGGCAAGCAGAAGCGAAGCGCTTGAAGATCAAGCACAGTCCCGCAGGTGTAGACGAGCTCACGGCCTATCTCGCTCTCGATCCCCTCGAAGAGGATGTGGTGGACCCTATTCAATATTGGCTTGAGCGACGTTTCCAGTTCCCGAATCTCTCAAAGCTAGCCTTTGATACGCTTGCTATACCTCCTATGTCTGACGACAATGAGCGGTCGTTCAGTTCAGCCCGAGATCTTATCACTTACCGCCGCAATCGACTGAAGGAAGACATCATTGGGGCTAGTGAGTGTCTTCACAACTGGTACGGGCGGCCTGGAGCAATCGCAACAAACACAGAGTCGAGATTGCATGACTGTGCCTAAGAGAACAGGAAAGCAGGAACCGCAGCTGGCTAAGAGGAGTTTTGTAGACTGAGCCGATAGTTCGGTAGCGATTGCTTATTTCGGAAGTGGTTCGGTTTCTTATTGGTTTCCAATGGTTCATATGGTTCACAGATTTTCACGAGCTGGTTGGTTCGGTTTCGGGTCGAATACCGAACCAACCGAACCAATAAGTTCACTGACTGAGCCAATGGACATCACCTCGATACCCATCCGCGAAGATCTCACTAGTCGGGCAGGTATGATTGAATCAACGCTACAGAATTGGGTAATCCCCGCCAGCGATCTACCAGATGTCGTAGACATTGTGATCACCTGAATCATCGCCCCGCAGAGCAGCCGCTGCTCGATATGTCTCGAGAGCGTGAGCCAGCAAAGGCGAAAAGTACTGTCTGATACCGTTCTCCTTGACAGCCAGTGACTTGACGATGTGTTAGACTCTGGATGTGTTATTGAAGGATCGCAGGAACACTCACCAGATCTTTGAGCCAGACACTGAGATAGGCACTTGGCTGATCATCTTCCGACAGTAGCCGCGGAATGCGATCTTCAAAGTATGTACTGCGGGCATTCGTATCAAGGATGAGGTCGTAGAGGAACTGCGGACTCATTAGTGATTGCTGTTTGAGGTGATGCGACGTGGAAGAAATACACTGCGATCTATCTTCATGGAGTGCCCTAATCTCATGGTATAGGCAGCTGCCATAAGATTCAATCCGGCCACGGTGTTATGGATCAGTTTGAGCTGGCTTGCAAGACCCAGGCGTGGAAATTTGAGTATCTCGCTTGTGTAAAGTCTCAGGACTGGTTCAAACTTTGCACAATGCTCAACAGAACCACCAAGGATCACCTGTATCCTTGCGTTAGCCGCACTTCTTTTTTTAATGTCACTTGATGTGCTCACCAAGAGTTCTCCTTTGTTGGCCTTTGTCGGAGTGCCAGACATTGGCGCATCCAAGACAACGACATCGGGTTTGGTGTCCAAAACGCGCTTCTGAACATCCGAGGAGCAGTTTGACGGGACTGTGGAATGTATCACGATGATCGCGTCTCTCTTGAGAGATTTCAAGAGTGGATAAGATCCGCTGAAAAGGACTTCATCGACTTGGCCTTCGTTTTCGACCACAATGACGATGAAAGCTGCCTTTTCGCAATCTTTCTGGATGTTATCTGAAACCTTTCCGCCATTTCCGACGAAGTCGCGATTTTTGCATTCGTCGATGTCAAAGCCCAATGTGTCTGCGCTTTTGGTAAGCACTTTCGCTATGCCACTACCCATCAGCCCCAGTCCGATGACAAGGACTAATGCTCCTTCTTGTGGGACTTGTCCGTCGTCCTGAGCTGTGATATCCTCGTGAGAATTCTGTTGTTCCAAGGAAGCGAATCCGTCTACCTCGGAACCCTCAATCAATCGGAGCTCGCTGGCCAAGGTAGCAAGGGTACCAAGCGCTGTCTGTGGCAAGGTGTACGGGAGCTCGACGGATCGTGCTTGCACACACATGACCTCTAGATAAGTAGTCCAGTCACGGAGCATATCTTTTGTGGGAAAGAACATCCCTTTGCCTGATTCTGTCAAGAAAGATCCCAACATAGCTGACATGGCAGAACCACATCTCAGAACCTGCAGAAGTGCCGACTTGTTGATTCCAAGTTGATGGCAGACCACGAATGCTTCAGAGATTGCTATACACTCTATCGCTTGCATTGCGCCCACTATGTTGCACACAGCAGCTGAACTAGAGAGGGCGACCAGTTAGAAGTATTCAGCTCAATACAGAAGAATTCCAAAACGAGGCCAACCTTGCAATCGATGCCGAGAGGTAGTGTACATCAGTGAATACATCTGAGCATATCTCGCGAATATGCTGCTCATTTGCGGACCCGTAGCTGCATAGATACTTGTCTGAATGTTAGTAGGTCTGTGGTAACGACCAAACTGAAACAAGCTTGTACTGACCGATATTCCACTCGAATCTGCTCCACCTGCCCACCCTTTGGTGATAATATCAGGAAGTCTTGCAACTTCGACAATGTTTGATTGCTGATCGCTGATATTCGAGACTCGTAGGCTCGGCACCTTTATGATGCATGCTAGGACTGTGTCGGGCGACGCTAAGAGTTGTTCAGGAAAGGATTGGACCCATGGTCTGGACACGAACAATACCGTTCAATTTTTCGGCGAGTTGTCCCATGTCTACAGAACTGGAGTTAATGGTCTCTATAACGACCAGCTCGGCTTGTGATACTATGGAAAAGCAGTCAACAAAATGTCGTAATGGAAACTGGGGTGAATGATATGTATGACTACCAGAATTTCCGTGCTCTTGAGTGTTGAGGACGTCTTTGAGCTTGACCACAGTGCCGTGTACATTTTTGGACGCCAATATGTCATGAACAGTATTCGCACCATCGTCCGTAACACACAGAACTTCTCTGATCGGCATGATGGAACGACTGGCAGCAGACAGCGTTCCGGCCTAGTGTCCGAAGCAAAATAAAAAGCTGAAGTGTGAGTTGGTAAGAGACGCGCGAATCGCCAGTTCTGGGATTGCTCGAAATCTCTGAAAAGGACCTGGGTCTATATATGTGACAAAATATGCAGACCAGTAGCTATTTGGTCGGGACAAATCATCATGACACTCTAGTCATGTCAACATGGTCTCAAAAGAATGACCACTCGAACTTTTCTGTAGCGGTGAGTGGCGTGGCTGGCAGGCGTGCCGATCTACATCGAGATCGAGCGTGACTGTCCGGTGTCGCAGGGAATGCGCAGGTTTTTTGACTCACAGCGCTCTTGATACGAGTTTTGATAACGTCATGGCAGACCATGTATGCGGCTGATATAGGATAGTGTCTCGGTTCGCCTTCAATGTGCTCAGCGAGCGGTGAGTCAAGTTGCAAACAGTAATGAATTTGCATTCGATGGTATGAATATGCGGCTCAGTTCAACCAATCCAATAGTTCGGCTCGGCAGAAAAGCGACATTGCCCGTAGGAATCATGGTCTCTCGTCAGGGTGGGCAATGAACGAGCACCGAACAGTTCGTTCGGTTCGTTCGGACCCTGTTGAACAAACGAACACACGCTTGATTACATAATTGATCGAACGAACAAATATACCTGTTCGTTCATCATGTTCAGCGTGTTCGGTGTGTCGTTGCTTGCCCCAACCCCTAACCCTCAATTTCATCCCGCGCATAAGTTATCGTCCGAAGCAATGACCGTAAATCTGGGGTCTCCGTTCCACAAGTCGACTGTGCGCATCTATTTCCCTAGGGACATTGCGGGGAACACGACCGCGTCGTGACCACCCACGCGCTAAACAAGTTCGCGTCCCACAGAATAACGTTACAGCATGAGCGCTCCGCCGGACCCACAGACTTCACCAGACCAGCAGGAAAGCGACTCGTATGCAGTTGAACGAGTCGGAAGCACCGTAGAACGGTGTTCGCCAACTATTACTCGAGGTGCCGGGCCGCACGCCACGAATCTCGTGCCGACACCACCGAACAAACAGCCAAAGAGCAGTTGGATCTGGAAGCACGGGGAGGCCGTGACCGACTTGAAGGACGATCTTAACAAATGGCTCTGTCGTATCTGCTACGAGGAGCCGTCACAAGGCTTGGTCGTGTGCTTGCCATGCGAACCTACAAACCAGCCGATCCGTCACCTCGTGCGATGCCACGGATTCGACAAGTTTGGGAACAAACGTGCTCTGAAGCGCTCGCGTGACGGCGAATATCGAGATGGGAACGTAGCGGTTATGATGATCAAACGCCAGAAACGTTCGCAAGAGGAGACATTCGACCGCGAAGGCTGGAAAAGGACATATCTGGAATGGCTTGTGTCTAGCAATCAGTCACTACGCCAGGCTTCGGGAGACAAACTCAAGGCTTTGATCTCGTTCAGGAATCCTATAGTGGAGCCTCTGATCCCGCAGAGCCATCATACACCGCGAGGCTGGATTGTCGAAGCTTTTACTGCCGCAAAACCAACAGTCATTCAGTCTCTGCAGATGGCAAGAAGCACAATTACTGTCAGCTTCGACCATTGGCTCGCGGACAATGAGCTCGACCTGCTGGGCGTCGTCGCTCACTATCTAGACAGCAATCTCGAGCTCAAGACCGTTCTGCTCGCGCTCAAGCCGGCATACGGTCACGATGCGCAAGAACTCCAAGACACGTTGCTGTCTGTACTCCGGGAGTACAAAATCAGTGACAAGATTGGCTACTTCATTGCAGACAACGCTGCGAACAACGATGCCGCCTTGCGCCTTTTATCCCATCATATCGACGTCAGACCAACCAAACAGAGATTGCGTTGTAGCGGCCATGTGATCAACCTCGTTGTGAAGGCCATTCTATATGGTGTGGACAGCGAGTGCATGCTCGACTCAGTTCTTTCAGAGGCGGATCATGAAGGCGACAGCGAACTGTCTGATACCTCGACGGTGTCCAAGTTCGAAGTAGCCCTGCGCTCCAAAGACGAAGCATTACGACTTGACGCCTGGCGGAGGAAGGGGCCGATCGGGAAGCTCCACAATCTTGTCGTGCACATTAAGAGCGGCTCAGTAAGACGTCGCTTCTTCGAAGCCAAGCAAGGCGAAACAGATACACGGCTGTATCGGGTGATCGTCAACGGTGGGGTGCGGTGGAACTCCGCTTGTGAGATGATCGAGCGTGCTTTCCAGGTCAAGGACGCATTGCAACTGTACCAAGAGCACTTCAGGGGCAGCGGCATCGATCGCCTCGACAGCCGCGACTGCCTATCAGCAGACGACTGGCAAGAGCTGACAGAATTGCTCAAGCTGTTACGACCCTTGAAAGAAGCCTCCTTGAAAGTCCAGGCCGTGGCGAAAGATGGCCAGAATGGCGCGTTATGGCAGAGTCTGTCTATCCTGGACTGGCTGCTGTCTACCATCGAGGGTCTCAAAAGAACGCTGCCTAGGAATCACTTCAGAGCATGTGTCAACCTCGGTTGGAAGAAGCTGGACAAGTACTACGCATTGAGTGATGCCACACCGGCGTATCGTCTCGCGATATTCCTGCATCCGTGTTTCAAACGGCGTTGGTTCGAGCGGCATTGGGCGGGGAAGACGTCCTGGCTTGAGAGCGCGGATGAAGTCATGGAAAGAGCGTGGCAAGATGCAAAGCGGCGATGGCCTAATGAAGTGACTGTATTGTCACCAAAGCAACAAGAGATGGACGCCTTTGATGCTTACAACCACGACATCGATGACGATACGGATAACGACGAGTTGGCCCGCTACCTGCGAGAGGAGCGTGCTCCTCAAGGCACTCGCCCGCTAACCTGGTGGCGTGAACACCACCACAGATTCCCCCTTCTGAGGCATCTTGCTTTCGAGGTCCTTGCAGCGCCTTCAAGCTCTTGCGCCGACGAGCGAATTTTTTCGATGGCTGGAGACGTCGTCAACGACGAGCGACCGAACACAATGGAAGAGTTGGCGGAGGCTTACCAAGGTCTACGCAGCTGGTACTCTGAAGGACTACTGTGATCGATGCACTAGTTGACAATGCCAAGTACCTTTGGGGACCGTGCACCGAACGAACGATGAACATAGAGGTAGACCCTGAACAAATGAACAAAACCTGTTGGATAAGCCGAACAAACGAGCAGTACGCCTGTTCGGTGTTCGTTTGTTCACTGCCCACCCTGTCTCTCGTCACAAGAACCGTGTCTCAGAAATGGTCTTGAGTTTGTCCAAAATGACTTCCAATCAGCATTACACGGCTTTATGTTATGGGATTGATTACATACGGTATACAAATTAAACAGCCAAAACGTGTTACACAGGCATACCACTATAGTTAGCCATATCATTACCATTTCTTCGACCCGCTTTATGCTTGCTACCCCTTCATGTGCGCGCCCAAAACCATCCGCATCCAGCCAAAAAGCTTACCATCATACAAGTCGCGGTGAATGTGACAATCCATGCGTACTTCCCCAAAGCAAATTCACCGAAATTCAGCATTTCCGTATCTAGCATGAGCAGAGAACATATCGGACCCTCGAGGATGTTAGCTACACCTCTTTCAACACTGAAAATACCATAGAGTAGGATGAAAAAATGATCAAACTCTTCCCTGTTGCGGCATCTGTCCTGTAACGCAAAAGTGCACATACGTGTGTATAACACTGAAAAACTGTTGCTGAACAACCCCCAGATACCACAGAACAATGCGAAAGTGAGGAATGATCTTCCATGACCCCACAACATGACCGCTGCTAGACCAGGTACGAATGTCGACAAAGTCATGGGCAGATATATGTTAGCATGGTCCGAAAGCCAACCCTGCCACACTTGACCGAGGACTTGGGTGATGGAGACCAGTGTCAGCAGAGAGGCGCCCGCTGCATCTGATAGGCCAAGGTCTCGAGCGAAAGCAGGAATCAGGATGTTGGGAATAAAATAACCCAAACCCTGTGTAAAGACCGCGAAAGTGAAGAAGGCACAATGTCGATTCCGTAAGAGCGCCCAAAGCGTACTTCTGGTTCGTTTGGGCTGGTGTTGATCCACAGCAATGGGGGTGAATTCTCTTGACATGTGTCGACGAGGCTTGACTAGCGTGAACGCTGGGATGGCCACCAGCATCATGGCGACAGCATAGAGCCGAAGAGCGTGGCAAAAACTCAGACTCACTATGAGATAATTGAGCAGACAGGGTATCGCGAGCCCAGAAACCCCACTGGCGCCAAATAGGACACCGTATGCCAACCCACGGCGCATCAGGAACCACTCGTTTAGCATGAGCAGAAACGGTGTATAACAAATTACCCAACCGAGTCCGTACAGAAGTCCTTGCGTAAAGATGAGTGTATGGACATCTCGAGCAAAGCTGGCGCCCAGCAGGCTTGAGACACATAGGAGATATCCTGAAGCGCACATAAGACGTTGTCGCTGTGGATGTCGAAGGGCGATAGCACTTGCAAGAGGTACGCAGAGATAGCTCACAACCGTAGCTAATGCACCCACCAACGGAAGAAGATGAGCGTTCTGATGGAAAAGCGGGTGGCTAGCGTAATGGTTCACAAAAATACCAAAGTTGAGTGGGACTGAGATGTCTAATCAGTACGAACGTGGGCCTTTGAGCGCTTTATCAACATCAACTTACATCCCCACGCCATGGCCTCAATAAGCCAACAGCCTAGCAGAAATGACCACGCTCCTCTGCTACTGTCGTCCAAAGATGGCGCGTGATTGGGCGTGCCGGAGAATCTCCTAGTCCCCAGCAATGTGGAGTTTATTCCTTGTTCGAGAGTCGGTGAACACATTCTTGGTCATTGATATTCTGGTCGATGTGTTGTCGGATTATTCGGTGACGAGAACGTTAATTGTGACGCAGCAGTGTGTGTTTCTGGTAATGGTATGGGAAAGACGTCAAGTTCCATACTCAGAAATCGGGTTTGAAACCATAGATATCCGATTTTCGGCGTCGTGAATTTGCATAAGTTACAATCACTCCACAGAAATCCCATCACACTTGTCGTGGCGGTGGCTTGTCGACACACGGGCGAATGTCACTCCATTTCAGCCAATGTTCGTGAGGCCTGGAGCCAGCTCCGAGGTCTCTCGTGACTCCCACGATATCTGCCCCAGGGAGAACCTCACGCGCACATACTTTGGTGCACAGCGCCGCCGATCATAGAATCTGTGAGCCCCTACGTGGTCGCCGACTACCGCCAAGGTTATCTTGTCATCAGCCTTTGATCGACTCCACATGGTCCGTTGACAGAGACGTCGCCAGCCGACAATTCCGTCTAACGAAGCTTCGTCATCTCAGTCAGCCGCTAAGAAGCCATGAAACAACCAATGATTGACTGTTGCAAGACCTGGCGGTGAGCTCGAGGTCTGGTGTACCATCACAGTCTCACCCTTATATGAAACCGGGCCCTATATGGCACGATCAACACTGTCGATGATCATACCAAGGAGATCATGCCACAGAGCTTGTATTGCTTTGGAGGCGGTTCGCGTCAACGATGCGCAACGAAAGTCGGTGAGCACGGATGACGATCGGCACATGCCACTGACACTGTTATGATATACATCAACAGGAAGTGCTGGAGTGTCGGCGTCCAGGGCACCGCAAGAAGTTCAGGGGGTCCGATTCGTTTTCGATACTGGAATTCAAATTTCTCGCGGTCAAAGACTCCTACGATTTTCAAAGCATTGGATCTAACGCATGAAAATGGTTATTTCAATAATATTAAAGGGTTCGAACTCTCTTTGAGACAAGTTTAAATTGTCATAAGGCGATACTCCCTATGGAGTTTTGACTGGGTATCGTTGTGACTACCTTCTCAATAAGTTCGGACTAGTTTCCGCATGTTATACTCGCCCGCCGTAATGTCATCGTATTGCATAGAGGACGCCGAGTCTAGCTCAGAAAGGTTGCGGACCGGCTCTCTTCGGTCCGGTTTGCCAAAAAATGCAATCGAAAATCGCTCCGGGATCACATCAGGACTCTTCCCAATTCCTCCAGTTGGTGGAGCTATCACCTTGTGATTCGCTGATCTCAGAAGCCCACCAGTCCAACGTTGCAAACAATCGCCAACATTGAGAATCACTTCGTACATCTCTGAGGCCACCGGATGGAAGAGTCGCTCATTCTCCTGATCTTCAACACAGAGTCCGCCGATATTGTCTTGAAGGAGAAACGTCAGAGAGCCAAAGTCGCTGTGCTCAGCGATACGAATGTTGCCACAGCCCTCTTCCAAGAGGCTAGCTTGGATTTCGGGATAATGTAGCAGGCGAAATTCGTGCTCTTGACGATGATGCCTTTTTAGCAGCGTGTCGTTGGGGATTTCCAGCCCCATTGCCACGCATTCGAGGACGGTCTGCAGACATTCGTGATGCTTGGTGAAAGCCCGTTCCATGATGGGCCTGAAATCGGACAAGAATGCCGGGTCTGGCCAAACGTTGGGAAATTCGGAATCGTCAGCGCTGCCCATGTCATAAGTTTCCTGTTCTCATTAGCTCGGTGATCTACGAAGCACGTTACACGGAATGCTTACTTTGATGTCCTTCAGCGCGGGCTCGCGATAGATGCCTTTCTCGAAGCCACTGATACCCGAGATAGATTCTTGGCCCACGTAGCTGTATCCTCGATGTGGATATGGATTAGACGGATGCGGCGCGGACGACTTCTGCGCTTCCGTGAGCCTGAAGAAACGGCGGGACTGGAATACTGTTAACATAATCGACGCATATTTGTCTCTTGGAGATAGCATGTGTACCAGGCCAAACAACTCGTCAATCTCGCTTTTCTCAATGCCGTAGTTCGTGAGCTTGACAAAACCTGTGTGGCGTAGGCTAGCGACCAAATCTTTGGAAAAATTATGTCTTTCAGTTGAAGTGCCGAGAGTGTAACGAGAGAAGTCAAGGCTGTTGACAAACTCTCCTTGTATAGAATCTTTTCTTTCCATCGTGGCACTGTATGGAAATGAGTTCCCTGCTGTAACAACACTGTCCGCCATGCGCAGCGCGATCTTAACTTTATAAGCTTACAGGATATCTAGTGGTGCGTTCATCGCAATCTCACGATGCTAAACAGTGTTTGAAGTAGATTCATGCGATCGGTGATGTCGAGTGCGACTTCAACGACACCAGGGACAATTGGAGTAAGGTTGATTCATCGTGACAGCAGTGAGACTGTCGGTGTATACGACGGAATCCCTGATCATCAATGGTGCAAGCAGAAAAAGAAAGACACCTGGGCCTCGTATTGTGGATCACCACCCAATGTAGAGATCGGTTAAAGCGGGGTGTGCCCTGCGAAACGTTGAGCCTTCCGTGGAAACGTACGTCTGTCATGCTAATGATATCTGTGAAAGCGGTGAACTTGTCGAAGTAGCTGCAGTTAGCTTTGAGTCCGTCTGTTGCTCACGTGATGTTGTGCGATCTAGTTCGTAGAACGTTGGAAAGCCCAGCCCCAACTCAGCCACTAATTACGAGTTTCAAGCGCCAGTAGCCTACTTATGTGGAGACAAACAATAAGAACGAAGATTCAGATGAAAGTGAAGATCTATCAGAGTAAGCAGTCAGATGTTACAGTTCCCAGCACAAGCAGTATCAGACACAGTATTTCTGGCGAGATGCATCATCCACTGTGTCCGCTCCTTCCACTCGCATTGCAGATCGTATGATTGAGATTCAATCTCCGATGTGGAGTTGTACAAGCTTCATGCAGCCATTGTCACACAAGTCGATGCGGCTATGCGATGATCATACGTGCGAGATTCGTTGGACTCCAAGACTCTAGGGTTAGTAGGTACTGTATGCAGCAGATCAACGCATGCAAATCTCAACGCAGTTTACCGAGTCGTGTCGAGGACCGAGCGTCAATGGGAAGGTCATGTGTCTTCCGGATTGATCGGCTCAAATAAGTCGCCAGAATCTATGTGAGACAGTGATCTCAGATTTCATGCAATAGGTCGACTTTTAATGTCAGGGGAGCTAGACATAACGAGATGGAGCTGGCTCCGAAAATCTTGGAGCCGGAAAACTTGAGCGTCACGTCGCATCTTGACCGTGGTACTCGTACAACTGTCTCGTCTTGACCAGACAAGCATGAGCCAGGCGCCACGCATTGAACTATTGTCCAACACATTCACTTTCGATGCAACTTTGGCATGCGAGAGAGTTCAAGTGCTCCAAGCTTGGAAGAAGAAGTGAAGCAGCTGACTGCAGTATCGTCCAGAGAATCGCGAGACAGTAGATGGGAACAGATCATCGAATCTTGTCACAATATAGAACGCTGTACACACTTTCCACTCTCAATTGGTTTTCCGCATCTTTCGAAATATCCTGCTGGTATCACCCATAGGCAGATCAATGAAACAATCTTCCTGACACATATAATGCGCGGCCGCATAGTAGCCCATTAAGCCTGCGATGAACCCGAAAGCGCCACTTGCTTTTTTCAAATGCTCTGATGCAGCTGAGCTGCCGTCAGCTAGCACGAAATGTGCCGAGGCATCCAACACAAAGCAGCATTCGGCTGAGCATAGGATTGCGATGTAGACAATATTCCTATATGACCGTAAGTCTTTACTTGAAGCGCGGAAGAATGCAGGTGAACTTACTTGGGCAATGCGGCCAGAGTGAAAAACGCATTGAAGCCGGCCCAAACTAGAAGTTATCAGCACCGCCAACGCGAGATAAGCAGTTCACATACTGATCAAGAAGAAGCCGACTGCGTTGTAGTACTCTGAAGTGTAGCCTCCATATGCCTCCAAGACGCCGAAGAAGGGAATCATCGTTGCACCATAACCGCTGTAAAACAAGGCTGGAAGGAAGGTCAGTAGTGCAACGAGAGTATTACTTCCAATAATGCTTACCGTAGGCGCTCAGAACTGTGTACGAGAAAGAGTTGCCTCTCAAGATCTCCCACTGAGCGGAGATCAAAAGACCAACGCCTGCTATAAAGCAGAGATTTCCAACGTGAATTGCCTCCACATTCACACCACGTAGCCCCATCAATGATAGAGACAGCGTGATAAGCGCCGTAGCAAATCCTCCCATGGAAAGGGCGCACTGTAGGTAATCAGCACAATGTTACGCTGCGATGGAGCACTCACAACAACATAGTTGACTGCCTGCGAAGACCTACTACACGCGTCCACGTCGCCGCAGGTGGAAACAGCTCGTGAACACGAGCTGGCTAAGTGTAGGGGCAATGAGAGATGGCCGCTGTCGCCGCCTGACCGCCGCGACCGGTCGCGAAGTCCCAGGGGCAGGAGTACTACACGCCGCCCTGTGACTGCTCCATTACGCTACTCCCTTCGTCAAGAATGGAATCTCTCATTAAAGAAGGCCAAGAGGATACTGGATACGAAAACCATCCGACGCGCTCCTGCTCTGCAGTCGCGCGCAGAACCTGCGCTGTAGCGTTCTACTCGCTGCAGCAATGTGGAAGTCCCAGGAGCGCGACAGGACACCTCTGAGCTTGAACTACTCTGGGAGCATGCCGGATCAGCGAGAAAGACGTGACGAGGGGAACTGCAAACCGATTATTGGGGAACCTGTTAAAGCTAATTGCGAATAAGCGTACAGACCTTGTTAAGCCGCCCGCCGCGCACCCGCTCTAGAGAACTGTTAAGCCCTCTTTTCACGCCTCTGTTAAGGCCTCCCTGATACGACTACCGTACTCTGGCACGACTACCACTTACGGACGAGGAAAGGGAGGTGTCACAGTCCAGCGCAGAAAAGAGATGTCACAGTCCACTGTAGGGAGGGCAGAGCGGAAGGGCACACAGGCCAGCTGTATACGAAGCGCAATGAGTGTCACAGGCCAGTCCTGAGAAAAGGTGGATACAAGCTAGGTTAGTAGGGGACAGGTGCGTAGGCTGCCCGGCGAGGAGTCTACAGGACCGCCCCTGCGAGACACGGTCGGCCTACCGTGGGGAGACCCTCGTAGGCAACGCGAAACGGGTGTCGCAATGCACTCGCGGGGCGTAGTGCGTAGCAGCCACTGCTGGCTCCGAGGACCTCAACCCTTCGATGGGCTCTGACCCTCGGTGTATCTGAGAGCAGGCGGGATCAAACCCCGGCCGGAGAGACTGCTACGTGGCTCGAGAGAACGGATGCGCGTGTCGGTACACAAACAGACAGGACCGTTCGTCAGGACGGAAGGCTGGTGATGTGTGCTTAAGGAGCAAACAACGAGTTACTTGGGCTGGATGAGGTTTTGCCTGGGCCTCAACTAGTGGAAGCCTACACGGAATTGGCTGAAAACCAAGGCAGGGCCCAGTAGACAATGGGGCACGCCGTACCTGCTTAGATATACAAGAATCTAATAACTGTTGCCAACGCACCAGCTACTACCAGCTAATTTCCGGGTGGGCGAGCTGTATGGCTACGAAAGTGCCACGGCACAGCCTTCCAGCATAGGCTGGTCAAGGCCAGAGAAGACACATTGGCTGTTTGGGAGCAGACTGGCGCAACAGATTGTCAGACACGTCAAGTACGATGCAGAATATGGCTTTGACTTGCTATGCAGGCATGATCCGCCGAAAGCGACCCCAATGGTTAGGACGCATGATCAACCGCGGATGCCCTTGCGGATGCTGCCAGGCCATCCGGGACAGACGACAATATTTGTGGAAACAGCCAAAGATGCCTGCTTTGGCGTAGGAGTGGCATGGAAAGTGAGAGATGGGTGGAAGTCGAAAGCGATGCCGCTCGGCAAGTACCTCACGGAAGCCGACGCTGCGTCCTTTGTGATTAGCACGGTGCTGAGGGACCTACCTGCCATCCTCTCAAGGACCGGAAATCGAAGAGTAGAGATCGTGACTAGATCAAGGCCAGCGCTGACCGAGATACAAGACCTACACCCTTGGGCACGGCAGACGATCATCGACATAAGACGATGTGCTAAGCGAGTCGAGGAAGAAGGAGGTGTAGTAACCTTGACATTGCTCACGAGCAGCGCCAGCAGCAATGGTAGCAAGATTGCAAGCACATTAGCGCAACGGGCAGCAAAGCAGCCGCCTAAGGCAATGAGATCGGCTTCGCTGTCGTAAGTGAAGCAAACCATCAGGGAGAAGTGGAAACCAATGGCGACACTCGACAAACACGTCAAAGACGCAAGAAAATCTGTGGCGTCGCGATATCTGCAGCTGAAGTCGGGTCACGCCGTCACTGGAGTACACCTGCTGAGGATAGGAAAAGTCCAAGATGCAAGATGCTGGTGGTGTAGCAGCAGCAAGCAGACCGTAGAACACCTCTTGCTAAAATGCAGAAATTGGCGCAGAGAGCGAGCGACCATGATACGAAAGCTGAAAACCAAGAATGTCGCAATCAGCGAGACACCAGATCAGATGAACATCAGGATCCTGTTCGGAGACAACGCCACCGTGGACGTGCTAGAGTTCATTGAGAAGACGGAAGTAGGCAAGAGGCTAGCGGTTGAATCTGATATAGCTGATTCGTGGGACGTTGAGCGACTGGACCGGAGTGGAAATGAAGAAGGAGAGGTGGTAGATGATGAAGGGGGTTGAGACAAGTGATGTGGTGCCACAACGTATGGAAAGTAGGAGGGCACTGGGCCCAAAAGCCGTGGCGGCTCTGAGTAGTCGGGACGGCGAGCAGGATTGTACAGTCAAAGATTGACGCGAGAGCACATAAGTAAGCATAGAAGTCGTCGAGAAGATAGCCGACGTGCCATAAGCTATATAGCTTGAATGCAGTATGATTAAAAAAAAAAAAAAAAAAAGGACAATGGGCACGGAATTTTCTTGTGTGTAGTCTCATTGTGATGCATGTACATTTTGTGACGTAAATAGTGCTGTGCCCTTTAGGTGCTTAGCGCCGGGCGGTATAAATTCATCATCATCGTCGAAGGTCAGCCAGTCAAGCCGAGCTCGGACACTGCCCCCCCCCCCGCACCTGGTCTTGTAAGATACTTTTGACGAATCAGAACAGGTCATCTTATCAGATTCAATTGTATGGGTAGTCTTTGGGTACCCTTACCCACTGAATCTCTTGTTCATACCCTTACCCACTACCTTATGGGTGGTACCCTTACCAAAAGCAGGTTTGTCCACGGCTCTCACAGATGGAGATCGACGTCTTGTCGATACCTCAATGTCGGTAGAAACTGAAAGGGTGTTCTCAGGAGCTCGAAAGACAATTTGTTGGGAAAGAGCTGCACTAGGGAATGTATACATTGAGCGTGGGGAAGGTCTGATGAACTGAAGCCTTCAGAGAATTTCGATGTTCCATATGTCCGAAGACGATGTTCCGGTAGAGATGTTCGAGGCACCAAGTACCCTAATGCTGCGACAGGCTGTTACAATATGACATTGCAAT
>JAIQXY010000017.1:227167-253028 GCA_021018855.1 Cladosporium oxysporum | reverse complement strand
GTCCTTGTCATAGAACCTGTCTGTAGGTTAGTCGTAGTGAACCGTATATATTCCTGTTCGCATCTACACCTACGCCCCGACCTCCGCCCGTGACACCATGTCGGTATAGGCGACAGGGCTGGCGATGTTTTGCCCGATGAGCACATGCAACATGGTGTCAAGCAGGCTGAAGCACTCACACAGTCTTGGACGAAGAAATCGCTGGGATTTGCCTACGCTTTGTACGTCCTAAAAGCTCTCATCTTGAACCCATGCTATCTTGTAGTGAGCTGACAGATGCATAGAATGTTTCTCTTATACTTCATCAACTACTTCCAGCAGTCCATCTCAGGCAGCTTGAATTCCTACATCACGAGCGACTTCGAATCCCACTCTCTAGTACCACTCATCGGAGTTATCTCTTCGGTCATGGCGGCTGCTACGTACATGCCTCTAGCCAAAATTCTCAACTTGTTCGACCGCTGGGTTGGGTTTGCTTTGATGGTTCTTCTTGCGACCTTGGGTCTGATTATGACCGCCGCTTGCAAGAACATCGGAACATACTGTGCTGCCACCGTGGGTGTCCCTATCGCACGCACTAAAGAAGTAACGTAATCGCTGACTTAACCTTAGGTCTTCTACAGCGTCGGTTTCGCGGGTATGACGTTCGCCATCGATGTAATCACTTTGGACACATCCAGTCTGCGTAATAGAGGGTTGGCGTTCGCTTTTACGTCATCTCCGAACATCATAGTCGCCTTCGCAGGGCCTAACGTTGCTCAGGACTTCCATGCCAAGAACTGGCGTTGGGCGTACGGCGCTTTTGCAATTATCTTACCGATATTCGCGGCGCCCATGGTCTGGGTGCTCCTTCATGCGAAAAGTCAAGCCAAAAAGAAGGGACTTCTGCAGCCCAAGGTTACTAGTGGCAGGACATTCGCGCAAAGTGTCGGGTACTACGCAGTAGAGTTCGATCGTAAGCCAACATACCTATCCATCCCGTCACCAAGATTCACCACTAACAGCCATTGAAGTTGTGGGCACCTTTCTCTTGACCGCTGGCCTGGTAATCTTTCTCCTGCCTTTCAACATCCACGACTATATCGGACATGGCTGGGGTAGCTCTGGCTTCATCGCGATGCTGATAATTGGTGTTGTGTTACTCATCTCCTTCGTTCTCTGGGAACGATACATGGCTCGTGTGCCCTTCTTACCATGGAACATCGCTGTGTCTCGTACAGTCCTTGCCGCATGCATCCTCGACATCTGTTACGATGTATCTTACTATTCTTGGGACTTGTACTTCACGTCCTTCCTACAGGTCAACTGCGGTGTTAGTATTGCTGTGGCAGGCTATGTCGGAAATACTTTCGATGTGGTCTCAGGCGTCTGGCTCTTCTTTGTTGGCTACATGATCCACAAGACATGCCGGTACCGCTGGCTACTCTACTGGATCCTGCCTCTCTATATCCTTGGGATCGGCCTCATGCTTCATTTCCGTCAGCCTGATCAAAAGCTCGGCTATCTCATCATGTGCCAGATCTTCATGGCACTCTCTGGTGGAGCGCTCATCATTGTCATGCAAGTTGCGGTCCTAGCTGCGTCAGATCACAACAATGCAGCCAGCGCTTTGGCCTTTCTCAACGTTTTTGGAAACATTGGAGCTGCTGTTGGTGGCTCGATCAGCGCCGCTGTGTGGCAGAGCACTTTCCCGCAAGCACTTGCCAGGTATCTCCCGACAGACATATTGCCCGACCTCGACACCATATATGAGGATCTCTCCACTCAGCTGTCATATGAAAAAGGAACGGCGGCGCGCTATGCGATAGAGGTGTCGTATGGTGTCGCCCAGCGCAACATGCTGATCGCTGGAATTTCAATTATGGCTATCCCTGTTCTCTGTGCGATAACCATGAGGGATCTCAAACTTGACCGAGCCCAAACGAAGGGTGTGCTTTTCTAAGATTGTAAAAGCAAGACTAGGCTGGCTTCCAACATGTGTGGACAAGGGTCAGGGCTTCAATCTAGAACGATAGAATAACCCGAAAACATTTTGCAACTTATCCAGAGCTCCAATACCACTTGTGCTGTGACGTACTTGATGGTTGTGTTGTGAGATGCTTCCTACATGCTTGAATGTTCTGGCTTTACGTATCGGCGTGGCTTCGCAACATGATGTTTTTTTGTTTTTGTTTTTTGTTTTAATCATACTGCATTCAAGCTATATAGCTTATGGCACGTCGGCTATCTTCTCGACGACTTCTATGCTTACATATATGCTCTCACGTCAATCTTCAACTGTACAACAGTGAACTTATTGGTTCGGTTCATTCGGTCAATCTGGTTCAACTGGTTCGTTTTGGTTCGTTTTGGTTTGGCCTCTGGCGCTGATCTGGTTGGTTCGGTTTGTGGTTGCTGGTTTCCAATGGAAACCAGTTCCCAATGCGGTAACCTTCGCGCACCAATCATCGAGAGTGTTTGACGGTGTATACATCCAGATACGTACCTGGATACGTACTTTGGTACGTACCTCAGCTCTAGAAATCGCGTGAGACGCGGTCACCTCGCGCGTTGTGCGTGTTCGGATTCATCGTGACCAACGTTGTAATATCGTCGCTCGACATGTCCTCCACTCCTACAAATCGTAACATACTCAACCCCGAGCATGAAAATTTCGATGCGGCCAAGCGCCTTGACCGATTCAAGATCGCCAACGTCGAGTACGTTCGATCTGACTCATTGGCAAGCCTCAAAGAGCCGCGACCCAGGAAATCATCCGTCTGGCTATTCGGTGAAAAGCTTCTCCGCACCACAGACAAAAAAGAAGTGTATTACTGCTATAACTGTGAACGGCAGAAAAGGAGACAGTTGCTGCCGAAGCTTAGCGGCAATACAGGCGCGCATCAACATCTCCTGCGCTATCACAACATCGACGGTGAAGGCCATGCGAGATCCAGCTCCCCTGTCGATCAGCGAACCATCGATGACAACGCCTTCACTCTCGTGTCAGTAGCGAAAAAGTCGGAGTTCCAGCGCTTACTTATCCGATGGCTGGTCTACTGCCACATCTGCCTCTCCATGGTGGAAAACGAGTACTTCAGAGAATTCATCGCTTATTTGAACAAAGGCCTCGCGAGCCTGCTTCCTTTTGCTCAAGCGACAATCCGCAAATGGATCATGCATGCATACCAAGAAGAGAAAGAAAAGATTAAAGAGGAGATGACAACATCGATCAGTAACATCCACGTCTCTTTCGATATGTGGACATCGCCGAACTGTCTTGCGATACTTTCAGTATTTGCGCATTACTTGGACAAAGACGGTGTGCGACGGAACCGCTTGTTAGGCTTCAGACGTGTGCTGGGAGCTCACACAGGCGAAAACCAAGCATCAGTCATCGTGGAAGTCCTTCACGAGTATGACATTGCAAGCAAGATCCGCTACTTCATGTGTGATAACGCAAGTAGTAACGACACCTGTGTGGACACCGTCTTGTGCGCAATCTCGCCAGAGCTCTCGATCACTCAACGAAAGGCGCGCAGACTTCGCTGTCTTGGGCACTTTGTCAACTTATGTGCCCGCGCTTTACTCATCGGGAAGGAATCAAAGAAGACTCTGCGGAGGTTAGAAGGTGTCACGGGTAAAGAGTCAGATGGCATGTGGCGTGCGCGCGGCCCAGTCGGGAAACTCCACAACATCATCAAATATATCCGATGGACTCCACAACGACGCGAGCAGTTTGCAAATATCCAGATAAGAGGAGAGTTAGCCAAGTTCGATGAGCTCGAGGTAAGCTATCTGTTGGACGGCCGAGCGAATGCTGTGCATATTACCGAATCTTCCGTTCTGGCGAGCTGACTTCGGGACAGCTTATTGAAGACAACGATACACGTTGGAACAGTTTCTTCCTGGCCATCGGGCGGGCGATAAATGTCAGAGAGCGAATCGTCGAATTCTGCTACCTGCACCGAGCAGCAGGGACTGATCGCCGGCTGGAAGACGACACCCTCAGTAGATGCGAGTGGGATCAGTTGGAACGAATCTACAATCTACTCGAAGACTTCTACGCCACCACGATGGTGAACGAGGGCCACAAGAAAGCATTTCTTTACGACTGGTTCCCCTCACTACATGTCCTCCTAAACGAGATCGACACTCAGCATCATTCGTTCAAGAGGGAGCGTGGCTATGAAGATCTTGCCAGATGCTGTGAAGCTGCATGGGCAAAGTGCGAAAAGTACTACGTCAGCGCCGATGAGTCTCCGCTGATATATGCTGCGACGATGCTGTGTCCTTGGTACAAGCTCGCGTGGTTTGAACAAGAGTGGACAGACAGCTCACAAGTCAATTGGGTGTCTAATATACGTGGCTATGTCGAAAAGCTATGGCAGTCCGAGTACAAACCGTTGGATGAGCGGATAGCACCACAAGCCCCGGCAAAGAAACCTTCGACGGCGCGAGATTCGCCTTTCGCTAGGCAAGCAGAGGCAAAGCGTTTGAAGATCAAGCACAGTCCCGCAGGCGTAGATGAGCTCACGGCCTATCTCGCTCTCGATCCCCTCGAAGAGGATGTGGTGGACCCTATTCAATATTGGCTTGAGCGACGTGCCCAGTTCCCGAATCTCTCAAAGCTAGCCTTTGATACGCTCGCCATACCTCCTATGTCTGACGACAACGAGCGATCGTTCAGTTCAGCCCGAGATCTCATCACTTACCGCCGCAATCGACTGAAAGAAGACATCATTGGAGCTAGTGAGTGTCTTCACAACTGGTATGGGCGGCCTGGAGCAAACGCAACAAGCACAGAGTCGAGATTGGATGACTGTGCCTGAGAGAACAGGGAAGCAGGAACCGCAGGTGGCTAAGAGGAGTTTTGTAGACTGAGCCGATAGTTCTGTAGCGATTGCCTATTTCGGAAGCGGTTCGGTTTTTTATTGGTTTCCAATGGTTCATATGGTTCACAGATTTCCACGAGCTGGTTGGTTCGGTTTCGGGTCGAATACCGAACCAACCGAACCAATAAGTTCACTGCTGTACAATCCTGCTCGCTGTCCTGACTCTACAAAGCCGCCACAGCTTTCGGGCTCAGTGCCCTCCTACTTTCCTTGCGTTGTGTTACTGCATCACTTTGCTCGCCCCCTTCCGTCATCTACTGCCTCTCTCTCTCTCTTCGTTCACACCCCGGTCCAGTCGTTGATGTCCCACGCATCAGCTTTATCGGATTCGACTGCTAGCCTCTTGCCTACTTCCGTCTTCTCAATGAACTCGAGCACGTCCACAGTGGCGTGGTCTCCGAACAGGATCCTGACGTTCCTCCGATCAAGTGTCTCGCTGATGGTGATGTTCTTGGTGCTCAGCTTCCGTATCATGGTCGCTCGCTCTCTGCGCCACTTTCTGCATTTTAGCAAGAGGTGTTCTACGGTCTGCCTGCTGCTGCTGCACCACCAGCATCTTGCATCTTGGACTTTGCCCATCTTCAGCAGGTGAACTCCAGTGACGGCGTGACTCGACTTGAGCTGCAGGTATCGCGATGCCACAGATTTCCTTGCGTCTTTGACGTGTTTGTCGAGTGCCTTCATCGGCTTCCACTTCTCCCTAATGGCTTGTTTTACGTACGACAGCGAAGCCGATCTCATTGCCTTGGGCGGCTGTTTTGCTGCCCGTTCCGCTGATGTGCTTGCAATCTTGCTACCATTGCTGCTGGCGCTGCTCGAGAGCAATGTCAAGGTTACTACACCTCCTTCTTCCTTGACTCGCTTAGCACGTCGTCTTATGTCGATGATCGTCTGTCGTGCCCAAGAGTGTGTCTCTTGTATCTCGGTCAGCACTAGCCTTGATCTAGTCACGATCTCTGCTCTTCGATTTTCTGTCCTTGAGATGATGGCAGGTAGGTTTTTCAGCACCGTACTAATCGCAAAAGACGCGGCCTCGGCTTCCGTGAGATATTTGCCGAGCGGCATCGATTTAGACTTCCACCCATCTGGCGCTTTCCATGCCACTCCTACGCCGAAGCAGACATCTTTGGCTGTTTCCACAAACAGTGTTGTCTGTCGTGGGTGCTCTGGCAGCATCCGTAAGGGCGGCCGCGGTTGATCGTGCGTCTTGATCGCTGGGACTGTCATGGGCGGTTCTTGCCTACGCAGCAAGTCAAAGCCGTATTCTGCGTCGTACTTGACGTGCCTGACTATCTGTTGCGCCAATCTGCTCCCAAGCAGTCGATGTGTCTTCTCTGGCTTTGACCAGCCTATGCTGGAAGGCTGTGCCGTGGCACTTTCGTAGCCATACAGCTCGCCCAACCGGAAGTTAGCTGGTAGTAGCTGGTGCGTCGGGTGGTCGCCGTTCGCGCCGAGCGCGCGTACCGCATATCTTGTCTGACGGTGATCAAGGAGGTCTCTTGCGGAAGGCAAGCATGCATGGTCCCGAAGAAAGAACATAGGCGTTGACCTAAGTAGGCCTGTGATGGCCCTAGCTTGTCTGTTCAGCAGCAACTGCAGCTTATTGAATCACGACTTTGTCATAGACAAAGTCATCGTTTATACCACTAGAAAGCGCAGATCGAGCTGAACACGTGCACACCAACAACGTCTCCAGCGCCTTGCTGGCGGGTATGTCATCCTCCAGTATAGGTGGCGGAGGTACACCCTCAAGTGTACCTCAAGGGTCCGACAGCCCGGAGAAGACCTCCGAGCCAACTGGCAGCCTTGCGCAATACCAGCTGTCCACACCGAGCTTCAGACGCATAAGACCGCAAGACTGGGAAGAATGGCAAAAGGCCACGAGGTGCCCAGCAAGCCCGAAAAAGCGAAAGGTAGACCAAGAGACCAATATGAGGATTCATGAAAATGCGCTGGTCAAACTATTGGAAGACACTATGGCGAGAATGCTACAGGCCTCTGCCGCACCGATGCCTGCTGCTGCTTCGCTCGACCACGCCCAAACTATCCGCAGCGAAATGAAAGAAAACCTTAAGGAAATGAAAGTCGAGTTAATACAGCTCGTGAACACCATGATGGAAACGATGCAGGCAGAAGCGGATCGACGAGCAGATGCAATGATCCAAGCCGTCATGCAAATGCTCAAGAAAACACCAGCGACAGGGAACAATGAGGCAGCGCCTGTTGTAGAGACTGACGCGACATCAGGACAAAGAACGCGTACGGCCGCTAGCCGGGGACAGCAACAGCCTATGCGAACGGCACAGCCGTCTTGGGCCGCTGTCACCGGCACGGGTACGCAGAAATCATCGAGCTGGACCACTGTCACCAACGGTAAGAAGAAAATGAAGAAACACCCGCTGGACCAGAGGCGTATCTTGTTCGTCAGGAACGTCCTGTCCCACACTTGTGACCCCAGAGACATCATGTTTGAAGTCAACAAAGCTCTTGCGCACGCGAGGGCCGGAGTGTCAGTAAGGCTGATCACAATGGGGTACACGGAGAAAGGTAACTTGACGGGTGTGATGGGCGAGAACGCGTGCGCAGAAGACCTCTTTGCTCATGCGCAGGCCGTGATGGCTGTAGTACAGAAGCTGGACCCTGAGGTGGCGTACATGGACAAAACAGAAAAATGGTGCAAACTGCGTGTGCATGGTGTAGCACTAGACAGATACATGGTAGAAGGTGGGCTCGACCTAGCACGAGAAGAGATAGAACTGATGACGGGCGAACAGCTACCGTACGCGCCTCGATGGATCAAGGGAGAGACACTGGGTGCGCGTTACCAGAACGGGTCGATCAAGAGGTCGACGCTGGTCTTGACTGTGAAGAGCAAGCAAGCAGCAGACACCATCATGGCCAAAGGACTGTCCTTTGGCGGGAGACGACACGAAGCGGAGAGGTTCTGGGAGCGAGGTCAAGGCGGCATGTGCATGCGCTGCTGTGGCCGCGACCACTTTGGCAAGTGCGTAGAAGAGGCGAAATGCTTCATCTGCGCTGGCAAACATGAGGGAAGCAAACACGAGTGCACAATCGAGAGCTGTAGCAAGCGAGCGGAACCATGTGAGCACTACGCGGCAAGGTGCGCGAACTGCCAAGGACCACACCAAGCAACGTCGAAAAAGTGCCCCGAGAGGAGAGCTAGCCGGCAGAAACAAGTGAGACAGCGGACGGAAATCCGTAGCAGCCCGCCGATGATGGAGACAGAAATGGAGCAGGACGACCTGCCGGAGGCAGAGGATAAAGCTGGCGCCATGTCTCCTAACGACGACTCAACACAAACTCTACGGCGGAACAGGTCGCTGCCTCGATTAACAGGGGAGCTCAGGTCGCTGACCGAGTCCTTTGCCGGTGCGACACAGCTTATCAGTTCCAGTGACCCGACAACCATGTCCGTTGACGATGATAGTGCTTCAACATAACTGCAACGGCACAGCCGTGTCGACGGTGGCTGCTCTAGAAGCAGCCATCGAGCGAGGAGCCGAAGTGGCCTGCCTGCAGGAACCGTACGTCGGAAAGAGGCACACAATCAGTCATCCAGGCTTCCAGATTCAGTGGCCAGAATGCCCAAAGCAAGATACAAGGGTGGCGCTAGCCATCCGCAACGACGCACTGGACCGCTACGTGTTCGAAGAAAGGACTGACCTGGCCGGCGGCCCACATGTGCAGTGCCTCGATGTGTGGGAAACAGTGCATAGGAGAAAGGTGCGGAGCACGAGGCTGATCAATATATACAACAAGGCCAGAGTCGAAAGCGGCGGATACGCTATCGATCATATAGATTGGTCGAGACTGATCGTAGGCAGAACCATTCTCGCAGGAGACTTCAACGCTCGTAGCCCGGCGTGGGACCCCTGGGTATCAGTTCGGCGAAACGCAGGGACGACGGAGCGACTGATCGAGAGACACGACTTGATCATCAACAACAACGACCACCAGCCTACCAGATGGGGGAAGAACTGCAAATCGATCATCGACCTGACGCTGAGCACCCGCCAAGTGGGAGCGCTCACCGTGTGGGACGTCGACTCAGATCTGGCTACTGCTTCGGATCATGAGGTGATCATTTTTGCGTGGACGGAACTGCGTACCACCGCAGCTATCGAGGAAGCAACAGCGATGCCAAACTGGAATATCAAAAGGCTTTATGCCGACAAGCAAGCGATGGAAGAAGCCGCTGAACATTGGCGTACGCTGAACGAAGGCCGATTGCTTCTAGACCCCTACGCAGCGTCGGAAGAGGAGCTCGAAAGCGAAGCATTGTGGATACAGAACAACTTCAAGATCGTGCTGGACACGCATGCACCCGGAAAATCAGCCTGCGCTCGCTCGAAGCGATGGTGGACAGCCGAGATCAAAGAGATGAGACGATCACTCGCGGGCGCAAGGCGTGCGTACAAGTGCGGCCGAGCCAGCTTTGACGAGTATCGGCGGGTGAGGAACGACTACTACTGTCACATCCGGAAGGCTAAACGACTGGCCTGGGAACGCTTTCTCGAGGGCGTCTTTCCAACGGATGACCACTCAGAACTCGCCTCTGATCCTGAGAGATGCTGGAGAGCGCTGAAATACACGAAGCCCCAGGCGCCATCTCATACGCCAGCCATCAAGATCAGTGGCGTGGCTGGACAACCGGACAAAATCGTGGCAACAGCCGAGGAAAAAGAAGAAATCTTTCTGGCCCAGGCGTTCCCATCACAAGCGATAGTCGTTGAAGACATCTCGTTCCCAGACTCAGCGGCTGACGTGAGCGCATGTGAAATTCGCGAGGCGTTGTTCACTCAGGCCGTCAAGAAAGCCCCCGGGATAGACGGCATCGGTTTCAGAGCGCTTAGACTGCTGTGGCGGTGGGCTGAAGATCGGGTAGTCTCGCTTGTACGGGGTTGCATCAGGAAGGGATTCCACCCTTGTACCTGGAAGACAGCCAAAGGCATACTGTTGCGCAAGCAGGGTAAGCCCACCTATACCGCCGCGAAGGCCTACCGGGTCATCAGCCTGTTGAGTTGTCTCGGAAAGGTCGTGGAGAAAGTCATCGCAACATGGATCACGAACTTCTGCGAGAGAGAAGACATCTTTCACAGAGGACAATTTGGCTGTCGGCGGGGGAGAGGCACCTCGGACGCCGTCGCACAGCTAGTCGCAAAAGTTGAGAAGGCGTGGGGCACGAAACGTACTGCGCTGGCATTACTGCTCGATGTCAAAGGCGCGTTCGATAGAGTGAACAAGACGCAACTGCTCAGGAGGATGATACAAGTCGGCATAGCGGGCAACATAGTACGCTGGGTGGACTCGTTCCTGTCGAACCGACGAGCCATGCTTGTGATAGATGGACGGACGGGCGACACCCGCGACGTCCAGGCTGGCTTGCCACAAGGCTCACCAGTATCACCAGTGCTTTTCATTCTGTCTGTCAGCGCTCTGTTCCAGTGGCTAGAAGACAGACACTCGACTCTACAAGCCATCTCGTTCGTGGACGACGTAGGCTTGGTGATCGAATGTGACGACCTCGAAGGGGGCACCAGACAACTTGAATGCGTCGCTAAAGACACCATGCAATGGGGCTCGGATAACAAAGTAGAGTTCGAAGTCAGCAAGACTGAGGTGTTATTATTCAGTAGGCGCAGGAAGATTCTTCAAGCTGCAGACAAAGTCATCGTACGCATTGGAGAGCAATCGTTTGCGATAAAGCATGAAGCGACAAAGTGGCTCGGGTTCTGGCTCGATCCGAAACTGTCGTTCAAGACACACTTCGACAACAAGATGGCGAGCGCTAAGGGCGCCCTGCAGCGAGTAGCGAGCCTTAGTAGCAGCAATGGCGGCTTGTCCGTCAGCTTGATGCGGAGGGTGGTGGTCGCAGCAGTCACATCTGTGGCTCTGTACGGCTCGGAAATCTGGTGGAGAGGCCAGCAAGACCGAGTGAACAAACTGCAGTTACTGCTGAACAGACAAGCTAGGGCCATCACGGGCCTACTTAGATCAACGCCTCTGGTCTTTCTTCGAGTCCAGGCATGCTTGCCTTCCGCAAGAGACCTGCTTGATCACCGTCAGACAAGATATGCGGTACGCGCGCTCGGCGCGAACGGCGACCACCCGACGCACCAGCTACTACCAGCTAACTTCCGGGTGGGCGAGCTGTATGGCTACGAAAGTGCCACAGCACAGCCTTCCAGCATAGGTTGGTCAAGGCCAGAGAAGACACACCGGCTGTTTGGGAGCAGACTGGCGCAACAGATTGTCAGGCACGTCAAGTACGACGCAGAATACGGCTTCGACTTGCCATGTAGGCAGGAACCGCCGATGACAACCCCAACGATCAGGACGCATGATCAACCGCGGCTGCCTTTACGGATGCTTCCAGACCACCCACGTCAGACAACACTGTTCGTGGAAACAGCCAAAGATGTCGGCTTTGGCGTAGGAGTGGCATGGAAAGCGAGAGATGGGTGGAAGTCCAAAGCGATGCCGCTCGGCAAGTATCTCACGGAAGCCGAGGCCGCGTCTTTTGCGATTAGTACGGTGCTGAAGGACCTACCTGCCATTATCTCAAGGACAGAAAGTCGAAGAGCAGAGATCGTGACTAGATCAAAGCTAGCACTGACCGAGATACAAAAAGCACAACCTTGGGCACGGCAGGCGATCATCGACGTAAAACGACATGCTAAGCGAGTCGAGGAAGAAGGCGGTGTCGTAACCTTGACACTGCTCTCGAGCAGCGCCAGCAGCAGTGGTAGGAAGATCGCAAACACATTAGCACAACGAGCGGCAAAGCAGCCGCCTAAGGCAATGAGATCGGCTTCGCTCTCGTACGTAAAACAAGCCATTAGGGAGAAGTGGAAGCTGACGGTGGCACTCGACAAACACGTCAAAGACGCAAGGAAATCTGTGGCGTCGCGATACCTGCAGCTCAAGTCGGGTCACGCCGTCACTGGAACTCACCTGCTGAGAATAGGAAAAGTCCAAGATGCAAGATGCTGGTGGTGTAGCAGCAGCAAGCAGACTGTAGAACACCTCTTGCTCGTATGCAGAAAGTGGCGCAGAGAGCGAGCGACCATGATACGAAAGCTGAAAACCAAGAATGTCGCAATCAGCGAGACACCAGATCGGAGGAACGTCAGGATCCTGTTCGGAGACAACGCCACTGTGGACGTGCTCGAGTTCATTGAAAAGACGGGAGTAGGCAAGAGGCTAGCGGTTGAACCCGATAAAGCTGATTTGTGGGACATCGAGCGACTGGACCGGGGTGAGAACGAAGAGGGAGAGGCAGTAGATGACGAAAGAGGGTGAGCAAAGTGATGCAGTAACACAACGCAAGAAAAGTAGGAGGGCATTTAGCCCGAATGCTGTGGCGGCTTTGTAGAGTCGGGATAGCGAGCAGGATTGTACAGTTGAAGGTTGACGCGAGAGCACACATGTAAGCATAGAAGTCGTCGAGAAGATAGCCGACGTGCCATAAGCTATATAGCTTGAATGCAGTATGATTATAAAAAAAAAAAAAAAAAAAAAAAAAAAAAAAAAGATCACTGAATCAATCAATCACTATCACATGATTGCGATTGATTGAGTGCGAACCGCCCTGCAGGTGATGGTCGACGCGGGGAAGGTGTGGGAGCTCAAAGCTACGACAATCTCTGTGACCTCTAGATATGCTCTCGCCTTGTTTTTCTTTGTTCGTTCAGTTCAGCTCGCCGTCCCACAGCAGAGAGTACACCGACAGTCCATTATGTTCATTATGTTCATTACGTCATGTCATGTTCATCATTCCGACATGATATGAACATGGATATTCAGGAATGAACATGTTCATTCATGTCCAAATGCGACCAGTATGATCTGCGTCGCAACTTGTCTCCCATCTCGTTGACATGCACTGCTCCGGCTAGAACGCTTCTGGAAGCCCGGGGTAGAAGGCTTCCCTGGTCAGTGCACATCCCCGCTAGATGCACGCTCCTCAGGTGCTATCACTTTGTTTTCCTCGAGCATATAACACAACCCACATGCAATATTACACTATGAAATTAAAGTATAGTACTATTGAGCTCTTCTAACGATCGCTTGTGTAATTATTCGTCATCGAGGTATGCGCGCTTCTTAATAATTCGACCTGATCTTGACATAAGACATTTTGGGACATCTTGGGGTTCTGGTTCTATTGCAACAGTCATATGCTCCTCAGGCTTCTTCTGAACTCTTCGTCTCTTTCTAGGTCTACTACCTGACACCTTAGACTCTGTTTCAAGCCGTCTCTGGATCTCCTTGGCTTCTCTTTGTTGCTGTCTTTTTGCCTTTTGAAGGGCCTCTTCAGCCTTCCTTGCCGCAGCCCTTGCCGCTCTGTCTTGACGCCTCTGCTGAACCTCTGCTTCTTTCTGGGCCTTCCGTGTGGCTCGATCTCGAGCCCTCAGCAGTTTGTTCTGCACTTCCAGCTCCTTTTCCTCGTCCTTGGCCGCTTGAAGCGCTTTAGCTCTGTTGATCTTAGAAGGGCTGAAGAACAAGGCGCCGAGGCCTTCCTTGGCTCTGAGATCCTCAGTGAAGGGTCTACCACGCTTGCTCCTGTTCTGCTGGCTGCCGATAGCCTCGATGAAGCCCTGCTCACGCTCTCTCGCAAGTATGAGCTCCGTGGCAAAGGTCAAACAAGCATTCCCAAGCTTATCGACTAGTCTCTGTGACTGTGCGTTACCAAGAGCCACGCCTTCACTCACAACCCTTCTGATAGTTCTCATGGCCGAAGGTGAGTCTAAGCAGCAGCTTGAGTGACCTTCAGATTGTGCTTGATCTGGGAAAACATCCTTGTCGCCTGCTTCTCCTTTCTCGAAGATATTGAGCACGCGTTGTGGATCGAAGGGCTCCAAACCGGTCCTCTGCCATCCGGCCTTGATGTTCTCCTCTGTGAAGGCTCTGTCGTAAGCCGGATAGAACTTCTTGAAGAAATCTCGCTTAGTAAGTGCTACGAGACCTCGCGACAGTCTGGTGTGGTGGTCTAGCCGCTGGCTGTAGTAGGTCGCCAAAGGTCCGAAGACGCTCACGTCCAGTGGCTGCAACCTATGCGTAGAGTGAGGAGGGAAGATGGCCACCAGTATCTTGTTGCTCCGACACCAGTCCAGGAACCTGAGAGTGCAGTGAGAACCATGTCCGTCGAGAATGAGCAGTCTCCAGTCCCTCTTGGCCTTACCGACGGTCTGAGTGTCGAACAAGCTCTGCAGCCAGCTCAGGCCAAGCTCATCGCTGGTCCAGCCATTGGGCGAGCTTGCAAACCAGCAAGGGTGCTCGTCCGAATCATAGTCTGAGCCAAGTGTCCTGCAAGTCGCCGCTGACAGCCTTGTAGATAAGAGCTGGTGGCAGTGAGGTACCATCAGCACATATGGTAGCTACAAGGGTTATCCACTCCCTAGATCCATCTTGACCAGCGCCTAGGAGCTTCTGTTGCTTCATCAAGGACTTGGGAAAGATCCTGCGCGCCTTTTGCAGGTGGCCTATGAGGAAGCCTTTCTCATCCATATTATAGCAGTTCCGAGGCTGTATGCCATATTCATCTATCTTCTGTCTCAGAATATCGAAATAGCGCCTGAAAGAATGCTCGGACTCAGCCTTGTGTCTCTCAAGATCGAGGGTGTTGAGATATCTGCAGTCAAGGACGGACTCGTGTCTACGCCTGAAGTCTGCGGACCAGTTTTTGCCGGGCTCAGATCCACATATCAGGGCGGCCCAGCTGCGCACCATTGCTGGTGTAGGAGGTAAGCGCCACTCGCAAAGCCTCTGTATCTGCTTGACAAGCTCTTGCTCTTGCTTGTTGGTGAGTAACCTGCGGCCTTCAATGCGCCTGGCCACTGAGCCAGTCTTCCCGCGGAACCGTTTGCTGAGGGTTGAACGGTTGACATTGAATCTTTTGGCTACTGCTGCTATATTATGGCCATCAGACGAACGTAGAAACGCGATCGCGTCCTCAATCGACCCCATGGTGATTGATTCGACGCGTCGAGAAGTGGTGTTGATGACGCGCTTGAAAGCGTGCATCTAGCGGGGATGTGCACTGACCAGGGAAGCCTTCTAGACAAACGAGCCAATCGGAGCATTCTTTACCTCCGCCTCCTGGCTTTGTCACAGCCGAGACATCTTCGGACCCTGGTGCCAGATGCTCCCGCCACCGCGATGGCAGCATCAAGCTTGTCTGACGATGAGGCCAGCGGCACCAGCTCACGCAAGAGAAAACTCGGTCGGAACCTCAACCCACTTCTTTGGGAGCACTCGCGCAAGCCCGTACATGGCATCGAGCCGACCAGAAATGCAGCTGGAAGGAGGATTTGGTACTGCTCGCGTGTAGGCTGCGAGGATTACTCTGTAGTCAGCGCTGCAGGCATCCGTTGGCACTTGGAACGGCATCATGGCATCCAGCTCGGTGAAGTCGAGCCGGGTGCCACCAAGAAGGCCAAGCAGCAAGACTTGACGACTATGTTCGGAGAACAGAAACTTGTGAAAGATCAACAAGCAGAGTCCTAACTTCGTGATCTCCTGAGGAGCATTGCAGACAAGGATCGCATTCAGCAGGCCGTCCTACGGCTGATCGTCCGTCGAGACCTTCCTCTCCGGCTACCCTGCTGGCCAGAGATGAACACGCTTCTGCATGCCGCAAACTACATGGCCACATCGTCTTTGTGGGACTCTCCGACAACAACAGCGAATCATGTCAGACGAACATTCGAGGCGAGACGCATAGAGCTTGCGGAACATCTCCGCCGGAGCAGGAGTAAGATCCACCTGACCACCGATACATGGCACTCGCCCAACCGCAAGCAATTGCAGGCTATCACTGCGCACTGGTTGCGTGACGATGGATCGGCTTGCAAAGCGTTACTCTCGCTCACAGAGATGTCAGACGGGCACGCCGGACTCCTTGTCGCCGCAGAAGTGATCCGTGTACTGGACATCTATGGTATCAGGAACATGCTTGGATACACAACGACTGACAACGCTACATGTAACGATACAATGTGTCGCGCCCTTTCGGATTCACTCGGCTCAGATTGGGACGCCATGGAAGGGAGGCTGCGCTGCGCTGGTCATATTATCAACCTCCCGATGCAAGCATTCCTGTTTGCGAAGGACAAAGAGGCTGTCGAGGAAGCACTGCGACAGGCTGACCTGCGTGGAAGCGAGGTCGACGAGGAGATTGCAGTCTTGTCACGCCGCGGCACAGAGGGCGGCTGGATTACTGTAAGTCCGCATCAGAAAGTGCATGCTTTCGGGACCTATCTACGTAAGTCCGATAGGCTGTTCCAAGAGTTCAAGCGTCTTGCTGGACGCTCCTTGCACCAGCCAAACGACACAAGGTGGCACAGTTGGTTTGACGAGTTCGAAGGTGCTTATCAACTACGCGACTCTTACAGCCAGCTCATCCACAACAACCCAAACGAGTTGGCCGACTTCGAGCTCTCCACGAGAGAATGGGACCTCATCAAGATCACGATAGACATTCTCGTACCATTCAAGATTGCTTGTAAGAAGTTGGAGGGTGACGAAGTGACGCTGGACGCCGTCCAGGAAACCATGGATTTTCTCGCCACGCATCTGGGTGAATGCAAGGACAAATACCGTAGCAATCCGGACCTTCTTCAGAGTCTGATGACATGCTGGTACGCCTTCGACAAGTACTACAAGCTCATCGATCAGTCCGCGGCCTACGTGACCGCGATCTTATTGCACCCTAACAAGCGGAAAAACTATCTTACCGCGGCATGGAAGCAGAGATGGGTCCAGGAGGGAATACAACGTGCTAGAGCACTGTGGTACAGACGTCTCGACCATCATAATGCCGAAGTGATGGCCGTGAACGACGAGCTGAGCCCCGAAGCCGCGGAGCTGGACCCTTTCGCTCGTTGGCAGTTGTCGATCCAGAGGAAGCAACAGAGTAAAGGTGCAGGTCTTCTGGATGAATTCGAGCGCTTCATTGCAGCTGCGCCCGACACTTTGGACTTTACGGCAAAGTCGGTGGTCCAGTGGTGGATCCAGCCTTCGCAGCAGGAAGCTTATCCGCTGCTTTCACAGCACGCTCTCGATGTGCTTAGTGCACCATCGATGAGCGCGGAGTCGGAACGTGTGTTTAGTGGCGCAAGACGAACTATCTCGTGGTCTCGTTCCCAGCTTAGTTCGCCGATCATCGAGGCTTTAGAATGCCTCAAACATTGGCAGATCACCGGTGTGGTCGAGGACGACTTCGTGATCCAAACTCCCGAAACTGAAGACTCGAAGTTGGCAGAGCAAAACTCTAGCACCTAAACATCAGTTTTGGTGCCAGCAACACCTAAAACAATATTGAGATTAGACGTCCCCTGGTCACACCAACATAATGCCAAGACTTTCCGTTTCCACTGCACATGACGCGACATGAATATGAACATAGATTTTTCCCACTGCACATGACATGAACATGGCCAGATTATTGGACATGACTGTCGGTGTACTCTCTGCTGTTCTGATTCGTCAAAAGTATCTTACAAGACCAGGTGCGGGGGGGAGGGGGCAGTGTCCGAGCTCGGCTTGACTGGCTGACTGTCGACGATCATGGAACATCGTGTAATCAATTGTCGCAGGCTGAGGCACTTTGGGAGTCCAAGCCGCAGATCGCAGGATTAGTTTGCCAAGACATTAGATACAAAGGCCCGGTCTACCAGACCGTGCCCCAGAACAATAACAACAACCAATCATCCCACAATTTCTATCACGAGAGGCTACGCTCTCGTGCGACACATTTGTACTGAGCTACACACGGTCTCATCGAGCACGGACGCCGCGCGCTCTATCACATCGTCAGCCCCTGACCCTTCTGGCAGTTGGACCGCCGGCGTCGACGATGAACATGCGGCAGATCTTGACGAGTACGCCGGCGTCAAATGGAGCCGGCCTTCGCTGAGGGGCTATACCAAGTCTAAATCGTCAGCGCTCAAGACTAGCTGGATATGGGACTATGGATGGCGGATCGATAACAAGGATGGCAAAGAATATTTGCATTGCCAGGAATGCCACCGCCGCAAAGACCATCGGAACCACCTGTATCGCGCCGGCGACCAGACTACAGGGGAAGCAACACATCTCAAGAACGTACACGGTAAGATCAAGGAGGGCCTCGTTGCCAGCATCAAGCACAGCCAAGTTTCTGCTCAGCAGAAGTTGGTAGGGCAGCAAATAGGAAAGAAGGGCAAGATTGCCGATTATTTCCAATTGCCGCAAGGCACTCCGACTGCTGTCGTCAACGCCCTCGCCGAGATGTTTGATGTCCACGAGTTCCGCTCACTCCTACTTCGCTGGGTAGTATTTGACCACATACCCTTCAAAAAGGTCGAGAGCGATGCCTTCAAAGCTCTTTTAGTCTTCTGCAACCCACTGCTTGCAGCCGAGCTGCCTTCGGCGCGCACGGTCAGCCGCTGGATCGACAGCGCTTTCAACGACTTCCAGGGAGTTGTCACGGAGCTTCTTGCTACTGCGCTGGGACTCGTCCACTTCAGCTTTGACATGTGGACGTCGGGCAACAGTCTTGCGCTTCTTGAGGTGGTCGTGCACTCCATCGATACTAGGGACAAGGTGTGGCAGTTTTTACTGGGTCTGCCACATCATCACGAATCACATTCCGGCCACAACATCGCAGAGACGTTCGCCGCGATCGTATACCAGTATAACATTCAAGACCGCATCGGATACTTCACAACAGACAACGCGAGCAACAATGATACATGTATGGAATTCTTGAGCGACGAGTTTGACTTTGACCACGTTGCGCGCCGAGTCCGTTGCGTGGGGCACGTTCTCAATCTTGTCGCAAAATCTATCATGATCGGTGGTGGATCGCGCAACGAGCCAGACATGGATGTGTTTGAGCAACAGCTTGAGTCACTCGCAAGAGACGAACGCGAACAATTAGCGCAGTGGCGGAGGCGTGGCCCCGTTGGAAGACTCCATAACATCGTTGTATGGATATGTCGGTCACCGCAGCGCATAGAGAAGTTCGAGGCTCTGCAAAGGAAAGCAATAGATGAAGGGCGCCAGTTCACTGAACAGACCTACAGACTGGTGCATGACAACGACACTCGCTGGAACAGCCTTTTCGCAATGATCGAGCGTGCTCTAAAGCTTCGCGAATCAATCGACGAATACATCTTCAAAGAGACGGCCAAATGGACCGAGTATGAAATGCGCTGGCATGCGAAGAACAGCCACAGGAGCAAACCTCCCAAGAAGAAGAAGCGCCCTTCCATTCTCGACGATCAGCTGTCGGCAGACGACTGGCATACACTGTCTCAGTACCACCGCATTCTGAAGCCATTGAAAGAGGCGACCATGCAACTGCAAGGTCAAGTCGGCCGACACGGTCACATCTGGGAGGTCTTGCCTATATTCCAGCAGCTGCTCGAACATCTCGAGCGTGTGAAGGATCTGTATACCATCGACAACGAGACTGAAGTGTCGCAGGCCTATCCGGAAGCTGTTGAGCTGCAGCAGGAACACCACTTCAAGTTCAACGTCAATCTCGCTTGGCAGAAACTCAATGAGTACTACGAGAGGCTGGATGACACGCCAGTGTACACTGCTGCTCTAGTGCTCCACCCTCGCTACAACTGGGCTTGGATACAGCGACACTGGAACGATCGCACGGACTGGATCAAGAATGCGAATGTGGTCCTTTTAAAGCTCTGGCAGCAGTACAGTGACCTCCCGAACAAATTTGACGATACGACAACAAGAGAGCGCTCATCTACGCCAATGCAGAAACCGCCAAAGCGCGCGCGCCGCCAGTGTTACGATATTGGAGATGAAGAGATGAAGTTCGCATACAGTAGCGAAGAAGACTCGCCGCCGGTAAGTATGCAAGATCAGTGGCAGTAGTATACTTCACAGCGCTCCGACAAGTCCGTCCACGATCCATACGCTTGGTGGTGGTCGACGCGTCACCGATGGCCCCAACTCGCTATGATGGCACTGGACATTCTCACAGTTGCACCCATGAGTGATGAGCCGGAGAGGCAGTTTAGCGACACTGGCATGATGGTCACTAATCGGCGAAACCGCCTTCGAAGTGATACCATCGCGGCGACTATGTCCCTTGAGAGCTGGAAGATGGAGGGCGTGATCAGCTGGACCAAAGTTGACATGAAAGCGCTGACGATGAGCACTGGGGGTGACGTGACCAATGCAACCAATGTGACCAATCAATCACCAAGCAATCAATTTGCGCGAAGCATCAATCGATCAATTCAGCAGGTGCCATCAAGGCAATCAATCAGAGGGTCCCATATTGCCTTGAATTGATTGTGTCATTCACTGGTTGGCGTTGAGTTACACCACTCGATGGAGTCTACCGTCCTCTCGTTATCAGAACCATGATCTGAGATATCGTTCAAACATCGAGATTGATGAGGATTGTCAAACAAGAGCACAAGATTGCTACAAATCCCCTGGGCTACAAAGTAGTGAAACGCCTCAGTGGTAAATACATCGATCACTTCTCATCCGATTCTATCATATGGGAACTATATTCAGGTAGCCTTGCGCGACCACACATGAGCTCTCGCTCGCGCTATTCCGTCTCTGTATCGACAAGACATGTATTTCCCATCCTCCTGCTGCCCTATATTCCTCTCAGCTTCGAGCACAGCTTTGCAACCAGTACTTGCGAAGTCAAAGAGTCAGCCGATTTTGAGCGTGTTCAGACGAAGCCGTATGGTCCTCACCTATCCGCTGCCTTCCATGTGCTGCCCGCTGTCCTTCATCCATCTAATGCTTTCTTAATCAAGTCGATAATGGCCGACGGATTTGCGCCTCTGACGTTGCCGTATTGCTTTCCATCCTTAAACACTACAATGGTCGGCATTGTTGTGATCATCAACTTCTCTGCGATGTCAGTGACATCGTCGACGTCAAAGCTGAAAAACTTCGCATTCGGTGTCGTCTTGCTCAAGTTGTTAAGAAAAGGCACAATAGATTTGCAAGGCCCGCATCCGGTCGCAAAAGCATCAAGGACAGTGACGCCTTGAGATAGCTCGATCAATTCCCGATACTCGACCGTAGAAGTGATTGGGTTGATTTTCCCATCCGCCATCCTCGCAATAGTTTCGAAGCAAGGAGTATAGGATTGCTTTGTGCTTGTGAAATGATGTCGCGGAGGTTGAAAGTTTTTGTAATGCTCGATTGTGTGGGCATCCAATTCTAAAGCGATAAAGCGTGGACAGAGCATGCATTATAACTAGACTCACAAGACACCCATAGACACAGCCTTTGCAAGCAAAGTTCCACGTTCGGGCCGAGTGCGCTGAAAGCAGAAAGCGAGCAGCGTCATGTGGAGCTTGCAGCGCGCTTTCCTAGAAAAACATTAGAGCTATCTGTATCGACTAAATTACAAAGGTGGAATCACCGACATCGGAAGGAAATCCAACATTGTCACCCACAGCGCATATGGTCTATCGGTCGATCGCTGGTTGACTCTTATTCCATACCAGTTTCGATTTCATGCTATTCCTAGTGGGGTAAATTAGACTGAGTGGAGTACTTCCCTGGTTTGCTCCAAACTTCGATATGCGGCGGGTTAATCGGAATCACATTTCTCGCTAGTAGCATCCTCGGCCCGAATCGTCAGATGGAGATAAGCCTCAAATCAATTCAACATGAATGTCGAGAACGAGCAAGACCCCTCCAACGATGACTGGCATCATTCGACGTGGATGTGATTTTTTTTCTTGCAACAAAGGATCAGAGGCCGAAAGCTCATCGTCAATACACCACTTGAGGCGGACAAAGAATCGAATGATAAAAGAATCAAACGTTGAATTCGGATTGATGCCAGGTAGTTAGCAAATTGCGTAGCCATACCTCAATGAGAGACTTTTAATATGCTCGATAAGACGTGATGTTTGGCCAAAGAACAGTGAAAGTCGTCCAGCTTGCGGCATCATTGCACGCAACACATGAAAAAACTTTTTCTTCTGTCCACTCTGCATGCGAAAGAAGCATTGGTAAAAAGTTGCGTAGATCTCAGTGATCTGATCGCGCAATATTGCCGTGCCTATGCAGAATATGCACTGTTGGCAGGCAGATCATGACGGCACGAACACTACGTCTAGCACAAGATCTTGATTGTGTTGTTTATAGATACTTGCTTGCGTGAAAGCTGTCTACAAGGTGTGATGGCTCTAGCATCTAATCGTACTTCTTAACGTCGTTCTTCCAGTACGGAAATTGAGGGCATTGGTTGATGTCGCTTGCTAAATTGTGTGAGAACAGAGCATCCTAATCATGCTGAGCAACCCCCTTCATCAGATGTGATCTGTGTGCTATCACAGCTTGGACAAAATAGTGTCCACTGAAGAAAGCTAGAAATCGTGAGCTACGTACGTGGATACATAGAGTTGTAGGATGTAACTCACCTTCACATCGTCGATGTGGGCTTCGTTGCCGATATAACTGATCGTCCCGTCTGTCTCGACGATCATGGCCCAACGTCCGGTGCGTTCTTCGTCACCAGGTGCTAGCCAGCCAAAGTTTTTGGCAAAGTGGGACTTTGTATCGCTAAGAAGCAGCTGCCGATTGTCAGAAAGAGGCTCGCAGATCATGCATGATCGTTCTTGAAGTATCTTACGAATTCATCACCAGGTGGCACCTGGTTGGCCTTGCCCCACCCGGCAGCGACGTATGGATCGTTGTACATAATAAATGCCACAACGTCAATACCCTTGGCTCTGAGGTCATCAAACTTTTCTACATAGCCTGGAAGGTGGCGCGCAGAACATTGCGGTGTGAACGCTCCTGCGAGATATTAGAACAATTCACAATGTTCGGATGCGCAGCCGAATCGGCTATTCTACTGAAGCTTACCAGGCAGTGATACAATAACGACTTTCTTGCCGGTCCATCCTTTGGACGCGTTGAGGACTGTCGGCCGAGTACAAGCACTCACGTCACTATCTATGATAGGTGCCCAGCTTTGATGCATCAGATTCCTGTGCGAGCGATCATGTGATATCGAAGACTTACTTGAATTGGACATTTTCGGGGAATCTATCTCCAACTTGGAGAGGCATACCTGTCAGTTAGCCGAGGGAACAGTGTGGTGTTGCTTCAGATGTAGATGGTGTCTGTTGGAGTTCTGTAGATGTCCCAGTGAAACAGAAACGGATGGAACCATGTCTATATGTTACTTGTATTCGAGTGAAGCAGCTCCGCTTCTTTCCGCTCGTACGATTCCACGGTGAACACTCTCAACATGTCTCATGCGGAACGGTGTGCTAAATCGCGTAAGCGTAACGTTAGCGGAGTGGTCTGTACGGGATAGACGGACCGACAATTCTGGCAACCTCGCTGCGATGTTACCCAAAGAAGCTCATACTATGGATCGTACGTATAAATCGATAGCTGCTTCGTCATACATATCAGGTCGACCATCAAGGTTCTCGAGACGAACTCCATCCTTCAGGATGATCTTACGTCTATATTCAGTTCTAGATAGAACTCGAAGTTTCCGCTACTCGGGTCAATAGTTCTGTTTGCATCGCATTGCATGCCGAAGTTGACCCACTCGGAGAGTCCCCGAAAAGATTCGCCCACCATAACGGCGATACGCTCGGCTTATCCTCGGAGCCTATGTCGTACAAGAATTGGAAGATTGGTGAAACCGATACCCAGGATGGGCAATGTGGGAGTCAACTCTAGAGTCTACAACATGACATCTACGAGGCCCCATGGTCTTCGCCGGGTGTCACTGTAATAGGCAGTTGAACTACGACGTAGCTCGTCTAGTGTATATTATCAACCCGCCGATCTCGCTTATATGCTAGCTACGACACAGTATCCTCCTATATCATATAAGCCGCCGTTCATGACTCGGTCTCTACGCCAGAGATATCCTTCAATCCTCAAAGAAGATCGTGGAGACCTAGTTCCCCGCCTGACACTACAGTACGTTTCACTGCCGCGCTACCACTTATAACACAGTTCCACAAGCAAGCTTCTTCTGATCTGCGAGATAGGCCCTCAACTGCCAGATTCCTTGTGCCATGCATTCTAAGATCGTCATCTTTGGTTCTGGTCCTGCTGGACATACGGCCGCTATCTATGCTGCACGTGCTGATCTCGATCCGATACTCTACGAAGGATTTCTTGCGCTGGGCATCGCATCAGGTGGGCAACTTACGACGACTGACGAGGTCGAAAACTATCCTGGCTTCACCAAAATCCAGGGAACCACCCTCATGGACCGTATGCGTGCACAGAGCGTGGCATGCGGAGCTCAAATCGTCGGTCAAACCGTGGGCAAAGTCGACTTTTCTTTACGCCCTTTCAGATATTGGTTAAATCCCATTGGTGACGATGAAATGCTCGAGGAGGAGACACACACCGCTGAGAGCATCATTGTTGCGACAGGCGCTAAAGCCAAGAGGTTGAATCTGAAAGGCGAAACGAAGTACTGGGGCAACGGTGTCTCGGCATGCGCAGTCTGTGACGGGAGCTTGCCTATGTTCAGGGAGAAGCCATTGATTGTCATCGGTGGTGGCGACTCCGCAGTGGAAGAAGCCATTTACCTGACTAAGAAGGCATCGAAAGTCACAGTACTCGTCAGAAGCAAGGTTCTAAGGGCGAGTAAAGCGAATGCTCGCCGGCTCGCTACGAATCCGAAGATAGAGGTCAGGTACAGTACGCAAGGTGTGGAGATCAAGGGTGAAGAAGGTCCACGTGGCTCCATGCGCAGTCTGCTCGTTATAAATGATGAGACCAACGAGACCGAAGAAATCCTGGCCAACGGACTCTTCTACGCTGTGGGCCACGAGCCTGCGACTGATTTGGGCACGGGTCAGCTGGACATGGACAGTGATGGTTACCTGATTACTAAGCCTGGCACCACTATGACAAGCATCCCTGGAGTTTTTGCAGCAGGTGATGTACAAGACAAGACGTATAGACAGGCCATTACATCCGCTGGTATGACCTGCACTGTGCATCAACGCCATATTCTACCAATAATGTTGGCTGACTCTGATCTTCCTAGGCACTGGTTGTATGGCCGCGCTCGAAGCAGAAAGATTTCTGGTGGAGCAGGAGGGTAGTGATGATTAGGATTTCGATAGAGGGAGAAGACTAAGGGCGAGGAGGACTTCCAACACTTGTCACCCAAATGCGTTTTTGGCGATCAGGACGCTCTTGTCCGGAAAGTCTCAACGTTCCGGGTGTACAATCTAGACCTATATTTCGGACCATAATTCTAACAATGGGAGCGTGTACAAGAGTTGAGACCGAGTCGATTCATGCCAATCGTAGCGTGTGCCGTAGCTTCCTGCGTCTCTGGCACCCGCGTCGCATTGAAGAATGGGTCGTGGTGTTTGTTGTGAAAAAGGCAGCACTCAGTCAGGTTGGGCACCACTTGCTGAATTGTCTACTTGATCATCTGTGAGACCATCTCATATCCTGTCCTGACCAATGCACGTAATTACGAAGCCATGTCGATTCGAAGAGCGTTCCAGCATGTGGGAAGCATCGCACAACAGTGCTCAATGTTGGCGATGCAAAAGATTTGTAGGGAAAAAGACTTGATCAGTGATCTATCGAGTAGGAGCATGCCTAATTTATATACAGCTGTAGGTAGCGACCAGGGTGCTCATCAGGCAGACAAACAGGATTTTTGAAAATGTTTGGTCTGATTATGTAAACATGCACGTGCGTCAAGGACTTGATCTTGCAACAAGATGACATTATGCAGATATGTCTCATGGCGTAGCAAGCTGAGACAAGGAAGAACGGTCGAGGCTCGCGCCGCTGGGCTGTCACCCGGTCACGGTCCGCACCGTGTTGGGTTACTCTAACCTTACCGTGACATCGCGTGAAGTAGAAGACTTCCCCACCACGCGCACAGACACACCACGCGCACAGCCGACATCAACTCTCATGATGACCTTCCATCGTTCACAACTCCATTACCACTG
>JAIQXY010000017.1:211784-227067 GCA_021018855.1 Cladosporium oxysporum | reverse complement strand
CAAAGGCCTACGGGTCTATGGTCGTGTACGTGACCAAGCGCGCGGACGCAGCAAAGCTGCTGGAGGGCCAGTACTTCAATGTTGACGGCGAGTCGGCCTTCACACGTGTCTTCGAGCCCAAGCTGGGCCCGATGCAGTGCTTCCGGTGCCTGGGTCTCTGGCACAAGGCCTCCTCGTGCACGAAAGCACAGCTTTGTAGCAGGTGCGCCCAGCCGGGTCACCGCCACAGTGAGTGTCAGGCAGAGAGCCCAAGATGTGCTTTATGCGACGGGCCCCACAAGTCGCCCAGTCGCCAGTGTCGTGCTCTCTACCCAGCGAGTCATGTGTAAGTCGATGCAAGTCCTACAACTGAACATGCAAAAGCGACGAGAGGTTTCACACAGCGTGATGAACGACGAGCGCCTGAAGGAGTACGCAGCCCTCATCATCAGCGAGCCCTACGTTTTCGAGATGGAAGGAAAGGTGAGGACGAGCCCGATGGGACATCAGAGCTGGACGTCCATACTGCCTAGTGAGAGGGACAGCGGACGTTGGGCGGTGCGAAGCATGCTATGGGTGCGCAAAGACATCGAGTGCGAGCAGGTGAGCGTGCCATCGGCAGACCTCACAGTGGTTTTGCTGCGACTACCGGACAGGTCAGTGCTACTGGCGTCAGTTTACGTTGAAGGAGGAAGCGTTGCAGCTTTGGAGGAAACGATGAGGCTGCTCGACGATGTAATAAGCGAGGCGCGACACCATGGTGGACCGCGCCTGGATATTGTGGTCGCTGGTGACTTCAATCGACACGATCAGCTGTGGGGAGGAGACGAGGTTCTGCCGAGCCGACAAGGGGAGGCGGACCCTATCGTTGACTTCATGAATAGATGGAGCCTCGAGAGTCTACTGCCTCGGGGCACCAAGACGTGGCAGAATGCAACGCGTGCTACCACGATCGACCTCATGTTGGCATCGCAGGAGCTGGCGTCGAACGTTCTCAGGTGCAAGGTTCACGACACGGAGCACGGGTCGGACCACCGAGCGATAGAGACGGCTTTTGATGTGGACATCCCAGATCATGCCACGCCACAGCGGTTGTCGTTCAAAAATGCTCCCTGGAAGGCGATCCGAGAGCGCATCGCTCAAGCGCTGCAGGATCGACCAGCGTGTGGCGACGCTCAGAGGCAGGCCGACCGTCTGATGAAGGTAGTGCTGGACGCGGTCAGCACGCTGACGCCCAGAGCCGAGCCGTCGCCGTATGCAAAGCGGTGGTGGACGAAAGATCTCACGAAGCTCCGCCGTGTCTACACATACTGGAGGAACAGGGCGCGTGCGCAAAGACGAGGTGGAGAGGCACTCCCGGAGCTGGAGCGACAAGCGCGGGCGGCAGCGAAGGAGTACCACGATGCGATACGCAAGCAACAGAGACTGCACTGGGACGAGTTCCTAGCGGAAGACACCAACATCTGGAAGGCCACCCGCTATTTCAAGCCAGACGAAGGGGCGGGGTGGTCCAAGATCCCTCCATTACAGAGGGCGGGCGGATCCACGACAACTAGTAATTCCGAGCAGGCCGAACAGCTGCTTGCTACCTTCTTCCCACCACTGCCCGATACTCTAGAAGGCGAGGGAGAGCGACCACAAAGGCAGCCGGTTCCCATGCCGGCGCTGACCGTGGAAGAGATCGAGTCCTGCCTTATGAAGACCAAGCCCTGGAAGGCCGCCGGCGAAGACGGCCTCCCAGCAGGAGTGTGGAGACAAATATGGCCGGTTGTGAGTGAAACTATCCGCCACCTGTTTCAGACGTCTCTTGATACAGGAGTGATCCCTCATCAATGGAAGGTCGCAAAGATCATTCCTCTCAAGAAGCCGAACAAGGGTGACTACACCCTGGCGAAAGCGTGGAGACCCATCTCACTGCTGTCGACGCTGGGAAAGTTGCTGGAGGCGGTCGTCGCAGAACGGATTTCGTTCGCGGTGGAGACTTACGGGCTGCTGCCGACCAACCACTTCGGCGCGAGGAAGCAGAGATCGGCGGAGCAGGCACTGCTCCTCCTCCAGGAGCACATTTACACAGCTTGGAGAAACAAGAAAGTGCTTAGCTTGGCCAGTTTCGATGTGAAAGGGGCGTACAACGGCGTCTACAAAGACAGACTGCTGCAGCGGCTGCAGGCCAGAGGCATTCCTATAGATCTTGTCAAGTGGATCGATGCCTTCTGTTCTGAACGCACGGCCACAATTGTGGTGAACGGCCAGGCATCCGACGCGAGAGCACTCGAACAAGCTGGACTGCCTCAAGGCTCCCCTTTGTCTCCCATCCTGTTTCTCTTCTTCAATGCGGACCTCGTTCAGCAACGGATTGACCAGAATGGTGGGGCGATCGCCTTTGTCGACGACTACACCGCGTGGGTGGTGGGCAAGACTGCCGCAGAGAACATGGATCGGCTCCAGGCTATCGTGCAACGAGCGACCGAGTGGGAGAGCAGGAGTGGGGCGTCCTTCGAAGGCGACAAAACTGCCTTCATCCACTTCACGAGGAACAAGACTCGTCAGCCCACGGATGAACCGATCAACGTCAAAGGAGAGGAGATCCGGCCCACACCCAGCGTCAAGATCCTGGGCTTGGTGATGGACTCACGACTGCGCTACCAAGAACACGCGGCCCGCGCTGCGACGAAGGGACTGCAGGCAGCCATGGCGCTGAAGCGGCTGCGAGGACTCTCGCCGTCAGTGACGCGAAAGCTGTTCAACGCGACAGTGGCTCCTGTGGTCGACTACGCATCCTCGGTGTGGATGCACGCCAGGAGAGCGAGCGCAGAGAGAGTGCTCAAGCGAGTGCAGAGGGTCGGCGGGCAGGCAGTGGTCGGATGCTTCCAGACAGTTGGCACAACGGTGGCAGAGGCAGAAGCAAACCTGCCCACCATAGAAGAACGGCATACGCGAAAAGCGTTGAAGATGTGGATCGACCTCTGCAGCATGCCGGGTACGCATCCCCTCGCGCTGATAGCCAGACGTTCGGCGTGCAAAAGATTCGTGTCACCTATGCAGAGGATCGCAGAGTACGGCCGGGGTGCACCCTTAGATGACTTGGAGGCGACGCAACCTTACATCTGTGCTCCGTGGGACGCGCGACCCGACACAGTAGACAGCACAGTCGACGGCCTGCAGGCGGCTATAGAGGCTCAAGGGACGCAGGATATCCGCATCGCCACCAGTGCATCGATCAAGAACCAGCTAGTCGGCATCGGTGGCGCGATCGAGAGCATAGATCGATTGAGAAACCACACTGCGCGACACGAATACAATACGACATTAGGAACCACCGGGCAGAGTGATGCCTACACAGCCGCTCTGACCTCGATCGAGACAGGACTTGGTTTGGTTGTCGGCGCGGTATACGCGGGGACTTTATCGGCACGAGTACACGGCCACACCGTGCGTGTGTTCACAAATAACCGTACCATTCTAATCACTTTGAGGGCTTTCCCCAAGCGAACCAGACAATGGATCATCGGTGCAATTCTGAAACATATCAATTTCCTGAAAAGATTCGGCATCAGCGTAGTTTTTGCATGGGCTCCAGTCAGTTCTATCTTCGAGCTCGGGCAAAGAGCGAAACAGCTCGCGAAGCGATCCACCGACGAGGGACGAGTGGCCAGTGACCGACCAAGACTGACCAAGCGGATCGTTCTGAAATCACAACAAGTCCTGGCGCGAGCGACTGCGCAGACGCCGACAAAGGTCGGAGACGCAGTGCGCAGGATCGATGCTGGGTGGCCTGGCCGCCACACTCGGCGCATGTACGACGAGCTCAGCAAAAGACAGGCGAACGTCCTCGCGCAGCTCCGCACAGGGATGACACCACTGAACGAGTACTTGCACAACATCAAAGCAGTGGAATCGAATCTCTGCGAATGCGGCGAAGCGGTCGAATCGAGAGAGCACTTCATCTTTCATTGTGTAAGGTGGAGCGAGCAGCGGGAGATCTTGGGCGTATGGACGGGCGAGGAAGACCTGTCGCGCCTGCTGGGAGGAAAGACCACCACAGATGACGACGACTGGACACCGGATATGGACGCAGTGCGAGCCGTGATAAATTTCACCCTGGCTACCAAACGGTTCGAACGAGACACCATCACGCAAGCGCGAACGACGAGGTAGACGAAAATCAGTCAGACCTACAACCCTTACCCTACTAACCATCAACTCCACACCAACTACGCACCCTCGTGAACACGGCAGGCCGCCGCTTCATCCGCTGAAGATAGGACGATGAACACTTGGAAACACAGCTTCAAGAAGACCCGCCAACCAGCAATCACGAGCATTCGAGAATGAAGGAATGCATATTGTCAAGATGACTCCGCGGTGAAAGACAACGAGTTTGGGTTCTTTGTTTGATTTAATTTCTTCAAGGTGTACGTAGACTTTTAGACGTAAACAGAGTGTTGCCCTTTAGGTGCTTAGCGCCGGGCGGAATAAAGTTCATCATCATCATCATAGGTCCTCACAGACATAATCTGGGGTCCAACAGACGTCCCTCATGCGCGTCTTACCGCATCAGGTAAGGCGCTCTCTCACAATTCCAGCTTGAATGACGTTCTAAGGGAGGGACCTGGGGGTCCAACGGCCGCTGCTCTGCAAATACCGGGATGAACGCAGGAGCTGCAACGTCGATCGCTGATGGTCAATGGCCTCACCAAGCCCACGCCTCGTCCCCTACCTCGCGAGCATCGAGCACCGATGGCGAAGGATGTGGGACACCTGATACAGTCCGATCTCTAAAACGCAAGCAATCAGCATTCCCAAACACCAAAGAAGTCCACCCCGCCTGGACGTATGCTCGCACGCGTCTACCGCACGAGCCTGAGCGCAACCGTCATTACCAAAAGCTCTTTTACTGCAAGCAATGTAACTACTGCCAACCGATCCAGAACGCTGAGCAGCATCTCCGCTCCAGCCATGGCGTGCGCCTCAAGCACCGATTATCGACTCCCTGCAAAGACAGAAAGAGAAGGACGAGTCGCTGAGTCGTACGGAACAAGAGAAACTACTGTTCAATGTGCTGGATAAACGCCGTTTTCGGGATGCACTGGCGCGATTCATCGTGCGAGCGAATGTCAGCCATCGCGTAGTGGAGCTCGATGAGTTCGAGGAGCTTTGCAGAGCACTCAATCCGCAATACGCGCAGACACTGTTGAAGTCGCACACATCTATACCACGGCAGATACATTCCAACTACGAGCTGCAGCGCAGTGTCGTGGTTCTGGCGCTGCAGTCTTCTGCATCATGCATCAACATTTGTACAGATAGCTGGACGAGCGGCGTCAACCATCAAGGGGAGTTCCAGTCTATCTATGCCAGATTCGTCAGTCGAGACGGCAGGCTCCAGCATGCACTTCTCGCTATGCCCGAGCTGCGCCATGGACATGCTGGCGAGCTGGTCGCTCCTCTTGTCATGCACACTCTCGAATCGTACGGTATCGAGAAGAGGCTGGGCTACGTCATTGCCGACAATGCTAGTGCCAATGATACATTATGTCGGGCAATTGAGGGGTCCTTGTTGAAGCGCCACGGCGTCGACTGGAATGCTAGGCAAAACCGGTTGCGCTGTCTTGGTCACGTGCTGAAAATCGCCGTGCAAGCCTTCCTCTTATGCCGAAACGAGGAAGCCTTCGACATGGCCACACAGCGGGTACTCAACTCCGGCTCTGTAATCGAGGATGCTATAGTCGGTGAAGGGGGCTTCGCGAGCCAAGGCCCGTTGAACAAGGTGTATCGGCTGGCCGTTGCAGTGCGCAACTTGGCACTGCACAAAGAGTTCAAAGACCTTGCGGGAAAAGTGTTGAAGCTCCCCGGCGAGACCCGGTGGAATGCCTGGTACGGGCTTCTCGCTGACGCACTCGAATGCCACGACGCCATTGCTAGGATGATAGACCGCCACATCCAGGTCGAAGCTTTGAAGCTAAGCCGTGACGAATGGCAAACCCTCCAGGACGCCTCCGATTTCTTGCAGCCGTTTCACCAAATCACGATGCTGAGTCAGGGCGACTAGGCCACCTTCGACAGCTTTCAAGTGTAGATCGATTTCCTGATCAAGCACTATGGGGATAGCGAGCGCAAGTTCACTTTCAAGGCGACGCTACTTGCTGCAATCAATACTAGTTGGATTGCATTTAACAAGTATTACGAGCTGTCAGATGATGTGCCGGTGCACGCGGCAGCTGTTCTGCTTCATCCCGGGTATCGAAAAGCGTATATGGACAAAGTCTGGAAGAAACGCTGGATCAAGCCCGGCATCGACAGGGCGAAGAAGCTTTTCCAGACTCGTTACCAGCAACGTACAACAGGATCTTCCATGCCTGACGCAGCGGGACTGAATGAAGCTCTAACGGCGTGGGACATCCATCGCACCAGCTTGTTACAGTCGCTCACGTCCCAAAGCCAAGACGAGTTCACTGCCTTCGTCAATGCCACGCCTACAAAGATTGCAGGAAGTCCTATCGAATGGTGGAGCCATCCTGACCAGAAAGCCGCCTATCCGCAATTGTGGCAAATGGCGATCGATTGCTTGAGTGCAATGCCGATGAGTGCCGCCAGTGAGTCAAGCTTTAGCGGGATGAGGAGAACAATCACCTGGTCGCGCAGCCAATTGGGCGGGCAGGTGATCGAAGAGGGAGAATGCCTCAAAGACTGGCAGCGCCGTGGCTATGCCTGCCAGATTGTCGATGACTACGACTCGGATAGCTCTCACGACGAAGATTCGCTCGCGCCTGCTCGAGAACAGATTCGAAATAGTTAGACCGTTGACAAGCTAGTAACTTCACTCACCCTGACATTTGCCATGACTTGCCAAGAAATGACGTATTGAATAAAACCTGAATACTGAATAATGGGTATCTGAATTGAATTGAATCTGAATACGAGTTTCTGAATCTGAATATTCAGATTCAGACCACTATGTCCGTAGAACATTCTAGCATGTGGGAAGCATCTCACAACACAATTAACCCAGAAGTTTCGTACCAACGAGAGGCTGCTCTCTCATGCGACACTATAGGCATGTCCGGGCCTGGCCCGGGGGAGCAGTATGATGAGGAAAAAGAGTGGATCGAGATTGGGATCAGAAGCACTACCGACGAAATGGTGGAGGTAACGTTAATTAGACTAGACTAGATGAGGAAATCTTGATTCGCATGAAGTACTATCTAATACCTGCATCACTGAGAACCGTTCTCCGAAACCGGTTGAGTAGTGACGGTTCAAACCATAATCTTCTCCCTCGCCATCAACTTGCTCGAAGGTTTACAGCCACAAGCTCAATATCTGCCAGTGGACTGCATCAAAGTCTTGAGGTTGTTGACAGATTTCAAACTGCTCAAAAGCATTAATCGAGGAAGAATGTAACCCTAGTGATTTTTCTTTTGTCGGGCAAGAAGGGGAAAAGTTGTCTCATGGTCTCAGGAGGCAACGCCATCGAGATCTCGTTCGAGGTAGAAGCAGATCTTGCAGGCATGTTGTAAGCGCCATCTTTGGCGGCACTCTGGGAGCCGGATGCTTTGATATTGGCACGATCTGTCCAGGGATGATAGATTGAGTTCTGCGCATGGTCTAGTCCGGCCGGATGCTTGGTTTCGAGCTCGTGCGCAGCCTAAAGAATGTCAATCGAATGGATTCGCTGCCTTAGTGATAGGTGACTCACCTGACTGATCAGGCTCTCCTTTCCCAGCTTATCAGCAGTGACATCCCAGAAACACAACCCTCCAAGTTTGGCTTCGTTCAGGACGTAAGCCGTTTTCGCAGCGATGGATTGACGATTCTCATAAGACACAACCAGACGCTGCTCCGGCTCGAAGCTCCATGCTGCTTGGGAAACTCCATCCCATTTCTCCTGTGATCCAGGTGGTGGTAGATCTTTCGCATCCCACATAGTCTTCTGCCAATCACTGTCAATCGCGCTGTACTCGGATCCTGGAGCATTGCATCCATAGAAACCGCGTCCGTAGAGGGAGACTCCAAGATTCAAGTCAGAAGCGTCCACGCCTTTGATCTGTGTCAAATGCGATATCACTTCATGGACGTTGTATCGGCTCGCGACTGAGCCTTCACCACCAGCCTTCAAACTTGCAAGGTGTCTAGAAGTCTTTGGCGCATTACTACTGGGATCTTCAGACGTATTGTCGTAACTGTGACAATTAGCAATTTCGCCAAGAGTTTTTCAGGTGTTCCAACTCACGCCATCACGTTGAAAAAATCGGTGGAAGAAGCCATGGCTGCGAGATCGATGTGTTCCAAGAGCTGAATTTCTGATTTCATGTCAACGACAAAAAAACGCAGGCAACCGCTTCGGCCTAGCACTCACTGCCCGGCACTGTCACTGAAAGAAGACACCTCGGGTTTCCAGTCTGAGCCTGGTATTGATCGAGCGCCTCGAAGGGTCAGTCACGGCCTCAATGGGAATGGAGGCCTCACACACCTTGCGGAAGAGTTTGACCAGCTCAACATAATTCTCCCGATCGACGGGGCCTGTATCAAATGGAAATTAGACGCACCATACGGCAAAGCTCTGTTCAAGCGCCAAATGACTCACTCGACGGAAACATCCAAGCCAAGTCAATTCCTGTCTAAAGTTCAGCACAGGTCGCCGCAATATCGAGTGCGCGAACTCTTACCATCCCACCCGAAGTTGTACATACAGTGCATGCAGGTGTCTACGAACTTCTGGCGACGAACAGATGTTGAACAGGCTTCGGACCAATTCTCGGAAAGTCGCCAGCCGCCAATTGAGACCATCGTCTTCAAGTGTCTGAACTTCCGCTTGAGGCACCAGATCTGCCACACGTTGCCCGCTGTATCATCTTTCACGGTGGGTGGTTCTGTAGACGCAAATGTTTTTTCAACATCCGCGTGCTTGTCGAGGTGATCACTGGACGAAAGGTCAGTCTGGGAAGCCTAGCAGACAAATATTTTACCTTCACCGACCATTGACCATCTTTTTCTATTTTCGCAAATGCATAGATGAGGTGAGTGAGATTTTCTGCGGGTATGTCTGCTGCATCGAAATGCTTCTCGTTGTAACACGCCTGCCAAGTCAGACTTTGTTTCGTCACAAGCCAAACATGTAACTTACCCACGAAGGATAGTAAGCCAACACCCGTCGAGGGTTCATTCTATCGCTCCCAGACTGGGGATTCATGGTTGAGGAGAAGCTGTTGGAGAGGGTAGTGGCAGATCGTAAGTCACACGACGAAACGCAAATCGACCTTTTATGCGCATGCTTCATGCGCTTTCCAACGGGCATTCGTGTGGGGCCGGCGTCACCGGCGGCGGGCTGTTAAGGACGCCACATACTCTTCCGATCAAACTTCTGGAGGCGGTGTGAACAACTGCGTTCATTCTGAACCATGGCGCGTGTGATGCTTCCACCATGCGTCAAAAGTGTCCACCTTTGAGGCGTACTTGTCTCAAGTGATTTGAAATGTCACGCGAGACTCACCGTATCGAAGTAACGACATTTAATGCAGGTCTTGTTGAAAGGAACTTGTTGTGAACCTGTGAAAGTCGGTGACATGCGGTGTTTTCATGAAATAACATCAGTGTACTCCTGTGGAACCTCCGTTGGTGTCATGAGAATCGTACCTCGAGTGCTGAGCGAAAAACTCTCGCAATTTTCTTTGCGTTAGTCAGTGCAAATCTCATGCATCATTGACGTGTGATACCACGCTTCCTGGTCTTATCGGACCTGACACAATGTATAATGGCTGCTCATTATCCTTTATACAAGTCTTGGGCCGGGTCAAGATTGGACTGTTTCTTCTAAGCCTCACACTCTTTGAGCTCACGACGATCATAGTTCAAGACCGACCTGAATTCAAAGCGTTGCAGTGCGGGGCTACGATGCACATGCGTGCATACTTCCTAGGTCAACGTTTTCATCCCCTCTGCCACTCAGTCAGGGGCTTGCGCCCGCAAGGCAATTACTCTTCCTGAGAATTACAGGCCCAAATCACGCCTTGTGCTCTTTCCTGCAACAGAACCAACATGTCCATCGAGCTTTTGGAGGCATGCGATTTCAGCTCGGAGAAGGGCTTTCTTGGCTCCGGCCACAACATCTCATGCCTTCCTGACCCGTACTACGCGCCTTGGGAGTTGGCAATGAAAAATCTCGCAAATTCAGTGCGCGATAAATCTGTTCGAAGGGAGACAAACCTCATGCCCTTGCTGTTCACTTTGCGGCTCGGGAACAAGGCAGCACATCGCCGAGCGTACACAATCTTGTCTTGCCTTATGCAAGCCTATGTTTGGGAGGACGATGGACAATGCGACTTGGTAAACGTCACACGGTTTTAGATCTGGGACCGTTCTGACACGTTTAGGTGCTCCCGGCCAGCATTACCATACCTTTACTCGCCGTCTCCAGCATTCTGAAGATGCCTCCAGTCGCAACTTACGCCAGTCTCTGCTTGTGGAATTGGCAACTTAAACGTCCACATGCACAGGTCGAACTCGACAACTTGACGACAATCTCAACCATCACAGGAACCTGGGATGAATCCTGGTTTTACCTTGTGTCTGTGGCGATCGAGGCCAAAGGAGCGCAAGCTATCCGAAACGCCTACGCATTTTACGCGAATGACTGCGACTCGCAATCTGGAGTCGCTACTGCACTGCACACCCTTCGGGCCAATCTGGTGGATATGAAATGCATACTGCTGCGCATGTACGAGAATTGTCAAGCGGACGTATTTTACCACGTTGTTCGACCCAAGCTGCAAGGCATGAGTAGCATCGCCCGAGCTTCTGGGACGAATGGAATCATGTGCGACACCGGCTTCGGACAAACGAAGCTGATATCCTACAACGGGCCAAGCAATGGACAGAGCTCGTTGTTGCAAGTCTTGGATCTTTTGCTTGGTGTGGATCACTTCTCTAGTAGACTCGCAAGTCCAGACGAGCAAAGCTCTGCCAAATGGCTTTTGGTGAGTTTTATCGTGCGACAAGGCATTCTTCGCTAACATGTACCAGGATATGAGATCTTTTATGCCCTGGGAGCATCGAGAATATCTTCGTGTTCTCACCGATCAGACCAAGCATCGAAGGGCCATCTGCGATCTTGTGCAACGCGATCGAATTCTGCTCGAAACATGTGTTGCGGCTCTGAAAGACCTCAGGATCACACACCGTGAGATGGTATCAGACTATTTACATCAAGGGTGTGAAGCGAAAGACCTGTTTGAGTGTCGTCAGTCACTCCGAAAGATACGTCAAGCAAGAGAAGAGTGTTTGGGCGGCATCACAGGAACAGGTGGAACACCTGGAGAGAAGATCTTGGAGATGCTGGATCGATTTACTTCCGACACCGAGCTCAGAGCTGACTGTCTCACCAAGTCATAAGAAGGTTAGCGACGCTATGGCGAACTTTCGAGATGGGTATAAAAGTAGACTCGAGCTCGATGATGGTTTCCGTGGACTACATGTTGATCAAGACTATTGTGGTGTCGTCTTTCACATTTATCGTTGTTCGCATGACAGATTGCCCATTTCTATTTGACTCCAGAACCCGAGATTTCCACAAGCGGAGCTCACCCAGACCGTACCCAAAACAATCCTGGTGCGGGAATCCTGCACGAAATTGTTGGAGCTACCACGCCATCTCTTATTTTGAACCCTCTGACTCCGTAAAGATCGATTCGTACATGGATGACTTTGGCAGATCTGGTTTCTAAAGCAACAGACACATTCTCACATTTCAATTACGCTAGGATCTTTGTTGATGCTCACCGAAGTACTGTCACGAGTACGTTCACTGGCAGCGCCTATGTAACAATAAATCAAAGGCGCCCGGATCAGCGATATCACGTGTGCCACTCGTCCCTGTAATAACAAAGTCAATGTCAGTGATGACTTGCCGATCGAACTGTGACAGAGCAGCTGAGATGATAGTCGGCGATGACGTGATCTCAAACCGAAAGCTCTCACTCTCAGCTCAGCCGTGGTCACCGCTATTTCGATCAGAAAACCACGAAACTGGCGGTGTACGGATGGGTACATATTGGCCAGATCTCCAAGGCCAGTCTCAGCGCACTGACAGTTGCATGGAGTCTAAAAATCGATCGACACAAGAGCCAAATCGTGAGCTGGCTCATGTTCAAGTGAGTCGCTTGTCTGGGTTCGCTGTCTGTGCCTCACTAAGTCTCTACACGTGTCTCTTCTCACAATCCTTGCAAGCACATTGTGTCGCCGGGGAGCAGTCGAACGAGATTCCAAAAGATTCCCATGAGCCTTGCCTTTCCCTCCTTCGCATCAAACACCGTTCTCGCTAGAATGGCGGATCGAACGCAGCGTGATCCCAGCCCGAATCGTCGCAAGATCGTGCAATACGGCACTACGAACACGGATCTTTCAAGTGTCCGACCTACGAAGGTCACATCACCTGCACAAGGCGATATCAAGGTCCCATCCACTTCAAAGCATGTTTACGTTGTCTGTTCTGTGATATGGCTGGCGAATTTTGTCGCCGCTCTTGGTCAGTAACAGTTGCACCCAGCGCGGTCAAGTACGTCCTTGGAACTGACTACAATTGAAACAGACAGCACAATTGTCACCACACTTACGGAACCACTCATGAAAGAGTTCGATTCACCATCGTTGATCAGCTGGCTGGGGGCGAGTTTCTTCATTGCAAACGCCATCAGCCAGCCTATCTGCGGCCAGCTGGTCACGGCATTCTCAAGGAGATCCGGGTTGTTGTTCAGTGCGGCGATCTTTCTTGTGGGAAATCTCGTCTGCGGTTTGGCGTTCCGCGACTCCATGTTGATCAGTGGACGGGCAATCTCGGGTTTCGGTGGAGGCTCGCTCGTAGTTATTTCCACAGTCATCATATCAGACCTGGTTCCCGGAGACCAACGAGGGTATTGGCAAGGGATCACCAATATTGCATACGGATCAGGACACGGGTTCGGCGGCTTCTTCGGAGGTTTGATGAGTGACACAAGCTCGTGGCGGCACGGATTTCTATCTATCGTGCCGACGACTGCTGCCTTCACTATTGCAGCATGGATCGTGGTTCCCAAGAGCAGACCAGACCCCGAAATCCATGCTTCGCCTATTGATCATGGAAGTCGTCTGTCTCTGGTGGATGTCACTGGTTGCGCACTAATCTCGGCCGGCCTGTTCGGTCTTCTCTGTGGGCTCAATCTGGCTGCTTTCGATACATCTCGTGATCCTTGGATTGTAGTGGGCCTTCTGGTCGTCTCTGCCTTACTGGTTGTCTTCTTTATCCTTTACGAGCTGTACCTTGCCAAGAATCCGGTCCTTCCGGTCGTGTTGTTGAAAAATCCATTGATCGCAACCACGCTGTCGATCAACTTCTTCGGAGTGATGTCGGCATCTATAGCTGAATTCTACTTGCCCATATACTTCGAGCTACAAGACCGCTCTTCTGCTCTAGCTGGAAGTCGACTCGCACCGCTCAGCTTTGGCGCGGCATTTGGTTCATTCGTCGTGGGCGTCGCCACCAGCCGCTTCGGTCGATATAACACGTTGACGAATGCTCTGACACTCACGATAACTACTGCGTCCATCATAGGGTTTCTCACCCTCGAACTATCGACAAGCTGGAGTACAGGAGTCATTTGGACGGTCTTATCAGGACTCGGCTTCGGGGGCATGATGACTGCAACACTTGTCATCATTCTTTCTAATACAGCTTCTACTGACCACCCGAATGTGACCTCGATGTTGTATGCTTTTCGTGCCGTCGGGGGTGCGAGTGGAGTTGCTCTAGGGGGTTGGCTATTTCGGACTGCACTAAATAGTCATCTGCGATCAAGCTTCTCAGATCGAGGTGACTGCGAGGAACTCGTGCTCAGCATCATGCGAGACATCTCAAACCTAGGTCGTTTTACGGAGTCTCTTGAGCTTGCAGCTCAGGAGAGCATCATGCGCTCGATCATGGATGTCTTTCGTCTTGACCTCCTCGCATGTGTTGTCAGTTTCGGGTCCGGAATTCTGGGGCTGATCCTCGCCGTCAGACGTTCCGACGGGGCTGTTCATCAGAACACCTTGGAAGGCAATCCAGATGCTAGTGTCTAAATGTGCACGACAATTGTCATACAAGAAGACTATACATGATTCAAGTTGTCTACAGTCTCATGTGCTGAAAATTAACGGACAACAGCACTTCAGCTCTGACGGGTCCACGAAAGAGGAGGAGTAGTGGGTGGACCAAGTGATACAGTGAGCTTGTTGGTCTGGTTTGGTTTGGTCTGAGGCTCCAGACCAAACCAAACCAATAAAATTTGAGGCCGTAACCAATAAGACCAATTGGTCAACCAATTCCCAAAATGGATAAAAGCGTAAATTCGACCAATTCCTGCATTTCTGCTACCCTGTGCTTACGAAAGCACATCTCCCTCCTCTCTGGATGCATGTGCCCGTCCGGAATTACCGTTTGCGCCGCTGGTCCCCTCAAGATTGTCGGTGAATAACCCCTTGTACTGCTCTTCAATCTCATTCTCGTCATCAAAAGCTGCTTCTCCCGCCTTGCTCGCCCCGGCTTGCACAGGCGGCCCATACCAACTTCGAAGACATGAACATGCTTCGATTATATCATCATGCAAGTTGCTACGGCGGTATGTGACCAAATCACGACCGGAGCTGAAGGATCTTTCCGGGTCGTCCGACATCAGTGGTATAGAGAAACAGTCCAAGGCAAAATTGAAAAGGTCCGGAAAGGTCGTCCGACGATCCGACCACCATTGAACGGGATCGAATCCCGCATGATCTGGTACGGGATCTGTCTCAAGGTAAGTATCAAGCTCGTCGGTAAGAGCTGCCTTGCTGAGTCGAAGTCGCTTGTGATTGTGCAGGCGTATGTGTAGGCTGCCCTCTTCGTTGAGAGGGACTGCTATCTCTTGGTAAGTGCTGGTATCTTTGTACTGCGTCCTCCATAGCTCTTTCACCTGTTCCAGCACTGCGTCTGGCCAGTCTCTTTGCGACTCGTCCAACGATTCTGACTGCCACTGCTGCTTGAACCAGTGATGTTTCCGCGTGGGATTGAGGATGACTGCCGCAAACACGATAGGCGCCTCGTCAGCCAACCGATAGTACTTCTCGATCTTAGCCCAGGAATGCTCGCAGCACTGTGCAAGATAGTCGAAAGTACGGTCAGCGTCGGCTTCCGTCTGGAATTCCTTCTTGAAGTCGTCCACTGTACTTAACATGAAGTCGAGGGTCGGGCACCAGTCACAGAAGAATGATTTCTTGCCTTCAGTACAGAGCGTAGACACTTCGAACACCTTCAAGC
>JAIQXY010000017.1:195929-211684 GCA_021018855.1 Cladosporium oxysporum | reverse complement strand
CGCTAGTGAGCGAGCGCAAGGGCAGAGCACAGGAGGTAGAAAGGTGATCCGGACGGGAGAAGAGGACGAAGGGGAGGAAGAGCTCACGAGAGCGTGCAAGGGGACGAGGTCGGTGGTGCGAAGGGCATTCGAGGTATGCAGGCCGGGAACGACTGGAAGAGCAATCTTAGAGTACGTGAACAGGAAAGAAGCAGCAGGCGATCAGAGCATGAAAGCGTTCGACGGTAGCCGGAAGCCGAGATCGATCAAGAAGTATACGGAGGTATGGCTGAAGATCTTACGGTACATCTGGCGGACGGCAGCGAAAGAGAACCGACCGAAGTACAGGATGACAGACCGACAACGAGGGTGTCTATCGGAGCTTCACGCAGCAACGAGGGAGGAGATAGGAGCAGAAGAGGGATGGGAAGAGAAGCAAGAGAACAAAGGGAAAGAGCTGCGCGAGGCAACGGAAAGGGCGTGTTTGAGGTTTTGGCATGCGATGTTTGATCACGAACTTCAAGACGACGAGTATGAGAGCGGGATCGTAAGCGGGCTGGCAGTCTTGGGCATGTCGCAGAACGGTGGCAAGAAATGGGTTAGGGTTAGGGGTTCAATTTAGAACACTATGTAAACTAGCAGACGTAAATGATAGTGAGCTGCATACATTGAAGGTCAGACTGCAGAGAGGAGAGGCAAATCCATGCGTTTCTCCCTCTGACCGACCAAGTCAGTCGGATCGGGCTGGGTACCGGATGAACCATTCCCCTTTCATGTGCCATCATGCCAGCAGAGGATGGATCACGTATAGCCTTCGCGGGCACCCGACGATCCCATCGATGATTCCCATGGTCCTTCCTGACGGTACACCCACCGGGTGTACGCCCCATGGACAGACAGCGCTGGCCGGTATCCTGCCATCAGGTTTCACTGTCACGGGCAGAGGTCAGGACGTAGGTGTAGATGCAAACAGAAATAGATACGGTTCACTACGACTAACCTACAGACAGGTTCTATGACAAGGACGTAGCTCGAAGAGCTACGAATGCGGTTCAGAGCGGATTTCTCAGGTGAAGTCGACTCTCGGCACACCTGCCATCGTACGGACAGCAGCACTATAAGCATGTCCCGGGCCTGGCCCGTGACATTACCCTCCTTCTAGGCAAGTGACTCCTGGCACTTTCCATACTCACGGCATAGTCTGCGGACGAGGTTTGTCGGGGTATCGGCGGTGGAAGTTGCGTACCATGCCAGGCACGTCTTCGCAGATTGACCAAGCAGGTTCTGTGGTTGGCACGTCATAGCCAGCCCATTTGATAACATAGCGGAGGCGTGGTCTGCCTCCTCGGCCACGGCGATCGGTGAACGAATCGACGATCTCTTCGACCTCGAAGTGTTCGAGGCCATTGACTTCAACCGGCGGCGGTGGCGCTTGTCGCTGTCCGGTATGCGGATCAGCGGCGGCAGGTGTAAGCAGATTGACGTTGAAGACAGGGTGAACTTTCATGGACGGAGGAAGTTCCAGGCAGCAGGTGTACGGTCCGTTGACAGCAGCGATCCGGAAGGGACCAACGTGCTTCCAATCCAACTTCTTCTTCGGCCGAAGAGTCTTGAGGTTGCGAGCATCCAACCAGACTTCCTGACCAACGGTGAACTTCGAAGCAGGTACACGACTGCGGTTCGCGGCTTCTTCATAGCGGCTCTGAGCCAAGGGGGTCTCAGCCTTCAGGTGGTCCAGGATCGATTTCATGTCGGAGGCAAAGCTCTCGGCGTCGCGGCTGGAGGGCATGGTAGTCTGGTCGTACGGTTCGATGCCTAGTCGTGGTTGGAAACCATAAGTGGCGAAAAACGGCGAGATTCCCGTGGTCTCCGAGAACATAGAGTTGGCGGAGAACTCGGCAAGTGGCAGCCACTCTACCCAATCGTCCTGCAGATAGGAAACATAGCTTCGAAGGTGGCATTCGAGGATAGCATTCATCCTTTCTGTCTGGCCATCGGTCTCGGGGTGGTATGCGGTCGATGGTGAACTTCTGATCTTGAGGCGACGGGACAGGTGTTGCCAGAAGTCGGACATGAACTTGGCATCTCTGTCTGAGACGATGTCTATCGGACGGCCGTGCAGACGGAAGATGTTTTGCGTGAACAGTCGGGCGGTCTCCTCTGCACCATCTGTGGTATGGCAGGGGATGTAGTGTCGCAGTTTTGTCAGGCGGTCGACGACAACGAGGATGGCATCGAATCCCTGGCATTTCGGCAGGTACGTGATGAAGTCCATCGTGATGTAGTCCCAGGCGCGCTCGGGCGTCGGCAGCGGCTGCAGGAGGCCTTGGCGACCTCGACGGTTTGGCTTCGTGCGGCTACACATGTGGCAGTTCCTCACCCAACGGCGTACGTACAGACTCATGCCTGGCCAGTAGTAGTCCCGGGACATCAGCTGGTAGGTCCTGGCTCTTCCGGGGTGCCCAGCGGCTGGTATCTCGTGGCACAAGCGGGTGAGCTCGGCGTAGAGCTCGTCATCGTCCGGAACATACAAGCGACCACGGTAATACAGATAGCCATGTTTCGTCTCACACTGGGATAGCTGGATCTTCGGGTGGCGGGTCTTTCCAGTGCGGATTGCGGTCAAGATTCCTTGCAGGGTGTCGTCCGAACGGTAGCCGTTGTCGAACAGCTCTCGGACCTCTTCTGGTAGCTTGAGGGTCGAAATCTCTGGGTCAGATGATGTACTTCTTAGGGGCGGCTCAGGTTCGTGACTGTCATCTTCTGTTTCGTCTCGGCTCTCTGTCAGGACGTGGATCGCGAATTTAACGGGCTCTGCTTCGACAGGTGGCAGCATGATTATTGTAGCTTCTTCAGAAAACGACACTTTCTTCCTTGGCGTGTCCACTTTTGGCTTTGACGGCGAAGCAATCGGTATCTCCTCGCTTCTCTGCAAGGCAATGGGTTTCTGGGTTTCAGGCCTATCGAGGTTCTCTCTCTTGAGAACCACTTGGCTTTGGTGTTGCAGTCGCTCATCCCCCTCTTCAGGCATGTCTTCTGACCTCCTGGTTAGAGCATCAGGTTTCTCGCCTTGTTTGCCGGGTCGGTAGACGATCTTGAAATTGAATCGCGACAGCAGCTCGGACCAGCGGGCTTGACGGCGATTCAGCTGTTTCGTCGTCGTGAAGTATTCTAGGTTACGGTGGTCCGTGAGGATCCTGATGGGCAGTTCGCTACCCTCGAGTTCGGGACGCCATTCCTCAAAACAGCGGATGATTGCTAGAAGCTCTTTGTCGTATATCTCGTAATTGCACTCAGCGGGCGTGTGTTTCTTCGAGAAGAAGGCAACGGGTCGCAGGACGCCTTCGTTGTCGTACTGCGAAAGGACTCCGGCAGAAACGTAGTCGGAAGCGTCAGTTTCCAGTATTACTTCCTTTGTCCAGTCGAAGGGCGCGAGAACAGGTGCGCCTACAAAGGCAGATTTCAGCTTTAGAAATGCGCGCTCGCATTCGTGGTCCCAGGAGAACGGCTTGTCCTTGCGGGTAAGCGCGACCATGGGCGCGACGATCTTGGAAAAGTCCCGGATGAAGCGTCTGTAAAAGTTGCTGAATCCGATGAAAGCTTGCACATCGGTCAAGCAAGAAGGTGACTTCCAGTCGCGAACAGTCTTGACCTTATCGGGGTCCATGCGGATACCGTCTCGGCCGACGATCATCCCGAGGAACTTGGTTTCTGGCACGAAGAATTCGCACTTCGACATCTTGGCGAACAGTCCAGCGTCTCGTAATTTTTGTAGCACTGCGCGGACATGAGCAATGTGCTCTTCTTCTGTGCGACTATAGATCAAGATATCGTCGAGGTATGCAGAGCAGAACAAATCGAGATATTCTCGCAATGTGTCATTGATGAATCTCTGGAAGGTAGCAGGGGCGCCAGTGAGCCCGAACGGCATAACGAGGGACTCGAACAGCCCGAATCGCGTACGGAACGCGGTCAGATATTCTTGGCCAGACTTCATGCGGACGTTGTTGAACGCGGAGATGATATCAATCTTCGTGAAGAACTTCATGCCTTGCAAGTTGTTCAAAGTCTCGGTGGTCAACGGCAACGGGTAGCGGTCTTTGACGCTAACATTGTTCAGTGCACGGAAGTCAATGCAGAGACGGAGGCCTCCTCCCGGCTTCTTCACGAACAGAACAGGCGAAGCTACGGGCGAGGCGCTCGGCCGAATGAATCCCTTCCGGAGGTTCTCATCCAGCCACTCTCGAAGGGCCTTGAGCTCTTCCCGAGACATGGCGTACAGGGGTCCGAAGGGAAGCTCTGCTCCTTCCTTGAGCTTGATATCGTGGTCATACGGGCGGTGTGGCGGCAAGCGGTCGGCCAACTGCGGCGAAAACACGTCAGCGAAATCGTGCAACGCCGTGGGAAGCTGTGATTTCAAATGTTCTTCTTCCGAAGATGACAGAATGCGGTCGATGTCTTCAATAGTCGCGATGAACAGATTGTACCCGCGGCGGCCATATCTGCGGCAGGCACTCAAAGAGACTTCTTCGATACCAATCTTCTGCAGTGCTGTGCGGCGGTCGGGAGAGCCACGGTCGATACTGACAGTTCGGGAATGCATTCGGATCGTGGACGGACGGTGAGGCATATTGCAGTGGCTCCGGCAGTAGTCACTTTGGAACACGATCGTCGAACCGGCCCAATCTGTCGTCGGATTGTGCTTCTCAAGCCAGGGCGTGCCGAGCACGATCGGGTAGTGTGCGAGGCGGGTGAGAAACAGAGGCACGCCTTTCTCTACGTGATCTCCGGTCTTCAAGTCGCAACGGGTGTAGTGTCGGATGGTCCAGGCGTCTTCGCTCTCATCGGCGAAGCCATACAGCTTGAACGGGCGGCGCAGGTTGTGGATTGGGAGACGGTGCTCCTCCGCCCAGCTACGGTCCATAAAAGCGTATCCCTCGCAACCGGTGTCGAGCAGGGAGTAGGTTTCGGCAGAACAGTGTTCGGAGGTCACAGTGGTCAACAGTTTCGGCGAGCGGGCTCGTTGGTACTCGGCGTCGACGGGCATCTCGTAGATCGACATCTTCGAAATCCTGACAGGCAGGGTATATTCAGGGTCAGAGAAGGTCGTTGCAGGGTTCACGGAAGCAGGCAGAGGCGTTCCGCGTGGTCCTAGCGCCTGGAGACGACTTCCGCCAGGCTTGCCTCGTTTTCCTGATACCGGGCGGGCGAGTCGTCGCGATCACCAAGGAAGTCGGAAGCACCAGATGGCGAGGGCGATCGAGGAGACGGAGAGGGAGATCGTACATACGGACGCTCGAGCCTGAGTTCGAGCGATCTGAGTTCGCGGGCCAGGGCATCGCGCCTCTGCACGTCTTGCGGGCGACTGTCGGGAACTTGGCAATCTCGGACGCGGTGTCCGGTCTTGTGGCAGCGGAAACACGCACCAGTCTCTCTGTCGGGGCGAGAGCGTCGGCGGGCGATGCTCAGGTCCATTGCGTCTCCGGAATTAGAGGGCTGCGTGGTAGCGAAGCGGGTTTCCCTTCGGCTCTCGTGGCTGACTTGAGGAGCAGGGCGTGTTGACTGAGGTTGCACAGCTGGGAATGGCACGGAACGCTGGCTGATGCGGGTTTGCGGGATCTGTGTGCGCTGATAGAACTGGCGGCGTCGGTTGTCGAGTTCCTGTAGGTGACGGACGAGGGGACGGTAATCTTTCGATGGGGCTGGGGTGTGCAGTAGCATCTCGTGGAGGTCACGCGAGATGTTCTGCATAAGTAACGGAGCACGAGCAGTCTCGGGGAGCTCTCCTTCCAGAGAGAGGCGCTCGAATTCGGCGTGGAAGCTGCTGAAGTCTGACTGTTTCTGGCGGAGGCGGAAGAGCTCGTTCTGTGCATTCTGGACACGATCAGGGTCGCCAAAGGCGACTTCGAGCAAGCGCAGTATTTCCTCAAAGTCAGTGAAGTCGTGGTTGCCGAGAGTGATATGTGGAGCGATCTGGGCGTAAGCATTTCCAGAGAGGCGGCTGGTAACATAAGTCATGCGCTCTTGCGACGTGCGGAAACGGTCACGGTTCACGGTCAGCTTCTGGTAGACTTGAGAGACGAAACGGTTAAGGTCTTTGCTGTCTCCGACGAACTTGTCGGGGTCAGGGATTCGTTCCGACAGGCGGGGTGGTTCCTCAGGTGCGGGAGCAGGAGTCGCAGGCGCTCTCGTAGCATCAGCTGGAGCATTCTCAGCGGCGTCATCAGACGGAGGAAGAGTCTCGGGAGTCTTTACGATGGGAGCAGCAGCGGCTAGAGCGTTCAACTTCTCAGCCTCGGCGGTGGCAAGTTTACTTTGGAGACGATCGGTGAGGCGATCGTGCTCCTCGCGTTGAAATTCTACCTGGCTGATCTTAGAGGCAAGCTGTTTCTCAGCTTCCTGCACGGTCTGACGCAGGCCGCAGTTTTCGGACGACAGATTTTCGGCTGCTTCGTGGCAGAGTTGCAGATATTCGAACCAGGAGCCAGGGTGCTCGGAGACATGGCTCTGGAAGTGTTCCAAGTCTCGCGGCACGATAGGGGGCTTCGGCCAGTCGGCCATTGCACGGCAGCTACACCTAAAGGTAGGAGCTACGTAATGTCACGGGCAGAGGTCAGGACGTAGGTGTAGATGCAAACAGAAATAGATACGGTTCACTACGACTAACCTACAGACAGATTCTATGACAAGGACGTAGCTCGAAGAGCTACGAATGCGGTTCAGAGCGGATTTCTCAGGTGAAGTCGACTCTCGGCACACCTGCCATCGTACGGACAGCAGCACTATAAGCATGTCCCGGGCCTGGCCCGTGACATTCACTCCCTCATCCAGATCAGATGTCATTCGATCGAGTGGCAGCCGACTGCCTACGCCTGCGGTGGCACGAACGGTGTCTTCTCCAGCAAAGAGCCTTAACGAATCCACGCAAGACAATCCCAACCGATGGAACCTGCATTCAACGCCGCCAGGCGACACGGTTATCTCAAGTGTAAGGCTCGAGTTCCCGTCGGTTCGATCAGGAGCCGATACCACCCAGTCCAGGGCACGTTCACCTCCCTTGACCCGGTCGAAACCTCACTTCCGGGGAATGTGCACGCCTCGCGATGACAGGTCGAACGCACGCAGCACGCACGCTGACTCTCCCACCCTACTACGCGGCCACAGCCAGCCGAGTGCGAGTGGGTCCTGGATTGGAAGTGTTGAATCCACAAACACCAACCAAAGAGAACCTCACTCTAGAATGGCAAACCCATGCCAGGTATGCGAAGGATCATGTGACCAGACGCTACGAGGTACCACCCCGAGAAGATAGCCGCGCTCACTTCTAGGAGCATCCGCAAGAAATGCGAGTAGGCGAGGCCGAGCTAGAATCCACTAGCAATCGACCACGACATCTGGAGTCCACCAGCAATGTCGTCACCAACCCAAACCGTCCGGAGTCCACCAGCAACAGCTTCAGTAAGTGTCGTCTATCCGCCTGTCAAGCAGACAGCGTCTGGAATCCACCAGCAACGCTACGAGGGAGGCCACATCCCAAAAAGATGTGGCTGCCCGACATCCTCAGGTCACGACAATGTCGGTCCGTCCTCGGATGTAAGGCAACGAGATAGTCACCTACTTCATACCATAAGATGGGGTCAAGTCACGTGGAGTCGGTTCGTCCAAGCTTTCGACCAGGTCGGCACCGACCGAGTACTCGTCGAGTTGCATTCGTTCTGCATATATCGCGCCGAGGGTCTCGCGTATAGCAGCGAGTGCTCGACCGGCGCGATGATATTGCTTGGTATTCAGCAGGAAGTCGAGGTCTGTAAAGCTGGCGGATACGCCAATGCCAAGCCCCTTCGCCATCTCAGTCTTCCGACGTCGTTCTGCGTCAGACAATTGTGGCAGTCGCGGCAGATACCTGCAGTTTTCGTGACCACGACGGAACAACACTTTTGGACCGCAAGCACATAGTTTCCCGAGTTGGAAGCGCCCCGTTCTGTACCTCACAAAGTTTTGCTGATGTTCCAGCGGAGCGAGGAAGATGCAGTCCGCACCGTACAGCGAAGTGGTGGAGCGAGATTGTGCGGTCAAGCGTGTGAGATGTCGCGACTGGCAGGACAGCATCACTTCGGTACGTCGCGAGCGCCGGAGATGGAGACGCAGGAGACGACGCGAGCAAGGCAGGGATCTACCTCGCCGAACGATCGAAGACCATTCCGGCGCGTCTCGAAGGCTGTCGAGGAACGGTCGACCGGCGGGGGCTCGAGGAAGAAAAGGTCGAGAAGCCAGGCAAGAATTGAGCGGACTGTCGGCAGGCGAGAGGCTGAGCTGCTGCTGGAAAGAAGTATGCAGGTGTCGGAAGCGGGTCTCAGGCTCGGGGATACCGCAGAGGTTAGCACCAGCGGCGGACCCGTCAGGACTGCAGTCAAGAATCCACGCAATGAGGTCCTTCCAGCCGACCGTCGCAGCTCGGAAGTCTCTCTTGTTTTCTTCGTTTTGGCGAGACCAGGCAAATACAAGAGGAGCACCATATTCAAACATGGGGGCAAGATACCTACCATATATACGTAGACGGTGGGTCGGGCCCCAGTCGTCCGAGTAAAGACGCAGGAAAGACGCACGACCGTTGGCCTTGGCGAGACGATTGCTTAGATAGGCGAGAAAATCGATCCCGTTCGACCTTACAGGAAAGCCAAGGTAGGTGTAAGACTCGACGATCGGCAAAGGCTTGCCACATATGAGGACGGGATCGGGCACGTGGTAGAGAGCGATTCCACGTCCAAGAACAAGGCCGCACTTTTTGACATTCACGGCTACACCAGCCTCGGCGCTCCACTCTGTCAATATATCGGCGAGGGAGCGCAGAGAGGGCGGATCCTGTGCGAGGAGGACACCGTCGTCTGCGTAGAAAAGACTACGTGGAATGCCGGCAGTGGAACCGTTCAGACGCACAATCAACTCGTCGATATAAATGTTGAAGAGGTAAGGCGAGAGAGGTGAGCCTTGCAAGACACCTCTCGTGCGAGAGAACCAGTCGGACGATTCTCCGTTCACCAGTACGCGGGAGCGCAGACCTCGAAAGGTGAGGCTTTCTATCAAGCCGCGGATTCTGCCCGGGCAGCCGCGTCGAACGAGCAGGGCACGGAGGCGTGTATGGTCTACCATGTCGAAGGCTTTCTCGAGGTCTATGAATGCAGCATAGCGGACCGAGCCGGTTGATAGCAGGTGGTGCACGACTGCAGCGTTGGTGAGAGTGGAATAGTCACCGCGAAATCCAGCTTGGGTATGATGTAGCTTCGCCCAACCGTGTTTGTCGAAGAAGTGTACGAGTAAAAGCCTCTCGAACAGCTTGCGGTGCATACATATCAGAGTGATAGGCCTGACGTTGTCGACGTCTCGAGGACGATCGGTGTCCTTGGTGACCATGTGTACGTCGGTCGAGTTCCATGTTGCGGGAGCGGAGCCGCTGGCGAGGCAAAGGTTGAACAATCGACAAAGCACTTTCGGGTAGCACGAGGGCAGCAATGCCTTGATGACACGCATGTGTACGCCGTCCAAGCCACATGTTTTGCTCGCATCCTGCCTGCGGATCTCCTTCACCACATGGCTTTCCGAGAGCTCATCGCGGCTCTGATCCAACGTTACTCCGATACCGTCGGCCGACTCGTCCGACAGCAAGGCTCGGCCTGCGTACCGTTCCGCGAGCGAGTCACGTATCTCTCGCAAAGCCGACAGTCCCGCCGAACGTCCACGCTCGGACGGCAGAATGTCGCCATTCTCTCGAGACTCGGCCGCCGCCGACTTGTAAAGTAAAGTGCTGACCTGGGGGTCTTGTCTATCGGCGGAGGCCTTCTTCCTGCTTGCACCAACAGCCGTGGAAGACTTTTTCTGACCAAGGAACCTGCGACAGATCGATTGAATCAGAGCGATCAGACGGCGTTCCAGAGTAGCAGCATCGATGGGCGCTGCAGACAACAAGCCGCGTGACCTCGCCCCCTCGTCGAAGGCTGCGCACATGTCTCTCCGCACGGCTTCATCAGACAACTTCCCCAGATGGAAGCGAATGGCAAGGGGTGTATCGCCCTGGCACGAAGGTGCCGAGTGGTGAACGCTCAGGTGCAAGTAAAGAGTGTAGGTGTGGTCGGTCGGCAGGCCTATCGATTGGTTGTCCAGCAAGAGGAGTCTCGCGCCGGCGGCTCGTCCAGACTTGACGAAACAATGGTCCAAAGTCAGAAGCTTCCTCAGGACCACCTTAGCAGGGAGGCTGGTTGATGGTGAATAATCGGGCTCGGAAGCTTCAAGGGTCGCGAAGCCATGCAGACGAGCGAAATCGGACAAGGCTCCCACCCTCTCAGGCGGGCCAGGCCGACCGAGCTGCGTCTGTAGCCACGGTAGGGGAGTGTTGATGTCCCCCATAACGATATGCGAGGCCGCCACCGAGTCGAGAGCAGCAGTGACGTCTTCCTGGCTCATACTAGGCTGCAGATAGACGGCGGATACGGAAAGTGAATTCACGTGGAAGGTAAGGGTCGAAGGCGTGGTCCGGATGTCACCTACCAGGCGACCTCGCGCGGTGGCCGAAGCCAAGAGGTATAACCCACCCCTGTTGCGGGTACGTTGGATTGAGGGTGGAGGGAGGGGTGTCGAAGCCACGAAGCGGCGATCACGCATGTGTCGCTCGTGCCCAACGAACCATGTCTCCGCGAGGAACAGAAAGTCGAAGGTGATGTTGAGGAGCTTAAGGCAGGCTGCCCACTTCATCTGATCCAATCCGTTCACATTGACGTACCCGACCCTAAGCGAGCCCTCTGGCGCGAGCACCGAGCCTGCGAATTTCCGCTTCGAAGGTCGCGACGACATTCTCTCGCTTGGCCCGAGCGCGTAAGTCCTTCTTGCCCGAGGCGTCGGCGGAGTGGAAGGCGGCCGCCAGTACGGCACCCAAGTTCAAGTCTGTGTGGGAGGGCGCTGGTCTGTCGATGGATGCTGGCGGTGTCGGTTTCGCGAGAGGCCCGAAAGTTGCGCGTAGAGCCAGACCTTTCGCTTCGTGAAGGCCGATATATTCCTCAGGCGAGAGGCTGTTCTCCCGTGTGCGTTCGCCGTCCTGCGAGTCTCGCGGCTCCTGCAAGTCTCGAGAGTCGTGCAAGTCCGGACAATGACAGCGGTGAGAGTCGACGATACCTTTCAACGCAGCCCGAAGATCGGTCAGACGATTGACTAGGTCACAAGGCGACGAACAGACAAGCTTCGCTTCGCTCGAGTCTGAGGCCTTGGTGCTGTCCGGTGGAGTCGCCGCGCCGGACAGCGACCCGAACTGTCTCGTGTCGGACGACTGATCGATCGACGGCCGATGGACGGGGGTGGGGGAACGAGGCGTGTCTCTGGAGGCGAAAAACCGCAATCGACGTTTGGTCGATGATGGTGTCGCTTGCGGAGCAGCCTTACGTTTCAACGAGGGAGAGGCGAGTTCACCACCGGGGGGAGACGGGCCCTCCTGTAAGAGTAGGCCCAAACGGTGGTGTTCTAGACTTTCCACCGGAAATTCGGCGCGGACGCTTTCGACGACCGAGCAGAAAGAATCTCGAGCCAGCTGAGATTTGGCCCAATCGATGTAGGCAGCGTTGCCTAGGGTCGGGCAGGAGAATTTGTTGTTGGTGGTGCAGGACCAACGGCGGTAGTACCTATCCTCTCCGTCACGCTTTCCGGCAACGTTCTTGATGTAGTTGCCCTTACGCTCCCTCTCCGAGGAGGTGCAACTCTTGCAGGACAAGCGTGGACCGTGGATGCCGTGTAGCCTGTGAGCGACCGAGGCCAAACCGTTTTCCGGACTGACTGGAGAAGCCTTTTTGGTCTGACGGGGCGTGAAGGTGCTATGTACGGACATGAGGTCGAAGGGTGAGCGACACGGTGAAGACAGTGCGGAATGTGGCTCGAAAGAAAGCCCTGGTGGACGGCGTAGTATTCGATGGTATGGGGCACGAATCACGTACACACTTATAGCGACGACGGAGGCGAGAGCACTCTCACAATCACAAACGAATGTCGCCCACGCTGACAGCGAGCCTCGCATGATTCGATGCAAGCCACTATGCAAGAGCAAGGCTTATATGTGCTACGATCCGGATGCGGCATAGTGCTACGGCATCGAGGTATGTGATTGTGAGTGATTGTGACGGTGAAAGAAGGCGCGTTTCGAGTACAAATAGACACCGTCTGGCGGTGTTCTCATCAATTTAGCCTTCTGTGGAACACTTGTCCGTGGATGTGCGCCCATCCGGCCCAGCAGCACCGGATTCCGCGTCCAAGCACGGTTGGCCGGCAGCGGTTTAGGAGGGGCGTAAAGGTGCAAAAATGCCTTGTTTCATTCCCACTACTCGACCAGATGCACTTCATGACCTGGAGTCGACTGCGCTCGGCGAGATGAGACGTACGGCTTGACGATAGGTGGTCTCACCTCGAATCGCTACCGCACACACGCAAAGCATTCGTTCGTCTCCGAGAAGTGAAGTTCGCATCGCTGTGACCAGGTGAACCACACAAGCGCGTAGCTTACAGACCGGCTGATGTGTCGTCTCCGATTGGTTGTAGCCACCAAGTCTGGACCCACATCCCACAAGATCTTGTGGGATGTGGGTCTGGCTGAGGGCGTCTCTTCCAATCAGAAGGCATGCTTCCGGCCGGTGTAAGCCACGGGACAGGACACTGTGACAGGCAGTGGCCATCGATCGCGAGCATAGGGACAACGCTGAATGCTAGAGCTCGTGCAGATCCCCAATCCCCGAAGTGCACGTTCACAGTACAAGGCGTCTACAAAGCGTCTACAAAGCGTCTACAAAGCGTCTACAAAGCGTCTACAAAGCGTCTACAAAGCGTCTACAAAGCGTCTACAAAGCGTCTACAAAGCGTCTACAAAGCGTCTACAAAGCGTCTACAAAGCGTCTACAGAGTGCCTACAGAGTGTCTACAGAGTGTCTACAGAGTGCCGCCCGACAAGACGGCAAAGTCCTCGTCGTCTATACTGGACGAGCGTATGAAGTCGTCCATTGCACAGTCCTGTTCGTAGATCGAGCTGCGGCCTTCGCCCAGCTGCATGAGACAGCTGGGTTCCGTCGTCGGCGTCCTCCCACCTTCACTGCCCGAGAACTCGAACTGTTCGCCTGGGGACTGGGCGCGGTAGGCACGTCTCTCCAGCTTCAGCGGCCTCAGCTTCCTCGCGGCGTAGAATGAGGGGTCTTCCATGCCGTCGTAGTAGCCTCCAACCCTTGCGGCCACCTCCTTCACATCTAGTCGGACCCTTGGGATCAGCTGAGCCCAGGCCGAGAAGACTGGGATCGGGGCCTGCCGCTGGATGTAGTCGTTGTTCCTAGAGGTGTCGATGAGGAGCAAAGCCCCAAGCCCGAGGCTGTCGGTGAGAATGTTCCAGCGCCTCCCGTCTTGGATCGTCTGGTTGAAGGCTCTCCATTCGTAAATGTAGCCTTGATCTTTGGCTTGCCTCTCGGTGAAGCCGTCGGGTAAGGCATCGCGCCAGTCGGGACGCATTTCGCGGAAGAGGGCGTGGAGCAGCATCGACCGGTCTTGTTGCGGCGCGCTCGACCGGTGGACGACGTGTCCGGTGCGCAGGTCGGCGTAAGCCTCGTACTGAACGGCGAGCCTGATGGCCGCTCGCCGGTACTGGAAGCGCGCCTTCCAATTGTTCGTGTTTGCGCGCGTGGCGTCTTGGAAATGCCGATAAGCCTCTGCTACCACGTCTCCCCGATCCGCTTCGACCGCAGACAGCGAGCCGCCGGAATCCTCCTTCTCGATCCGGCCGAGGCCCTTCAGGAATCGTTGTCGCTTCTCCCACCCCTGCGCTTGGAAGTTCCGCCATTCGTGCACGACGTCCTCACTCATGGTCCGACGAGCAATCGCCAGACACTTCAGGAAGGTCGGTTCGAGCAAAGGCTCGCGTCCACGGAGCCTCGCCATACCCTGGCGGGTGCTGGAGTGGTCCCAGTGCCCCTCAGCGGTCTTGACATCCTCGCAGAAGTGTCTGTATAGCCTGCGGTCCTCGGCAGACCAAGTCGCCACCCCCGTCGCGTTTCGAGCCTCCTTTGTGTGACCGGAGGGGGTGGTGGTGTCCGGGATGGGATCTTTGGAGACGGTCTCCCCCGACAGAGTGGAGGTCTCCGGCCGAGCGAGCTGCGATGGCTCAGCGGCGTCTTCCGGAATGAACAGGCTGTCTCCATTCCCGTCAGCAGGAAGCTCTGGAGCTGGGGTGTTCGGGGCAGAGATGCTGAGGGAGAGTAGGTTCAAAGCACCGATCTCCTCGGGTGAGCTCGTCAGCGGACGGTTGCGGTTTGTGTCTTCCAGGGTCATATCCTGCAGTGGTCCCTCCCCTGGGTCGCCGTCCGAGACATCTGCATCGTTCTCGGCGTCGGTGGACGCGGTGTGCACAGCCTCCTGAGCTGCACCGACCAGCTCTGCAGCGGCCTCGTACGAGATCGTACTGGTGAGAGTCTTCCTCTTCGTCTTCATACGCCGAGGTGGAGAGATGGGCTCCTGCGGTAGGGACTTGGTCGTTTTTGACGCGGTACTCCTGCATAAGGTCTTGCGTCTCTTGCGTTGCGGTGCGGCGACCGGCTCGTCGTCGTCGTCGTCGTCGTCGTCGTCGTCATCGTCGCCGGCTCCAGCCTTGGGTCCAACGTCCGATACGCGGTCGTTCTGAGGCGTCACGTCGTCGCCATTGAGCCTACGAGTCGGCGTAGACGGGCAGCTGGTCGCCAGCGCCGCCACACCGTCACCGTTGTGATCACGGTCGCGCTTCCGTTTCTCGGTCGCATCAGAGGGGGTGTCTGCTTGCCTGGCGACGCTCCGCACTGGTTGTGAAGACGACAGGTGCAGAGCATAGGGCGGCGGTGGGGTGATGCTCCCTGGCTCGCCTACAAAGACACGAGGAGGTGCGATGATGTAGCCGCGCTCTCGCAGAAGGCGGACAGCTTCGGATTCACTCATCGCAAAGGCCGGCTCAGACGAGTCTTTCGAGGCCATGTTCGGTGCGGCCTTTTCGCCGGCGAGGTCGCGGGTTGGCGATCTGGGTTTGAGGTCGTCAAGACGATTGGACATGTCCGATAGCGACTTCAACTTCCCTGGATCTGCAGACAGCTTGGTGCATGCCTCGGCCTTGGTGTAAGCGAAAGGTTCCCTGTCGAATTTCTTGGGGGTGGTAGCGCAGCAGATCTCGATGTCGGAGTCACGGCTGGTCAAGGTTATGTAGTCTTCTTTGGGGCTGTCGGCGGGCAGGCGCAGTAGGGCGTCGTAGAGACCATCGATAACCTCGAGAGGGACGAGCCAGCGGCCCTTGTAGCGTTCGAGCTCGAACGCGTCCATTGGATCTAGGTGAAGCAAACCAAAAGCCTACTTAGGGTGCCGCCGATCGATCGGTTGTCGGGTATGGCGAAATTCGGACATATAATGATACGTGAAGGGTCAAAAGGTGGCAGAGTGCAGACACACGAGAGAGAGAGAGAGAGAGAGAGAGAGAGAGAGAGAGAAAGAAAGGCAAAGCAGAAAGCGCAGAGAGCGGTGGAGGTCGGGAGGAGTGTAGAATCAGGTCAGAATGTGGAATATGATACTTTGGGTTGAATTGGAATGGAAGGGTGCTCGAGGAAGTGTATGCAAGCCTGCAAGCCTCGTCACACAGACTCTAGCCTAGCCTAATTTGGACATGTCCATGTATTTTTTTTTTTTTTTTTTTTAATCATACTGCATTCAAGCTATATAGCTTATGGCACGTCGGCTATCTTCTCGACGACTTC
>JAIQXY010000017.1:0-195829 GCA_021018855.1 Cladosporium oxysporum | reverse complement strand
ATTTTGCAACTTATCTTCAGCACCGCCCTGGTAGGTCTTGGCGACCCCTCGATCGTGCAGATCACGTGCCATGTGCCTGTCCGTACTTGACCTTTACAAGGGACAACTTGGCCCCAGAACCCTCGCCTGACGCGCTTGCACTTGTCGTCTCCTGCTCACGGAGATCGATGGTCTGAAACCCAACCCAAACCCTAGATAAGAACCTGGACCGCCACGAGGTAGATACAGGGTGGGCAGTGAACAAACGAACACCAAACAGGCGTACTGCTCGTTTGTTTGGCTTATCCAACAGGTTTTGTTCATTTGTTCAGGGTCTACCTCTATGTTCATCGTTCGTTCGGTGCACGGTCCCCAAAGGTACTTGGCATTGTCAACTAGTGCATCGATGGCAGTGAACAAACGAACACCAAACAGGCGTACTGCTCGTTTGTTTGGCTTATCCAACAGGTTTTGTTCATTTGTTCAGGGTCTACCTCTATGTTCATCGTTCGTTCGGTGCACGGTCCCCAAAGGTACTTGGCATTGTCAACTAGTGCATCGATCACAGTAGTCCTTCAGAGTACCAGCTGCGTAGACCTTGGTAAGCCTCCGCCAACTCTTCCATTGTGTTCGGTCGCTCGTCGTTGACGACGTCTCCAGCCATCGAAAAAATTCGCTCGTCGGCGCAAGAGCTTGAAGGCGCTGCAAGGACCTCGAAAGCAAGATGCCTCAGAAGGGGGAATCTGTGGTGGTGTTCACGCCACCAGGTTAGCGGGCGAGTGCCTTGAGGAGCACGCTCCTCTCGCAGGTAGCGGGCCAACTCGTCGTTATCCGTATCGTCATCGATGTCGTGGTTGTAAGCATCAAAGGCGTCCATCTCTTGTTGCTTTGGTGACAATACAGTCACTTCATTAGGCCATCGCCGCTTTGCATCTTGCCACGCTCTTTCCATGACTTCATCCGCGCTCTCAAGCCAGGACGTCTTCCCCGCCCAATGCCGCTCGAACCAACGCCGTTTGAAACACGGATGCAGGAATATCGCGAGACGATACGCCGGTGTGGCATCACTCAATGCGTAGTACTTGTCCAGCTTCTTCCAACCGAGGTTGACACATGCTCTGAAGTGATTCCTAGGCAGCGTTCTTTTGAGACCCTCGATGGTAGACAGCAGCCAGTCCAGGATAGACAGACTCTGCCATAACGCGCCATTCTGGCCATCTTTCGCCACGGCCTGGACTTTCAAGGAGGCTTCTTTCAAGGGTCGTAACAGCTTGAGCAATTCTGTCAGCTCTTGCCAGTCGTCTGCTGATAGGCAGTCGCGGCTGTCGAGGCGATCGATGCCGCTGCCCCTGAAGTGCTCTTGGTACAGTTGCAATGCGTCCTTGACCTGGAAAGCACGCTCGATCATCTCACAAGCGGAGTTCCACCGCACCCCACCGTTGACGATCACCCGATACAGCCGTGTATCTGTTTCGCCTTGCTTGGCTTCGAAGAAGCGACGTCTTACTGAGCCGCTCTTAATGTGCACGACAAGATTGTGGAGCTTCCCGATCGGCCCCTTCCTCCGCCAGGCGTCAAGTCGTAATGCTTCGTCTTTGGAGCGCAGGGCTACTTCGAACTTGGACACCGTCGAGGTATCAGACAGTTCGCTGTCGCCTTCATGATCCGCCTCTGAAAGAACTGAGTCGAGCATGCACTCGCTGTCCACACCATATAGAATGGCCTTCACAACGAGGTTGATCACATGGCCGCTACAACGCAATCTCTGTTTGGTTGGTCTGACGTCGATATGATGGGATAAAAGGCGCAAGGCGGCATCGTTGTTCGCAGCGTTGTCTGCAATGAAGTAGCCAATCTTGTCACTGATTTTGTACTCCCGGAGTACAGACAGCAACGTGTCTTGGAGTTCTTGCGCATCGTGACCGTATGCCGGCTTGAGCGCGAGCAGAACGGTCTTGAGCTCGAGATTGCTGTCTAGATAGTGAGCGACGACGCCCAGCAGGTCGAGCTCATTGTCCGCGAGCCAATGGTCGAAGCTGACAGTAATTGTGCTTCTTGCCATCTGCAGAGACTGAATGACTGTTGGTTTTGCGGCAGTAAAAGCTTCGACAATCCAGCCTCGCGGTGTATGATGGCTCTGCGGGATCAGAGGCTCCACTATAGGATTCCTGAACGAGATCAAAGCCTTGAGTTTGTCTCCCGAAGCCTGGCGTAGTGACTGATTGCTAGACACAAGCCATTCCAGATATGTCCTTTTCCAGCCTTCGCGGTCGAATGTCTCCTCTTGCGAACGTTTCTGGCGTTTGATCATCATAACCGCTACGTTCCCATCTCGATATTCGCCGTCACGCGAGCGCTTCAGAGCACGTTTGTTCCCAAACTTGTCGAATCCGTGGCATCGCACGAGGTGACGGATCGGCTGGTTTGTAGGTTCGCATGGCAAGCACACGACCAAGCCTTGTGACGGCTCCTCGTAGCAGATACGACAGAGCCATTTGTTAAGATCGTCCTTCAAGTCGGTCACGGCCTCCCCGTGCTTCCAGATCCAACTGCTCTTTGGCTGTTTGTTCGGTGGTGTCGGCACGAGATTCGTGGCGTGCGGCCCGGCACCTCGAGTAATAGTTGGCGAACACCGTTCTACGGTGCTTCCGACTCGTTCAACTGCATACGAGTCGCTTTCCTGCTGGTCTGGTGAAGTCTGTGGGTCCGGCGGAGCGCTCATGCTGTAACGTTATTCTGTGGGACGCGAACTTGTTTAGCGCGTGGGTGGTCACGACGCGGTCGTGTTCCCCGCAATGTCCCTAGGGGAGTGGATACGCACAGTCGACTTGTGGAACGGAGACCCCAGATTTACGGTCATTGCTTCGGACGATAACTTATGCGCGGGATGAAATTGAGGGTTAGGGGTTGGGGCAAGCAACGACACACCGAACACGCTGAACATGATGAACGAACAGGTATATTTGTTCGTTCGATCAATTATGTAATCAAGCGTGTGTTCGTTTGTTCAACAGGGTCCGAACGAACCGAACGAACTGTTCGGTGCTCGTTCATTGCCCACCCTGGACTTAGTTGACCCTCTGCCCAGACTTTGCCGTCCTTTTCCCAAAGGAATGGCGCGAGGAGTGCCTTCGGGGAATTCTGGCGCAAGAAGGTTTGTCGGAGTGGCATTACGTAGACAAGGTAGTCGAGTAAGAGCTCTCCGACCGGGTGGGCGAGGAATCGAACGTTTTCCTTGTACCTCCCCGTCTGCTGTTGGCCCTTGTGGAATTTCACGTGCACCATCACTCGATCGTGGCGGATGGTGATGGACCGTCGTCTCTGAGTGTTACGCCAAGTCATCTCGAAGAATTCACTCTCTCGCACTGGTTGTCCGCCACTTACGTGCATGAGAACACAAAGTCGCTGTAAAAATTGCTGGACCGTAGCCTCGTATCCAGCTAACGCTGTCTCTCTCCACACAAACCCGTTAGGCGCTCGTGCATCCGCAGACAGGAAAGCGTGTGAGAGCTGTTCCGACCGATCGATCGCAGACAACAAAGCAGTGTCTGCTCCTTTGAGTAGGTTTGCATTATCTCGGTGCTGGGTGAAATTCCAATCCATGGTGTCGACATTGGGTCCATCTCTAAGTGCCCAGGAGTGCATGTGACCGATCGTCTTTTGACTCATTATCAAGTCGTCGTAGAGTAAGCGATGACAGTCTTGGTACTCGGATGCCAACAGGGTAGGGATTTGGTCCATATGTGACTCCGTGTCCTCGTAAGTTAGCACTTGCTCGCTTTCGTCCCAATATGCCTCGTGGTCTCCGATACTTTCTTTCGATATCTTGAACAGTAGTAGTCGCCATCTGAGGATCTCTCCCATTGGTGTCTCCACATTCTATTGCAAATATCGCCCACAAAATCTTTTGACCAGCTGTAATGTCTGGCCTCGGCCCTGTTGTTCTTTGCGGGCACTGTCGTAGAAGATCAACAGCTGTACTACCCATATCATTGCTGAGAGGTGGCTGTTGAAGTTTCCAGGTTCCAACCATCCTTTAGTCGAAGGCTTGATACTCAGCATGGCGCAGAAGCTCAATAGAGAAGATTGATACCGCCGAGCTCCAGTATTATGGCCGACGATCAGCATCCACATCTCCAGAAGTCTGCTTTTAAGCTCTGTTTGTTTCTTTTCCTCACCGTCTTCGCTTTGACACTCCTGTTTGGCTATCTGCCAAATGTCGTTCCAAGCCGCAAGCTGCTCGTCCGTAGCTTCGACGACATCTTCAGGCCTCTTTACCTGCTCGTCGGTGTCTTCGATATCGAAGTAGTATTCGTCGGGAAACACCACTCTGTGGAAGTAAGACAAGAACCGTTGAGAAATTCCGAAGTAGCTTTTTAGGGTTCCGGGTTCTTTGTAGGGATCGAAGGCTCGAGTTTTCCCGACCATCTCAACCTGCGACGACTGGAAGCGACTGAGGACGACTCGGCACGGCCAAGTGAGCATGCATTCAGTCCCGTCGAAGCACAAGCTATGTGCTTCTCTCAATAGAGACTCCATAGCATCGACGATTTTCCGGAGCTCACTCTCGCCTTCTGATGATGGCAGGGTAATTGCTGCTTTGATTTCGTCCTTCTTCAGCTGAGCGATGTGTTTGACAATGCCTGTCTCTCTGAGCCAGGGTACTACAGTCGATCGATGGTTGTCGAAGCCTTGGACGATGTTTGCAGCTTCGGCGAGATCGGATGCGGTCTTCTTAACATCTTCTCTCTGTGCTTGGAAGAAAAGATGCTTTTGATTCTCGATGTGCTTTTTATTAGCACTAGGGCGAATTGCAGCGACTTCAAAATACTTCTGCCAAGTTGTGACTTTGAAAAATCGTTGACAGGCACGATTCGGTGCCCACATCTTATTAGCTGTGTGAAGCTGTTTCGCGCGCGTGTCACCACCTCGCTTTTGCTGATTGACCCAGCCATGTTTCTGCTTGCAGTGCTCCCGCATCAACCGCAACGTTCGGCAAACATAAGTGCAGGCCGAAAGATCGCTGGCCCATTGACATCGAAGACCATCAAAATATACTGGGAGACTGTTTATGGGGGCGTCTGTTGGATCCGGGTAGACAACATCCTCGTGCACGTGAGCAAGGTCAGAAGAGGTTGCAACTCTAGAGACAAAGTCATGGCGCTGCTGTATGCTGAGATGTCTGTGGTATACTTGTATATGTGTTGCTAGCTGCGAAGGTACAATTGCATATTGACACTTGCTGCAAACGAGGATTTTGTGTCGAGGATCAATCTCGAAGTGGTCCTGGAAATCCATGCTTAAAAAGATAAGAAGAAGAAATAGGCGAAATCATATTCTCGACTTGCATTCTCTGGAGAGCTATAGACTTTCAATAAAAGTGGTCTCCCTGCGCATAATATAAAAACCGCGTCGCAATATCGCTTTGGTGTAGAGTAGATGAGCTGTTGTCGCTAGCGTTTAGGGTATGCTGTGGGGAGCGCTGGAACCATCGCTAGCTGCAATTATGGTTTAGTTTTTAGTTTTAATTATACTGCATTCAAGCTATATAGCTTATGGCACGTCGGCTATCTTCTCGACGACTTCTATGCTTACATGTATGCTCTCGCGTCAACCTTCAACTGTACAATCCTGCTCGCTGTCCCGACTCTACAAAGCCGCCACAGCATTTGGGCTCGATGCCCTCCTACTTTTCTTGCGTTGTGTTACTGCATCACTTTGCTCACCCCCTTTCGTTACCTACTGCCTCTCCCTCTTCGTTCTCACCCCGGTCCAGTCGCTCAACGTCCCACGAATCAGCTCTATCAGCTTCGACCGCTAGCCTCTTGCCTACTTCCGTCTTCTCAATGAACTCGAGCACGTCCATAGTGGCGTTGTCTCCGAACAGGATCCTGACGTTCCTCCGATCAGGTGTCTCGCTGATGGTGATATTCTTATCACTCAGCTTACGCATCATGGTCCTTCGCTCTCTACGCCACTTTCTGCATTCTAGCAAGAGGTGTTCTACGGTCTGCCTGCTGCTACTGCACCACCAGCATCTTGCATCTTGGACTTTTCCTATCCTCAGCAGGTGGACTCCAGTGACGGCGTGACCCGACTTGAGCTGCAGGTATCGCGACGCCACAGATTTTCTTGCGTCTTTGACGTGTTTGTCGAGTGTCTTCATCGGCTTCCACTTCTCCCTCATGGCTTGTTTTACGTACGAGAGCGAAGCCGATCTCATTGCCTTGGGCGGCTGCTTTGCCGCTCGTTGCGCTAATGTGTTTGCAATCTTGCTACCACTGCTGCTGGCGCTGCTCGAGAGCAGTGTCAAGATTACAACACCGCCTTCTTCCTCGACTCGCTTAGCATGTCGTTTTACGTCGATGATCGCTTGCCGTGCCCAAGGTTGTGCTTTTTGTATCTCGGTCAGTGTTAGCTTTGATCTGGTCACGATCTCTGCTCTTCGATTTTCTGTCCTTGAGATAATGGCAGGTAGGTCCTTCAGCACCGTACTAATCGCAAAAGACGCGGCCTCGGCTTCCGTGAGATACTTGCCGAGCGGCATCGCTTTGGACTTCCACCCATCTCTCGCTTTCCATGCCACTCCTACGCCAAAGCCGACATCTTTGGCTGTTTCCACGAACAGTGTTGTCTGACGTGGGTGGTCTGGAAGCATCCGTAAAGGCAGCCGCGGTTGATCATGCGTCCTGATCGTTGGGGTTGTCATCGGCGGTTCCTGCCTACATGGCAAGTCGAAGCCGTATTCTGCGTCGTACTTGACGTGCCTGACAATCTGTTGCGCCAGTCTGCTCCCAAACAGCCGATGTGTCTTCTCTGGCCTTGACCAGCCTATGCTGGAAGGCTGTGCCGTGGCACTTTCGTAGCCATACAGCTCGCCCACCCGGAAGTTAGCTGGTAGTAGCTGGTGCGTTGGGTGGTCGCCGTTCGCGCCGAGCGCGCGTACCGCATATCTTGTCTGACGGTGATCAAGGAGGTCTCTTGCGGAAGGCAGGCATGCCTGGACCCGAAGAAAGACCAGAGGCGTTGATCTAAGTAGGCCCGTGATGGCCCTAGCTTGTCTGTTCAGCAGTAACTGCAGTTTGTTCACTCGGTCTTGCTGGCCTCTCCACCAGATTTCCGAGCCGTACAGAGCCACAGATGTGACTGCTGCGACCACCACCCTCCGCATCAAGCTGACGGACAAGCCGCCATTGCTGCTACTAAGGCTCGCTACTCGCTGCAGGGCGCCCTTGGCGCTCGCCATTCTGTTGTCGAAGTGTGTCTTGAACGACAGTTTCGGATCGAGCCAGAACCCGAGCCACTTTGTCGCTTCATGCTTTATCGCAAACGATTGCTCCCCAATGCGTACGATGACTTTGTCTGCAGCTTGAAGGACCTTCCTGCGCCTACTGAACAGTAACACCTCAGTCTTGCTGACTTCGAACTCTACTTTGTTGTCCGAGCCCCATTGCATGGTGTCTTTAGCGACACATTCAAGTTGTCTAGTGCCCCCTTCGAGGTCGTCACATTCGATCACCAAGCCTACGTCGTCCACGAACGAGATGGCTTGGAGAGTCGAGTGTCTGTCTTCTAGCCACTGGAACAGAGCGCTGACAGACAGGATGAAGAGTACTGGCGATACTGGAGAGCCTTGTGGCAAGCCAGCCTGGATGTCGCGGGCCTCGCCCGTCCGTCCATCTATCACAAGCATAGCTCGTCGGTTCGACAGGAACGAGTCTACCCATCGTGATATGTTGCCCGCTATGCCGATCTGTACCATTCGCTTGAGCAGCTGCGTCTTGTCTACCCTGTCGAACGCGCCTCCGACATCGAGCAGTAATGCCAGCGCAATACGTTTCGCGCCCCACGCCTTCTCAACTTTTGCGACTAGTAGTAACACCTCAGTCTTGCTGACCTCGAATTCGACCTTGTTTTCCGAGGCCCATTGCATGGTGTCTTTAGCAACGCATTCAAGTTGTCTGATGCCCACTTCGAGGTCGTCACATTCGATCACCAAGCCTACGTCGTCCACGAACGAGATGGCTTGTAGAGTCGAGTGTCTGTCTTCTAGCCACTGGAACAGAGCGCTGACAGACAGAATGAAAAGCACTGGTGATACTGGTGAGCCTTGTGGCAAGCCAGCCTGGACGTCGCGGGTGTCGCCCGTCCGTCCATCTATCACAAGCATGGCTCGTCGGTTCGACAGGAACGAGTCCACCCAGCGTACTATGTTGCCCGCTATGCCGACTTGTATCATCCTCCTGAGCAGTTGCGTCTTGTTCACTCTATCGAACGCGCCTTTGACATCGAGCAGTAATGCCAGCGCAGTACGTTTCGTGCCCCACGCCTTCTCAACTTTTGCGACTAGTTGTGCGACGGCGTCCCAGGTGCCTCTCCCCCGCCGACAGCCAAATTGTCCTCTGTGAAAGATGTCTTCTCTCTCGCAGAAGTACGTGATCCATGTTGCGATGACTTTCTCCACGACCTTTCCGAGACAACTCAACAGGCTGATGACTCGATAGGCCTTCGCAGCGGTGTAAGTGGGCTTGCCCTGCTTGCGTAACAGTATGCCTTTTGCTGTCTTCCAAGTGCAGGGGTGGTATCCTGTCCTTATGCAACCCTGCACAAGCGAGACCACCCGGTCTTCAGCCCACCGCCATAGCAGTCTAAGCGCTTTGAAGCCGATGCTGTCTACGCCGGGGGCTTTCTTGACAGACTGAGTGAAGAGCGCCTCGCGAACTTCACGTGCGCTAACCTCAGCAATTGAGCCAGGGAACGACCTTCCTCCGTCGATCATGGTTTGGGTCGGGAACGCTTGCGCCATGAAGATCTCTTCCTTCTCCTCGGCTGTTGCCACGATCTTGTCTGGTTGCCCGTCCACGCCGCTGACCTTGATGGCCGGGGTGTGTGATGGTGCCTGTGGCTTCATGTATCTCAGTGCTCTCCAGCATCTCTCAGGATCGGAGGCGAGTTCTGACTGGTCGTCGGTTGGAAAGACACCCTCAAGAAAGCGTTCCCAGGCCAGTCGCTTAGCCTTCCGGATGTGACAGTAGTAGTCGTTCCTCACTCGGCGGTACTCGTCAAAGCTAATTCGGCCGCCTTTGTACGCACGCCTTGCACTTGCGAATGACCGTCTCATCTTTTTGATGTCGGCTGTCCACCATCGCTTCGAGCGAGCGCAAGCGGCCTTTCCGGGTGCGTGGGTTTCCAACACGACTTTGAGGCTGTTCTGAATCCACGATGCTTCGGCTTCGAGCTCCTCTTCCGACGTCGCATGGGGGTCCATAAGCAGTCGGCCTTCGCTGAGCGCACGCCAATGTTCAGCGGCTTCCTCCATCGCTTGCTTGTCGGTATAAAGCATGTCGATATTCCAGTTTGGCGCCGTCATCCTTTCCTCGGTGGCTGCAGTGGCACGCACTTGTGCCCACGCAAAAATGATCACCTCATGATCCGAAGTAGTAGCCAGATCGGAGTCAACATCCCATGCGGTGAGCGCTTCCATTTGGCGGGTGCTCAGCGTCAGGTCGATGATCGATTTGCAATTCTTCCCCCATCTGGTAGGCTGGTGGTCGTTGTTATTGATGATTAGGTCGTGTCTCTCGATCAATCGCTCCGTCGTCCCTGCATTTCGCCGACCTGCCGACCAGGGGTCCCACGCCGGGCTACGAGCGTTGAAGTCCCCTGCGTGAATGGTTCTGCCTACGATCAATATCGACCAATCTATATGGTCGATAGTGTATCCGCCGCCTTCGACCTTGGCTTTGTTGTATATGTTTATTAGCCTCGTGCGTCGCACCTTTCTCCTATGTACCGTCTCCCAGACATCGAGACACTGCACGTGCGGGCCACCCGCCAGATCGGTCCTCTCTTCGAATACATAGCGGTCCAGTGCGTCGTTGCGGATGGCTAGTGCAACTCTTGTGTCTTGCTTTGAGCATTCTGGCCACCGAATTTGGAAGCCTGGATGACTGATTGTGTGCTTCTTTCCGACATATGGTTCCTGCAGGCAGGCCACTTCGGCTCCTCGCTCGATGGCTGCTTCTAGAGCAGCCACCATCGACACGGCTGTGCCGTTGCAGTTATGTTGAAGCACTATCATCGTCAACGGACATGGTTGTAGGGTCACTGGAACTGATGAGCTGTGTCGCACCGGCAAAGGACTCGGTCAGCGATCTGAGCTCCCCCGTCAAGCGAGGCAGCGATCTGTTCCGACGTAGGGTTTGTGTTGAGTCGTCGTTGGGAGACATGGCGCCAGCTTTGTCCCCTGCCTCCAGCAGGTCGTTATGCTCCATTTCTGTTTCCATCATTGGCGGGCTGCTACGGATATCCGTACGTTCTCTCACACGGGTTTGCCGGCCAGCTCTCCTCTCTGGGCACTTTTTGGATGTCGCTTGGTGCGGCCCTTGGCAATTCGCGCACCTTGCCGCGTAGTGTTCACAAGGTTCTGACCGCTTGCTGCAGCTCTCGATTGTGCACTCGTGTTTGCTTCCCTCATGTTTGCCAGCGCAGACGAAGCATTTCGCCTCTTCTACGCACTTGCCGAAGTGGTCGCGGCCACAGCAGCGCATGCACATGCCGCCTTGACCTCGCTCCCAGAACCTCTCCGCTTCGTGTCGTCTTCCGCCGAAGGATAGCCCTTTGGCCATTATGGTGTCTGCTGCTTGCTTGCTCTTCACAGTCAAGACCAGCGTCGACCTCTTGATCGACCCGTTCTGGTAACGCGCACCTAGCGTCTCTCCCTTGATCCATCGAGGTGCGTACGGTAGCTGTTCGCCTGTCATCAGTTCTATCTCTTCTCGTGCTAGGTCGAGCCCACCTTCTACCATATATCTGTCTAGTGCTACACCGTGCACACGCAGTTTGCACCATTTTTCTGTTTTGTCCATGTACGCCACCTCAGGGTCCAGCTTCTGTACTACAACCATCACGGCCTGCGCATGAGCAAGGAGGTCTTCTGCGCACGCGTTCTCGCCCATTACACCCGTCAAGTTACCTTTCTCCGTGTACCCCATTGTCATCAGCCTTACTGACACTCCGGCCCTCGCGTGCGCAAGAGCTTTGTTGACTTCAAACATGATGTCTTGGGGGTCACAAGTGTGGGACAGGACGTTCCTGACGAACAAGATACGCCTCTGGTCCAGCGGGTGTTTCTTCACTTTCTTCTTACCGTTGGTGACAGTGGTCCAGTTCGATGTTTTCTGCGTACCGGGGCCGGTGACAGCGGCCCAAGACGGCTGTGCCGTTCGCATAGGCTGTTGCTGTCTCCCACTAGCGGCCGCACGCGTTCCTTGTCCTGACGTCGGCTCAGTCTCTACAACAGGCGCTGCCTCATTGTTCCCTGTCGCTGGTGTTTTCTTGAGCATTTGCATGACGGCTTGGATCATTGCATCTTGAAAGTTCCAAGCTTGCTAATGGTACGAACACTAGAGAGTACCCTGTGCGGGTAGACATTTGCTTGAAGGGTAGAGAACGGAACAGGAGATTCTCTTAACGAACAGTATGACACAACATCTAACCTCCTGGTAATACCCCCGGAAAATCTGATTCTATGTGGTCGGGAGGACTGTTTGTCGCAGATGTCCGGTTCAAACATCACCACAACCCCTACCCTTTGTCCACAACACAAGGGAATCTGTTTGGCGGAGTGATCTACGACCGAGCGCGTTCGATCAGCGCGTGAACGCCTTTGTCGAGAGAGAGCCCCGGCACGTGATCATTTGTGGCACACCCGAACAGCCAGAACGCTTAACGAACAGCCATTTTCTTAATGGGTACGAACAGAATTGGGTCTCTTATTGGGTATGCGTACCATCGCCAAGCTTGCATGAAACTGTGGTTATTATGGCACGCTTCAGAGAGCCGCCAATTTGCGACATGTTACTCTGACACAGCATCCACATTGTACCACATGGGTCCTTGCGGGTATCTCATCCAGTATTCAGGCGAGTTCCTAATGCTGCCAGCGAACGTACCCCATGCCGCCTGCGATGACCTACTACACGCGTCGACGCCGCCGCAGGTGGAAACAGCTCGTGCTTACGAGCTGGCTAACTGTAGGGGCAATGGGAGATGGCCGCCGTCGCCGCATGACCGCCGCGACCGGTCGCGAAGTCTCAGGGGCAGGAGTACTACACGCCGTCCTATGACTGCTCCATCACGCTACCCTCTCCGTCACGAATGTAATTCTCGTCAAAGAAGGCCAAGAGGATGCTGGATACAAAACTGATCCGACGCTCTCCTGCTCTGCAGTCGCACCTAGAGCCCACACTGTAGCGTTCTACTGGCTGCAGCCATATCGCAGCCCCAAGAGCGCGACAGGACACCTTTGAGCTTGAACTACTCTGAGAGCACGCCGGATCAGCGAGAAAGACGTGACGAGGGGAACTGCAAACCGATTGTTAGCGAACCTGTTGAGAACTGACTGCAAATAAGCATACAGACCTTGCTAAGTCGCCCGCCGCGCACCTGCTCTAGAGAACTGTTAAGCCCCCTTCTCGCGCCTCTGGCAAGGCCTCCCTGATACGACTACCGTACTCTGGCACGACTACCACTCACGGACGAGGAAAAGGAGGGGTTACAGTCCAGCGCAGAAAAGAGACGTCACAGTCCATTATAGGGTGGGCAGAGCGGAGGGGCACACAGGCCAGCTGGACACCAAGCGCAGGGAGTGTCACAGGCCAGTCCTAAGAAAAGGTGGGAACAAGCTGGGTTAGTAGGGGACAGGTGCGTAGGCTGCCCGGCAAGGAGTCTACAGGACCACCCTTGCAAGACACGGTCGGCCTACCGTGGGGAGACCCTCTTAGGCAACGCGAAACGGGCGTCGCAAGGCACTCGCGGGGCGTAGTGCGTAGCAGCCACTGCTGGCTCCGAGGACCTCACCCCTTCAATGGGCTCTGACCCTCGGTGTACCTGAGAGCAGGCGGGATCAAACCCCGGCCGGAGAGACTGCTACGTGGCTCGAGAGAACTGATGCGCGTGTCGGTACACAAAACAGACAGGACCGCTCGTCAGGACGGAAGGCTGGTGATGTGTGCTTGAGGAGCAAACAACGAGTTACTTGGGCTGGACGAGGTTTTGCCTGGGCCTCAACTAGTGGAAGCCTACACGGGATTGGCTGAAAACCAAGGCAGGGCCCAGTAGACCATGGGGCACGCCGTACCTGCTTAGATATACAACAATCTAACAACTGTTGTTGCGTGCAGCAAAGTGTGAGAGAGAAAGCCGACAGTGGCCAAGGTCAACAAGTATGTCGGCGACTCGAGCAAGTCAACGACGGCGCGCTAACTACAGCTGAACCCGAGACACGCTGTGACGGGCGTACAGCTCTTAAGAATGAAGAAAGTCAGAGACAGCCGATGCTGGTGGTGCGGCAGCAGACAACAGGACATCAACCACCTCATGCTCAAATGTCGCAGGTGGAGAAGAGTACGCGAATAGATGCTGAGCACGCTTGCATCCAAGAAGATCGCGATCTCAGCAAGAATGAATAGGCAGGATCTGAAGACTTTTTTTGTAGAGGCCAGCATTGAAACTGTGTTGCGATTCATCGAATCGACGTCGGCAGACAAGAGGGTAGAGGCCTATGATGCACAGCCGCTTGACGAGTACGATACTAAACTACTCGACAGGGACGTTGACGAAGACCGCGCAAAGTAAATGGGGGAGTGCGGGAAACAAGGACATGCTAGTAGAAGGGCACTGAGCCCAAAAGCCATGGCGACTTGACCAAGTCGGTATGGCGAGCGAGACCGCAGGGACAACACCAAAGCAGAAGCGTAGACACAAGACCACGAAGATCGTCCAGGAATCACAGTAGCCAGGGCCTGTCATAAGCTGAATAGCTTGTATACAATACGATTACACAAAAAGTGCATCGCTTGGATGAAGAATGCCGGCAATGTCTGGAACTATAAAGCTAGTGACGGCGATGACTGGTACCCGATTACTGGTGATGACTGGATACCTGACCGTTATTTGATTTGATCACTGAATAATCTCGTCTTGAGTCCCAGCACTCGGGGTCCAAGATTCATGCTCTCAAGTCGCAACGCGTTGACACTAGATGACTGTCCCGAATATCCGATCGTTCTCTTGAGCCGGGCCGCAGCCCAGTCATCCACTGGAGATCATCTCTCAACACTGACAGGCAACCAGCAATGATCCTCGATGGACGACTTGTCGTCTCAACAGTATTGCCGGATGTACACCTTAGCTACATCGCACACTACCTATTCGGTGTGTTGAAAACGAGGCCGTTTTCGGTGCTTCGGACGGTCGCAAAGTCTTGTGTGACAGGACTTGATCATAATCCTTCGCCTTTCTTTCTTACGAAGAAGCTCTTCAACGAGAGTATTTGAGAACGATGCCACAGCTCAATTGACCGAGACTGGTGACGCTGTCTCGAATCAGTCGTGTACGAGATATGCTGGACAAAACAAAAATTTACAACAAAATTGTACTCACACCAAAGTGCACTCCCCAACTAGCTGGATGCTGGAAGCGATTTTCGGCCCAGCATGGAGACTGCAAACTAGAATCACCGTCCATACCACGATCGATCCAGCCTTGATGGCAACAAGATGCATGAGGTGTAGCTTTTGACGATATAGGAATATAGCCAAGAAAGCATCCGTAATTAGTGTGGCGGAGCTCATGCTGGTCAACACAATGCCCCAAATGCTACATCCGATCGTGTCAGCAATACAAAACCATTTTGATACGATCTGTGACTTACAGATAAGACGGAGCGAGCACATTCTTGGCGTAGAAGCTATCAAGAAACGAAGACCCAGTATCGCCAGGCGGATAGGCTGCGTAGAAGGCGTGTTCATGGTACTTGCAGCCAGCGGTCAGCAAGCAAAGTATCACCGCACCCAGATCGAGCGCCCAGGAAAGAGCGAGGATGCGTTTTAACAATGCAATGCGATTGTGAATGGTAGACGCTGACATGATTGCAAGTATAGCTGTCAAAAAATTTGGTTACAAAAGGCGACGAAGAGTGACTGCGTGTCGATCTGCTCGTCACGTTTGCTTCCCGTTGTATCACAAGATAGTTTCGCAACGAACGATGGCGGGAAAGAAAAACAGTGTCAAAGCAACACGTTTGCCACCAGTCAGTCGCGCAATTCCGATGATGATGATGATGATGAACTTCATTCCGCCCGGCGCTAAGCACCTTAAGGGCAACACTCTGTTTACGTCTAAAAGTCTACGTTCACCTTGAAGAAATTGAATCAAACAAAGATCCCATACTCATTGTCTTTCATCGCGGAGTCATCTTGACAATATGCATTCCTTCACTTTCGAATGCTCGTGATTGCTGGTCGGCGGGTCTTCTTGAAGCTGTGTTTCCAAGTGTTCATCGTCCTATCTTCAGCGGATGAAGCAGGGACCTGCCGTGTGCACGAGGGTGCGTGGGGTGGTGCGGAGTTTAAGGGTTAGTAGGGTAAAGGTTTCCGGTCGACGTTCACGGTCTGGGTTGTCGTGTCAATCGAACTCGCTCGCTGTTGTCATGTTCAAACCGTTTGGTGGCTAGAGTGAAGTGAATCACTGCTCGCACTGCATCCATGTCCGGTGCCCAGTCGTCAGTATCCATCGTGGATTTGCCTCCGAGCAAACGAGAGAAGTCGTTCTCGTCTGCATACACGCCTAAGATTTTTCGCTGCTCACTCCACTGGACACAGTGAAAGACAAAATGTTCTCTCGACTCGACTGCTTCCCCACATTCGCAAAGGTTCGATTCCACTGCTTTGATGTTGTGCAAGTACCCGTTCAATGGCGTCATGCCTGTGCGGAGCTGTGCGAGGATACTCGCCTGTCTCTTCGTAAGGTCGTCATACATGCTTCGAGTGTGCTTTCCAGGCCAGGCAGTGTCGATTCTGCGCAGGGATGCTCCAACAGTCGCCGGCACCTGCTCGGTCGCTCGTCTTAGGCGTTCTTGTGTCCTTTGGACCATACTTCTGGTCAACCTTGGTCGATTCTTGACCACTCGTTCCTCGTCGGTGGATCGCTGCGCTAGCCGCTTTGCCTTTTGGCCCAACTCGAAAATTGGACTCACCGGGGCCCACGTGAAGATTACACGATTGTGGGATTCCTTCAGACGTCTCACATGATTCAGAATCCCGCTAATGATCCATTGTCCAGACCTTCGGGTGCCATTCCGCAATGTAATTAGAACGGTGCGGTTGTTCGTGAACACGTGTATGACCTGGCCTCGCACGCGCGCCGACAGCGTATTGTCGTACACCGCACTGACGACCAAGCCGAGTCCCACTTCGATCGAAGCCAGTGCGGCTGTGTAGGCATCGCTTTGCGCGATGGTGCCTACCGTCTTGTCGTACTCGCATCGCTCAGGGCTGTTGCGTATCCAGTCAATGCCGTCAATGGCACCGCCGATGCCAACCAGTCCGTTTCTGGCGGACGCGCTGGTGGCGACACGGATGCCCTGCACTCCTTGGGCGCAGCCGGCTGCCTGCTCACCGTCGTCCGCGCTGTTGGCTATGTCGAGTCGCACGTCCCACGGGGCCGAGATGTAAGGCTGGGTTTCCTCCAGATCATCCATCGGTGCTCCGCGGGCGGACTCTGCGATCTTCTGCAAGGGTGACGTGTACCTCTTGCACGTCGGACGCCTGACCATCAGCGCAAGAGGGTGTGTGCTGGGAATGCTGTGCAGGTCAACCCACATCCTCAGCGCTTTTCGTGAGTGTCGTTCTTCTATAGTGGGCAGGTTGGCTTCTGCCTCTGCCACCGCTGTACCGACCGTCTGGAAACACCCGACCACTGCCTGTCCACCGACCCTCTGCACTCGCCTGAGCACTCTCTCTGCGCTGGCCCTTCTGGCGTGCGTCCATACGGATGATGCGTAGTCGACCACGGGTGCTACCGTCGCGTTGAACAGCTTGCGTGTCACTGACGGCGACAGTCCTCGCAGCCGCTTCAGCGCCATGGCCGCTTGTAAGCCCCTTGTTGCCGCTCGCGCCGTGTGCTCTCGGTACCGCAGTCGCGCGTCCATGATCAGGCCCAGGATCTTGACGCTGGCTGTGGGCCGCACCTTCTCCCCCTTGACACTTATAGGCTCGTCCGCGGACTGACGGCTATTCCTTGTGAAGTGTATGAAGGCTGTCTTGTCCCTCTCGAAAGAGGCACCACTCCGGCTCTCCCACGCGGTCGCTCGTTGCACGATAGCATTGAGCCGAACCATGTTCTCTACGGCAGTCGTGCCTACCACCCACGCTGTGTAGTCATCGACAAAAGCGATTGCACCACCATTCTGGTCGATCCGTTGCTGAACGAGATCCGCATTGAAGAAAAGAAACAGGACGGGTGACAAAGGCGAGCCTTGTGGCAGGCCAGCTTGTTCGAGATCTCGCACTGCGGACGTCTGCCCATTCACAACAATCGTGGCTGTGCGTTCAGAGCAGAATGCGCCAATCCACTTCACCAGATCTGACGGGATGTCTCTCGCCGCTAGCCGCTGTAGCAACCTATCCTTGTAGACCCCGTTGTATGCTCCTTTCACATCAAAACTGACCAAGCTCACCACTTTCTTATTTCTCCACGCCGAGTAGATGCGCTCCTGGAGGAGTAACAATGCCTGCTCCGCAGACCTCTGTTTCCTCGCGCCGAAGTGATTGGCTGGCAGCAGCCCGTAAGTCTCCACCGCGTACGAGATCCTCTCTGCAACGACCGCCTCCAGTAATTTCCCTAGAGTCGATAGCAGTGAGATGGGTCTCCACGCCTTCGCCTGTGTGTAGTCACCTTTGTTGGGCTTCTTTAGCGGGATGATCTTTGCTACTCTCCACTGCCTAGGCAGGGCTCTTGTGTCGAGCGACGTCTGAAAAAGTTGGCGGACACTTTCACTCACGGCTGGCCATATTTGCCTCCACACTCCAGCGGGGACACCGTCTTCGCCCGCGGCTTTCCACGGCTTGGTTTTCATGAGACAGCGTTCGATCTCCTCCACCGTCAGCTCCGGCATGGGCACTGGCTGCCTTTGTGGCCGCTCTCCCTCGTCTTCTATGTTTTCGGGCAGTGCTGGAAAAAAGGTAGCAAGCAGCTGCTCGGCCTGCTCCGAGTTGTTCCTCGTTGTTGACCCGTCCGCCATTTCCAAAGGTGGGATCCTTGACCATCCCGATCCATTGTCTGGTTTGAGGTAACGGCTGGCTTTCCAGATATTTGTGTCTTCTGCTAAGAACTCGTCCCAGTGCAGTCTCTGTTGCTTGCGTATCGCATCGTGGTACTCCTTCGCCGCCGCTCGCGCTTGTTGCTCCAGTTCAGGCAGTGCATCTCCACCTCGTCTTTGCGCACGTGCCCGGTCCCTCCAGTACGTGTAGACCTGGCGGAGCTTGGTGAGGTCACGGGTCCACCATCGCTTCTCGTACGGAGACGGCTTGGCTTTCGGCGTCAGCGTGTTGACCGCTTCTAGGACCACCTGCATTAGACGGTCCGCTTGTCCCTGAACGTCAGCGCAAGCTGGTCGATCGTGCAACGCTTTGTCGATACGCTCTTTGATCGCATTCCAGGGAGCGTTCTTGAACAACAACCGAGGCTGGGCAGCGTGATCGGGGACTTCAACATCAAAAGACATTTCAATCGCGCGATGGTCTGATCCGTGCTCGGTGTCGTGGATCTTGCACTTGAGGACTCAGACGCCAACTCCTGCGAAGCTAGCATGAGGTCGATCGTGGTGGCGTGCACTGCATTCTGCCACGTCTTCGTCCCACGGGGCAGGAGGCTCTCGAGGCTCCATCTGTTCATGAAGTCGATGATTGGATCTGCCTCGCCCTGTCGTGTCGACAGGACCCCGTCCCCTCCCCATAGTTGATCGTGCCGGTTGAAATCACCGGCGACCACCACGTCAAGGCGTGGGTCCCCGCGGCGCTGCGCCGTGCTTATTGCGGTGTCGAGCAGCAACACCGCCTCGCTCAACGCGACGGCATTTGCTCCTTCCACGTACACTGACGCGAGCAGTACCGACCTGTCCGGCAGTCGCAACAGAACCACAGTAAGATCTGCCGAAGGAACATTCACCTGCTCACACTCGATGTCCTTGCGTACCCATAGCATGCTTCGCACCGCCCAGCGTCCGTCGTGCCTAAGGCTCGGCAGGATGGCCGTCCAGCTCTGATGCCCCATCGGGCTTGTGCTCACCTTCCCATCCATCTCGAACACGTACGGTTCGCTGATGGCGAGGGCTGTATAGCCCTTTAGACTTCCGTCATTCATCACACTGTGCTGCACCTCTCACCGTTTCTGCATGTTCAGTTGTAGGATTTGCATCGGCTTACACATCAGTTGCCGGATAGAGGATACGACAGTGGCGGCTGGGCGATTCGTGGGGCCCGTCGCACACGGCACATTTGGGTTGTTCTGCCTGACAGTCACTGTGGCGGTGGCCAGGCTGAGCACACCTGCTACAAACCTGCTCTTTGGTGCAAGAAAAGGCTTTGTGTCCGAGGCTCAGACATCTGAAGCACTGCATCGGTCCACGCCTGGGCTCGAAGACTCGGGTGAAGGCCGATTCTCCGTCGACAACGAAGTATTGGCCATCCGGAAGCCTCGCGGCGTCTGCACGCTTGGTCACGTACACGACCATCGATCCGTATGCCTTTGGTACGTCTTTCCGGCTGAGCCACGATATCTTTGCGATACCCACCTCGTTCTCCTTCTCCAGCATCTTCACAGCGCCCGTTCGAAGCTCACCGTGCTCGTCCAGCACCGCCGTCCGGCACGCATTGTCCACCTTGACCGGGTACCATTGATCTCGCAGCACGCGCGATCCCGCCGCTTTTGTCTTCTCAACCGCCTCCTTCACCCGTACGAGCTCACCTTCGTCTCGGCAGGTGACGCGGATGCGGGTAGCATGACGAGGGTCCCTCGTGACTGCCATGCACCGCCAGCCGCTTCCTTCCTCTCCTTCGCGCATCTCTTTCTCGATGTTCTGTCTGATCTTGCTCGCGCTGGCATTGTCCCTTTCCGCCTCTTCCACATTGGACACGTCCACGGTGCAGTACAGCGTATCCGTGAAAGTCGACGGGGTCGTCTGGTTGGAGATAGTCCTGAGATTGCTTGGGCGGCTGCCGGGCGGCGTGCGCGCGACATCAGCATACGATGGGTTCGGGCTCGAGTGTTGGACGCTGGACAGCTGCTTTTCGACAATCGCCGTTACCTGCTCCTGTACGATGCTAGTGACCTTCTCTTGCACAATGCCGGTGACTAGTTGCTGTACGATACTGGTGACCTGCTGTTGGACGATACTAGTGACTTGCTGCTGAACGATGCTGGTGACCTGCTGCTGAATGATACTGCTGACCTGTTGCTGAACTATACTTGTGACCTGCTGCTGTACGATGGTTGTGACCTGCTGTTTGACTGTGCCGGCGATCTGTTGCTGCACGATGGCGGCCACTTTCTCGCCGACAGTATCCATGATCTCATGTTGCACCACACTCCTGACCTCGCGACATACTACCTCACCCACCTGTTGTTGCACCGTTCTTTTCACTTCTTCTGACACCGCCTCCTTTACTTGCCCGACGTCCGGTACCTGGTCGATGGCCTCCTGAACCAGCGTGAAGCGTTCGTCGACAGAATCGTGCACGCCGGCAATGGCCTTCAAAATCATCTCTAACCGAGATTCTTGGTCATCACTGCTTTTGTCGGCGCCTTGACTCGAAATTCTCTCCCTTGCCAGCGTGCCTCGGTGCAGTCTTTTGTAGTCAACGTCGGTGCGCGAAGCCCGCGGACGGCCCAAACGTGTCGCTGCCGGCGGCGCGCTGTCGTCGAATTGCGACAGAGGGCGCGCAACGGCGGCCATTGATGAATATGCCAGCTAGGCACAGTATTTACTTCAAAATTGTCTTTTTCTCAATAATAAAAACAAGTCCCCGAAGATAGGAACTGATCAGTCATCCCTTAACGTGTTTCATCAGTACCCCGCGCATACCAGTTACCCGCGCACTTTCCCGAAGTGACACCAGGAACCGATGATATGAATGAAATTACTCAAAACGATGTTGTTGCTGTTGGAGGAGGTGATGGTCGACGCGGGGAAGGTATGGGAGCTCAAAGCTCGATGCCCGCTGTCGCCGCCGGGCGCGCAGCTGATGCGGGGTCGGAGGGCGGAGGTGCGGAGTGGCAAATGGTGACGAGAGGGAAGGCGAAGGCAGGAGGGTTGAAAAAGACGATTATGAAGGTCAAGCCGCGTGTGGCGGATGGGAGCAAGGACTTACAGCAGGTCACGCCTGGCTTCGAGGCGGCCTCGACTGCGATGCGCAAAAGAAAAGCCGAAGACAGCGTCAACGACAAGCTTGCAGCGCTGGCCGATGCCGTCGCACAGCTGGCGATGGCTCAAAAGGACATGACAGAGAACCACAAGGCACTTGTAGAGAGCAACACGATCATGATGGAAATGATCAAAACTCAAGCCAAAGACATCAAGCTGCAGGGCGAGGAGATCAAGGCCTTGCGCGCACTGATACAAGAGGGCGTGAGCCAGAGGACGTACAGCGAGGCCGTCACGAGTGGTAGCACGCCAACGAGCCCACAGAGTTCTCAGACCAGGTCGACTTCTGCAGGCAGCTCGCAGGTCCGTAAGGATAAGCCACAGGTGCAGGATGACAGAGCAGTGTCTATCGACATGGCCAGGTTCAAAGGTGCCAAGAATAATTACAATGTCATCAGGGATGGTCTTCGTGCCGGACTAAAGGTCAACAAGGTTACAGAAAAGCTAACGATCAAGTCTCTGCGGCCTGGCCCAGGCGACAGGATCGACGTAGTGTTCGCCGACAAAGACGAAGCCAACAAGGCCAAGCAACACACTCGCTGGCTGACGTCGAGCCTGACCGGCGCGCGCGTCAAAGGTGAGCAGTGGTACCCGGTGAAGTTCGACAGCGTCGTGAAGCAGTGTGTGCTGGACCAGGATGTGAACGACGGTAAGACGCTGAACAAGGACTTTGCGAAGGACTTCAAGGCAGACAATGGCTGCGAGACGGCGGATTGTACGGTGATGAAGGCCACCTGGCTCAGTAAGGTCGTCTCGAAGAAAAAGGTAGGATCGATGGTAGTCTGGCTGAAGAACAGAGTCGATGCGGACTATCTGCTCCGGACAGGCACAGCCATGTTCGGTGCGACCGATGCGTTCTGCTCACCCTTCATCGTCAGAGACAACAGCGGTCCGTGCTACCACTGCAACAGATATGGACACAAGCAGGCGTCGTGCACGAGTCAGATCAGATGTGCTATCTGCTCGAAAGGTCACCGTCGAGATGAATGCCCGAACGAAGACAGCCCGAAGTGCCCGGCATGCGGCGACGCACACACGGTGTTTGACTGGGCGTGCAAGCTGCACCCGCAGCATTACCGACACGTCGGCCAGCAAAAGGCAAAGACGAGGCAGGGTCAGGGCAGTGCCGCCATGGATGTCGACATGTATGGCGGCGGCATGCAAGCGAGCCCGACGACCGCGTCCAGTGCTAGAGGTAGGGCACAGGTTACGAGCACGGCGAGCACGTCGAACACACCCAGTAGTTCTTCATGCTAGGAGAACTTCGAGTGCTGCACGTGAACATTGGCAAGCGAAAGACGGTGCACTGGAGTCTGTTTTGTGACGAGAGCCTGGCAGGGTTTGACGCTCTCTCAGTGGTTGAACCATATATCTACGAAGATCTGGATACTGGTGAGCCGGCATTCCCAGTCGAGCAAAACTGGCAATTGTTCAAACCAAGTATTAAACAGGAAGGAGAGGCGCGCTACGCGTACAGGGCAGCCTTGTGGGTAAACAACAGACACACCGCACAGCAGATCGCTACACCTTCCAGCCACGTGGTGACGGTGACAGTCCCCACCAAAAGCGGCATCGCACTGGTCGCGTCTGCCTACGATTTGAAGTCCACCGACGGCCAAGCGGCCAGCGAAGAGCAGCTCCGATCGAAGCTGCAGACCATCAAGGATGCATACGATGGGGTAAAGGCCCTAACCCTAAGTAGTGGAAGGAGAACTCGAGTCGACTTGTTGCTGTGCGCTGACCTCAACCGCCACCACGAACTGTGGGGCGGTGCTCAGGCATTCGGAGAGTCAAGTCGCACCGATGAGGCCGAACCTATCATCGACTTCATGCAAGAGAATGCCCTCACTTCACTGCTTCCGGCCGGGACGGTGACCTGGGAGCGCTACAACGGGTCTACCTGTTCTACGATAGATCTTTTGTTGGCAAGTGGTGGTTTGAGCGAGGCGTGTGATTACTGCGGAGTCCACCCAATTGATCACGGATCTGATCACAGAGCCATTCGGGCTCACTTCGTGACGGACACGATTGAGTGTGAGGAGAAGCGACGAAAGCGGATGTACGACAAAGCGGACTGGAAGAAAATACGCGAGGAGGTATCGACAGTAATTGCGCGCGACTTCAGTCTGCATCCACTATCCTCCAAGGATGAGCTGGAGATGGCCTCTGAAAGCCTGGAGGCGACTGTCAACGGGGTCTTGGAAGAGCATGTCGCACGGGCGCGACCGTCGCCGTACGCCAAGCGATGGTGGACGGACGAGCTGAAGACGCTACGATCTTCGTTGAGCGCAGCACGAAATCGATTGACCACGATGAGACGTAGGGGTGAGGATGTTGCAGAAGCCGCCGCCAGCGTCAAGCTGGTCCGGCGTCTGTACATGGACAAGATCGAGCAATGCAAAAGAGAGCACTGGACTGAGTTCTTGGACAATCGAGAGAACATCTGGAAGGCCTACGCATACACGAAGACCAGCCGCGCGAGCCATGGCATACCTGCGTTGAAGGTGGGGGACACAGAAGTGACGGACGACAAAGAAAAGGCCGACCTTCTCCTCAATTCCTTCTTTCCTGTGCCACCGCAACCAGTCAGCCGGGACGGTACTTCCGAGAAGCCAAAGCTGGTAACCAGGAATGGCAACAGACCATGCGAGTATGCCGGCAAGAAGGTGCCTCTGAGGATTAGACTCCCGCAATTGACACTTAGAGAAGTCGAAGCTGCGATCATGCAGTCCAAGCCCGACAAAGCACCTGGTCTGGACGAGATTACCTTTCGTGTCTGGAAGGAACTCTGGCCAATTCTGGGCAGTGTGGTGCTAAAACTGTATCAGGCTTCACTCGACCTGAAGTACGTACCGCAGAGGTGGCGTACGGCCAAGATCGTCGTGCTGCGCAAGCCAAACAAGCCAGACTACTCGGTGTCCAAGGCGTACAGACCTATATCGTTGCTGGAAACGATCAGCAAAGGGCTCGAGACGGTTGTGGCGAGAAGGCTGTCCTACTTAGCCGAGACCTACAGACTGCTGCCGGAGAACCACTTTGGCGGGCGGCCAAGCAGGTCGGCAGAGCAAGCCCTCAATTTGCTGGTGGAGAAGATACACGAAGCGTGGCGGGCCTACAGAATCCTGTCCCTGGTGTCGTTTGACGTGCAGGGCGCATTCAACGGCGTCCACCCCTCGGTGCTAGCTGATCGTTTGCGAGAGCGGAGGGTACCGGGCGACCTAGTGAGCTGGATCGAAAGCTTTTGCAACGGAAGGAAAGCTTCAGTAGTGGTAGGTGACTACGAGTCGCCAATCTCGGACATCGAGCACGCAGGCATTCCCCAAGGGTCGCCGCTTTCTCCCATACTGTATGTCTTCTACAACGCGAACCTGGTACAAGGGCAGATCAACAAAAGACAAGGCTCCATCGGCTTCATAGACGACTACAACGCATGGGTGGTAGGGCCAAGCGCAGCAGAGAACACGCATAAGCTACAGACGCAGCTGTTACCAAGGGCGGAGAAGTGGGCACGAGAGAGTGGAGCGGTTTTCGAGGCTCAGAAGACAGCCTTCATCCATTTCGTTCGCCCTCTGCAACCAGATCGTGGGCCGACGAACCACTTGGTGTTCGGCAACAAGACGATTGCACCAAAGCAAAGCGTGAAGATCTTGGGGGTCACGCTCGACTCGGGACTGTCCATGAGCGAACATGTGTCGAAAGCCGTGTCGAAAGCGATCGGGAAGTGTATGGCTTTGCGAAAAATTAGTGGCGTCCGACCAGCGCAGATGCGCCAAATGTATATGGCAGCCGTAGTACCCACAATGGACTACGCGGCATCAACATGGTATGCACCGTCGCGCATTGGAGTCAAAAGGCATGTCGTGGCACTCGAACGGGTACAACGACTTGCCGCAAGACTGATCCTGCGCGCGTTCAAGTCTGTGGCGATGCTCGTCCTACAAAGCGAAGCTAAGCTGCAGCCGGTGAGCGAAAGGCTACACGAGCGTGTATCGGACCACATGACCAAGCTGTGCAGCCTTGCGTCAGACCACCCACTGCAGCGATGCATATCATGGTTCCCGCTGCAAGGCTCGGCGTTCCCTAGTCCACTGAGGACAGTCTTCGAGAAGTATGAAACACAACTGGAGCCGGAAAAGGGCTGGCGCATCAGCGATCGACCTTCGTGGGTGATGCCGCCATGGCAGACTCTGAAGGAGTCGGTGCTATACTTGGAACCCGACGAAGCAGTACAACTCTGCAGGTCACTGCGATTCCGCGGTGCCTACCTGTACTACGCGGCCGCAGAGACAGAGGGTGAGCAGTTTGGTGCAGCGGCGACCATCAAGTACCGGATGACGACTGGCACGGTCAAAAAGCAAGCGATAGCGGAGACGCGGACGTGCTCGCTCACCAGCGCTGAGCTGACTGCGATACTGTACGCTCTGGAACATGCAAGAGATACGCTCCGCAAGACAGCCCATGTTTACGTAGCGACGACGAACAGAGAGGCACTGTCAGCAATCGAAAAGGGGCAGAGAGTGGGATATGGGAGAGAAGTGGTGCCAAAGATTGCCGATGCCGTCCTCGACATGCAGAGTGTCGGCCACCGAGTGACGCTCTTTCTCGTTCCTGCTGACAAAGGTATCCGTGGTGTTGCTGAAGCAAAACAGGCTGCAAGGGCAGTCATCGACAACGGCAGCGAACTCACAGCCGCCCCGGCCGAGAGGGTGCGCGAGCTGTCGGGAGTGCTGCGCTTGGTCAAGGCAGAGCGGGCCAAAAGCCTGCACACCAGCGAGGACGATGTCTGCGTGAAGTACTATACGTGGAAGATGGACAAGGCCTGGTCGGGCAAGCACACGCTCCGTCTTTATGGAGCGCTGTCGTCTGACGAGGCGTCCATCCTGGTGCAAGCGCGGACAGAGCACTGCGGCTTGAACGCCTGTCTTTTCAGGAAGAAGCTCGCAGACAGTCCGGCGTGCGAGTGCGGACGCAGCGATGAGACAGTGCTACACGTACTGCTGCGCTGCAATTTGTATGCTGAAGCTCGCAAAGCATTGCGGGAAGCGGCAGGCGACAGGTGGGGTGACGCTTCGTACTTGTTAGGAGGATGGAGCGGTCGTAAGGACGCAAGGACGGGCAAGTTGGTGGACGGCCCACGCGAAAGTTGGAAGCCGGATCTGAAGGTCGTCAAAGCTTCCATCCGTTTTCTTTACCAGACTGGCAGACTATCTCGTTTTTCGGACATGAGGGTCGAGTGAGGTGTTGGTTAATCTCTCGGGTCATGAGTGCTAAGGCGTTGTTCAGTGTAATGTTAGACAGTGTTTAGGGACGGCTCATACGGTCTCCGTGCATAGCCTGAATGAGAATCATCATCATCATCATCATCCCAATACTCTGGCTTCATTGGATCCTCGGTCAACTTGATAAAATACCACCTGAGGAACATTTTCCTTGCCTGGATTGCACTGGAATCTGGTGCAGCCCATATCTCTGGGTTGACTTCATTACGTGTGTCCCGAGGTCGCTGTGTGAAGATCCGGCCAGTGATATCGAAGTTTAACAGCTTGGCGTACACCATGTCGGTAATTATAGGGGCTGCAGTACGCAGGTGGTGCCGTCCTTCCAGAAGCGCCTTTATATCGCCTGCATCACAGTCAGCTCATTCGTTGACTCGCTGTGTTTCAACATTACCCTCGCCGAACTCCAGGAATTGATGTAAGAACTCGATGCGGCTCGCCAGTGATGTGTGTATCTCTTCTCGGTCCACGTGGATCATATCTCTGGGTCGATGGGACATAGTAGATGTCGTGGAAGACTGGTTGAGATGTATTCATCAAGGAACAGCGCGCAGGTAATGAGTTCATGAAGTTCCTTTTTGTTGCACTTTTTGTGATTGTGCTTTGCGGCAGAACTCCCATACAGTTATGTCTGCCAATTAAGACTGATCTAACAAACGCTTGCGTCTTAACGCTTGCTTGCCCTAGTCCTCCTTAGTCCTCGACTAGCATGCTATGTACAAGAAAAAATGCGTCTACTGCACTAGACAAGCTGCCGACGTACACAGTCACATCACTTGAGAGTGCTGCTACGCGAGCATAATGAAACTGTCCCTTGTACTTTGTGGACCCTTAATTCCAGAAATACACCCCACTGCAAACGCTTCTTTTGCAAATTCCGTGAGCTTTGACAGTATGGCAGGGTATATAGCCACATGGCATTGTTCGGAGGCCTATTTGGCAGGAATTCGGGCGTGCTGCGTCGCCGTCGTACTACATGCCCACTAGGTGAGCCGATCTAGTCTGCTCCCGCAACAGTCGAGAAAAATAACTTCCTCGTTATGCGGTCTAGCTATGGTCAGATACGACGCTTGTGACAACAATCGCTGACTGCACACGCCGTACCCTGCAACGTGCCATAGATGCCGTGCACCAGCCAGCGCACATGGGGACCCTGAAATTTCGGCAGAGGAATTTCTATCGAAAGAATGATCGCTAGTCTAGTGGGCTTGCCACTAGTTCGTTTCACGCGTGGAGGTCTACCAAAGCTTAATAGTTGGGCTTGTAGCAAAACAGCAGGATCGCGTGCCACGCACTGTATGACAGAGATCGAGCCGCTTACAATGATTCTCTTAGCTGAGTATGAATTGTGGAGCAAAAGGTTACATACACGATTGTGCTGAATGTGAGACACATGGAATGCGTTTCTGATCGCTGAAACAACATGTATGCACTGTAAGGGATTCAGTCGGGTAGTTCTCGATTGAATCACGATTCAGTTGGGTCTGACCAATGGACCGACTAGACTCGCGAAGACCAAACCAACAAGCTCACTGCAGTGACTGCACTGGTGCTTCCAGTTTATGCGTGGCATCGGTTGTATTTACAACACACCAGATGTAAATTACGGCGATCTCACCCGGGAGAGGCGAATGATGGAGCGTGCGTGATAGAGCTTGGACGGGACAAGAGCGCACGCAAGAGCGGCAGGGTTGGCGGAGGAGTGCGTGCGCACGTGATGCTTTGTCGGCCGGCAAATTTGAAGTGCCTCAGCACCCGGCTTGCTTGCTGTGCTCCCCTTCACGAAATGCCGTCTCTGGTGGAGCCTGAAGCTTGTAGTGATATTAGCCGTTCGCAAGCCTTATCTAAGAAGGTATTGCACGTGCGATACGACAACAGGGTTTGGCCGTAGACTCGGCCGAGCAACGGGAAAGCCCCAGATAGACCCATGGCTTAGTGCGCTCGACTTGACTGTGTCTTGCCTCGTTCACTTAAGCGCGATTCAGGTACAATTTCGCTTCAAGCCGCACGATTGACAAATGACGGTCCTCAATCTACTCAACAAAGGAGAGCCAAGCGAGGAGGCCAAGGCACTGGACTTTGGGAACGCCGGAAGATTGCAGTCGCCGCTCGCCTCGCCACGTTGTAGCACAGTTCAAGCAGGAACGATTCGGCTTTCGGCCGGGAGATTGCTTCGAGGTTTGAGATAAGATATAACAAACCAATGGACTGTGAATGATCGGACTTGTTTTAACTCGCATGAATCAAATTACGACTGAACTCGCGGGCAATAACCCTTGCGCCTGACATAGTGTCTTATTGCACAGTATTGCCTTAGCGTTACTTGCTCTGGGAGCCGCGCTTTATGGAGATGACCCTCGGCCTTCCACGATCGATAACTTGCCGCTCGTCATCCAGCATGCCGTCTCCTTTACATAACGACGATACGCATCCAGTATCGCCCTTGAACGCCGATGAGAGCAGGAAACAACGAAAGAAAAGAGCAATCAATGCATGTAGTACATGCAGAAAAACGAAATTGGGTTGCGATAAGATAAAACCTTCCTGTGCCCGGTGCAGGGAACGCCAAATATACTGTGATTATCCTGAGCAAACCCGCACAGAGACAGAGCCAACAACGCAGTCGTCGGAACCTTTTGGAGAAGAGATTATGCCACTGCTCATGATGACACAGGCACGACACGGAATTATCTCGGTGGAGAATGAGGTCGATCTGAGGCATACAGAACCCGCAGGTTCATTCACGGGTCCAACAGAATCCAGTCAGTACTGGCATCTCCGCTCAAGACTTGATCGCCATACTGACGGACATAGGTGCCGCGTACAATGTGCCGGAGTCATCAAGCAAACGAAGTAAGGGCAACGACGGACGATGGCGACGTTCTGAATGGCTTCCATCGATGACACCTATTACTTCTTCAAGCGATGCAGTTGCGACCCAAGATGATATGGTTGTGAGCAGTAGTCGCAACCGATACACCTCCTCGGGTAGCCGTTACACAACCCCATCACGTGCGCCCATTATCTTTGATTCAATCCACTCTGCGCTCGTTGCGAATCCTGAAGGATTCAGCTCGAACGATGTTTTTGAATGGTTGCGAGAAAACCGCCCGCAAACGTTCCAACAGTATCACGAGAAGGAACTTCTGACGGCCATACAAGGTACTTCGAGCGCACAGTCGATAAGACCACAGCCGACCGTGTGGAAGTACAGAGTAGAAGGTTTGGAGGCACGGGACTACATCTGGAAATCAACGAACGCTGTGCGGTCGGCAGAAACCACGTTCACCGAGGGTGGACGACAGATACCCCAAGCGTCGAATCCTAAGCATTACGAGGCGAAAGACTGTTTCGAGGATGCCCATGCATCGACACCACCGTCTCCGGCTCTCGACTCACGCGTATACCAGGGCGAAAGCGAAAACCCTGGAACAACGCGAACACAAGAGACTAGCATTGACGGTCATGACCAGATCTTGGAATCGGAAAATTATGCAGCGTGGAAGTCAGCACGAAACAACGAGAACATTCAGCAGGTATCCTCACGTACGACACAAGGCACTAAAGCTGCCATACCTCGACTGTCCCTTACGAGTGCAGAACCTGCAACAATAACACCATCCGGTTCTCCGATACTGATTCAGGCCGCCGAAGATGTATCTCAGGAAGCTGCGGTCGGAGCGATCGTTGCAATACCAAGTCCCCCTGCATCTACCGGGCCAGAGCACACTCTCACTATCACTACCATGGAGGCGGCAGACTTCGAGCTTGCACAGGAGCATGAAAGTTCTGCTATCGGACAGGAAGACTCAGATGAGACTGACAGGAAGCTCTTAAAATCGGCAAGGACCCTTAAAAGCGAACTCGAACTTGCCAGGAACGAGATATCAACGCTGAAGGCACAGAAGGAACATGATCAAAGTCAGTATCTAACGCTCGAGTGTCAGGCCAACGAACAGGGTTTACAGAGAACCAAGTTGCTTGCAAGAGCACAGCGGTTACGAGAAGAGGCTTTGAAGGTAGAGGGCGAAGCTGCGGAGTGTCTGGAAAATGTTGCCAGGCTTCATAAGGAAGCAACTGGCAAAAGGGAATCTGAAAAACACTGTGAAACAAACATTGATATCACACAGATAAAAGCCAATGGGATCGAAGAAGAAACCCAGAGGACATGGGACAAGTTAAGAATTTAATGCCGGTTGAAAGACTGTTCAATCAATGATCCACCATAACTTATGAAGCTTCAAGAGTTACAGGCGTGATGGTGAGGGATCCTACCCCGCTACTTCATCGTGTCGATAAGCAAAAAGTACAACACCCATTACCAGGAATATGGACAAGTCGCACGTAATGCACGGGCGACGCTGGTGAATTCTTTGTCGTTTCTTATAGGTTTCAGTGTAACTGCAGCCAGACAAATCGAAGATACATACCGAACATCGTCACGGGGATAGGTGACTGCGACTATTCACATCTTCTGGTTCACCACATGCACTTCCACAGGCATACTGAGATATCTGCTTGTATAAATCGAGACAGTAAACCAGTGTCATGTACTGTGACACACAACAACCCTGAACAACCCTAGGCAACGCCTGAATTCTTCGTCGTGGAGGAGGAATGTCCAGCTAAAGACAACCTGGTATCGCACCCGTTGTTTCTTTGGCACCACATAGATTTCTCACGAAGTCTCCCGACGCATCTGGCCACGAATGAATACGCTTCGAGTTTCGCCAGCTGGTGAGATCGCCCGTTGAACCTCGCAAGTGCCTTCATGAATATATCAAAGCACAAATTTTGCAAGAACTTCGAAGATGTTGCGCGCGAGAGAGCGCGCGTTGCGGTTATGGCATGGTAGACGAGATAACGGAACATGTCCCTATAGCGTGCCCAAGATGGACCAACGAGCGGTAAGCACTCCGCAATTCGGTGGGCGACGGGTGAAGATTGTTGGACAAGAGTATGCAGACCGCCACAGACCCACCAGAGATATAAAGCAATGGATTAACCCAGCAGTAGATAACAGCTGAGATAAACTCCTTCACACCCAATTTCATCACTTGAAACTTGTCAGTAGACATCAGAAGTCACTTGCTCGGATAAACCATCAAAAAAAGGAGGAAACTGTATAAACAAGAATCTCTTACTCTTTTGTGATCCCCAAGTGAAAGTTCGAAGCTGTCATGTATCTTTTGTAACGGTGGGGACGTTGGGACCACTCTGGTGAGCTGTAGACAGTTTGCAGTAACACCGCTCAAGTAAATGAAAGTCTCATGGCATATTTCATTTTCAATGCCTCTGATTCTTCACCGAGTCAATTTTGTGTCGCTACAGCTTGGATCATAGAATTGGTGAATCGTGGAGACGTTTACTACGACCTTTCCGAACAGATGCAATCGTCATCGTATGCTTATGGCAACATTCCCCATACTCTGGCATTCTGCTGGATATCATGTCAGGGTCAAGATCTTGTGCCGTCGCTCTCGACCTTCCTCGAAGATTGCCCTGTAGTCTGGGCTGTCGTCCGTCATGATCCAAGATGTGGTCCATATGATGCGGCAAGGTCGTCCGCGGCACAAACGCTGGCTTTCTCATGAGTGGCCTCAGGCCCATGCAACAACTCAGCGCATTCGCCGTTTGGCCGAACCATTGGGTAGGGCGGATACTCGGGCCTAGAGGCACCTGAGCAGCTTGGCCCAAGCCCTCGTGAGACCACCGAATGTTCGTGCCTCCAGGCTGTCGTCATATGATTTCGCGTAGCACAACGTGATCACAAGAATCGGTCTGTATGTATAGTACGATCGTGAAAGAGCGTATGCGTGCCGACGCTATTCACTGGTGTAGAGCGCTTCTTTCACAGCTAGTTCTATGTCGGTCGCGTCGTATTTTATGCCGAGGCTCTCAGGTCAAGTCCTCCGCAACGCGTGAGCACGACCACAGCAGCGACAAATTCGTGATTCATGGTGAAGACACCACTAGCTTTGGACGGAATAGTGCTCCTGCTACGTCCAATATTGCTTCTTCCTCTCATCATCTTATAGGTATCTAGGCCTGAAGCACGTAACACGTGGGGTCTTCCCTCACCAGCAGAATCGCGCGACCGCCGCTGCCAGACTGCCTTTTCGCGCATCCCAACACCCACGACAAAGCCGTATACACGGTCCAGACCATGACGCAGGATCAAGAACATGGAGGAACTGGCGAACTGGGAGGAAACGATATTGCGACAGAACCCGGCTGGACCTCTGTTGATCGCGCTGGCATTGCTGCATCTGGTTCAATGTCTCCGGCGCGCGAAATGCAATCGACACGATGGGTATCTGCCGCAAGGCCTAACACTTCGAAACGTAGAAGTAAGCTTGGCAACCACAATGCTCCAGATGAATGCTGATCCGAGACAAGCAAAATCGACAAATTCTCTCACTCCCACATCCGCGAAGCGCCTCAAGCCCGTTCAAGACGCATTGAAAAATCTCGTGGTAGAACACCTTCAGCTCGATGCACCAGGAATGACTACAGAAGCCATATTCCAAAAAGTCATGGCAAAATCAGGACAAGCAGGATTGTGGTCGACTCCAGACACTCTTAGGGTACACGTTCGGAGTACATTGAAGAATATGCATGACTTGGGCGAAGTGCAGAGAAAGCCAGCGGTAGGAGACAACGGCGGGTCGACGTTTGTATACAGGCTGCCTCAAAACTCCCAGAGAAATTCTCCTCCTACCGCGACCACGACACCCGGGCAATCATCGCCAATTCCACGCACTCCCTTCACGCAACATGTTATTGGGTCTCCCAATGGCTTCAGTCATTTGCTTTGGCGAAGTGATGAGTCAGCGCCTGTTGACAATGTCGGTGTCGAAGCCCACGAAAACACAGACGACGACAATGTCGTGCAGGATGCGACTCGGCGAGATTCGCCGAATGCGGTGACTGCCGCGTCAGAGCACGCCTCCACTATCATGGAGAGAGCGAGTATCGAGCTCTCACAAGAGCATGAAACGTCCTCTGTCAGACAGCAGGACTCAGAGGAGACTGACAGGAAGCTCTTACAATCGGCAAGGACCCTTAAAACCAGACTTGAGATCGCCAGGAATGAAATATCAACGCTGGAGTCACAGAGGGAACACAATCAAAGTCAGTATCTAATGCTCGATCGCCAGGCCAACGAACAGAGTTTGCAGGAAACTGAGTTGCTTGCGAGTGCACAGCGTCTACGAGAAGAGGCTTTAAAGGCAGAGGGCCAAGCTGCGGAATGTCGAGATAACGTGGACAGGCTTCACAAGGAAGCGACTGGCAAAAGGGAGTCTGAGAAACACTATGAAACAAACATTGCTGCGACACAAAGAAAGGCCAATGGTATCGAAGAAGAAATGCAGCGGACGAGGGACATGTTGAGGATTTAAGGCCTATTGAGAACGTGCGCTGCGTTGAAGATTCAAGAATTCGTGTCGTTGTCGACCGAGTCCCGGTGATCGAAAATGTTCCCTCAATCGCGGCCGAGCTCGCGGGGATGGGAGATAAGCCCGAGCGCGAGATGTCTGAGGAGCGAAAATATCTTGTGGATTTGTAGCCACCATTCAGGGGAAGACGGCGAGTGGAGTTCCAACGTCCTTCCCACTCTTAGAGCTGCAGACCTTCCATTGAGGCGGTTTCTTGTGCCAGGGTGTTATGCTCATCGAATCTGGACTCGGACCCGAACACCGGCTCCATCGGCCACAAGAGAACAGCCTTTTGCGCATCCGGTGGCCATCTCGCCTTCTCAAGTAGGTACGCTGTCAACTGCATCTTTAGCAGCATCGATCTGAGCCGGCCTGCAACACTAATGCCTCAAACCAAGAGCCCTACTTGATTGATTGATTGACTGGCTACGCCATGCTTGACTAAGCATCAAGCAGCACTTGATCACAAACCAGTCTCATGAGAAGTATGCTGACTATCGTAATAACCTTAAACGTTCTGTACGCTTACCCAACCCATCCTCGCTATTGTCGTGCTTTCCCATGCACGGCAAGCGCAAAGGTGCCCTCGCTTTCCACATTTCTCCCAGCACGTTACGCCAAGAAATTCGTTTCCTCCGCTTCTCCGAAAGTTTTGGGATTTCGGAACTTGGCATAATTCTTGACGGATTTGAGACAGATTTGGGGCTTGCTGGGAGTTGACATAACAACGAAAGACAGAGTGGATAGCAGACAGAGCTCTGTGTGGTCACTGCGCGTCTACGTGGATATAGACATCATCCTTGAAGTGGTTGCTCCCTCCCACCATCTTGCATCTCTTAGCCAATTCTACGTATACTGCTCTGAAGACCTTGCCCTTGACTTTATCGTCAAAATCTTTGCTCTGCCAGGTGTACATCAACAGGTCTTTTGCCCATTGTACGGTGGACGCTTTCGCATCTCTCACTTCGTAGATGAAACCTGCAAGCTTCCTTTCATGCTCGCCTTGGAGTCCCTCTATCGGTGCCAGATCCGGTGAATTCCCAGGATGGTTCACGAACACAATGCCTTGCTGCTGAATCTCGGGCTGCAATAGTTGTCGGGCTTTCAGATGAGGCCCATGATTGTCTTCCTGGATCACCACTCTTCTGCCTGGGTTACGCCGACAAATTTCACGATAGTATGGAAAGAGCAGCTTCCTGTATACCTCGAAAGCATACCACACAACATTGAGCTTCTTCGTCCCGTCCTTGGGGTCGTGACGCTGGTAGGGGAACAGACGCTCTGGAGTCCAGTCCTTAGGACCACCACTATCGTCGGCGTTGGCGCGCAGCCAAAGACGTTTGATCTTGACTTGCGTGTTCATCCAAGTGAGCTACTGGTGTTCTGGCGTGCCATGGATCCTGGCGTTAGCGCGCTGTTCGTCGGTGACCCTCTTCGCCTGTGTGTTGCATTCGTCCAACTGCTTCTGTAGCTCTTCGGATGTCTGATCTTGAAGTTCCCACACAGTCCAGGGTCGCTTCACGCTACAGTCATCGCCGCAGGCCGCAGCCCATTGTTCGAGCTTGAAACGTGTTGGAGCACAACTTTGATATGAACTCGTATTGATTGGCAAAGTTATATGCTGATTGGGTGTGCCGCCAAAGTGATAGGCCTTCTCGTCGCAACATATGATGAGAGCTTCTGCTTGGTCCAGCTGTTCAACCTCAAATAAATATGCCTGACGCTTCGAGATATTAGCAGCGCTAAGTTCGTTGCGTCTATACACACGGTGTCGTGTATATACTCTCTGGTCGTCTGGATCAGCAGCACATTGCTCAGAGTCTTGCAAGATGTTATACACCTGCTGCGACCCCAGAGGTCGAACGTTGCTATCAATCTCGCCGAGTATTTGGCGTTCCCTGACATAGCGGTTGGCTGCGTCGTCCATGGCATGATACGGGTGCTCTCGAACACCCCTCCGGACAGTGAGAGATACCTCATCCCCGGGGGCTGCCCTCTTTGGCCGCCCACTGCGTGGTTGTATAGCGACTGCCGCTTGAAGATCGGCTAGATTTGAAGTCGGACTGCGTGCTCTGGCAGATTGAACGAGATTGTGCACAGTCGATCTTGTCAGGTCTAATCGCCTCGCGATCTCAACTTGTGGCATGGCCAAGTCGAATGCGTAGGCGATGGCGCAGTGCCGCTTCCAAGCTGGAGTCTCTGGGCCCCTTCCCATGGTGGTGACGAACAATAGTGAGCGCTGTTTTCTGTGGAGGACCATTCTCAATACGGCTGAGGAGCAAGCATGGACAAATTGTATGCGCGGATACCCCCGTAGCTTGGCGAAATCCGAAAACTTTCGGAGAATCGGAGGTTCCCCCGGGGCCTCCGCTTCTCCGAAAGTTTTCGGATTTTGCCAAGCAATGGGGGTACCCGTCACTGCAATCAGCCGCTCCTCGGTCCTCGACCATTTTGAGATCGCCTAGTGTACCACCACCCTCGCTTGCGCTTGTATCACAGACAAACACACTATGGGAAGAGGCCCAGAAACTCCTCCTTGGAAGCGGCACTGTGTCATCGCATATGCTTTTGACTTGGCTATGCCACAGACCGAGATTGCAAGAACGCTCGATCTGAAAAGATCGACCGTCAACAGTCTGGTTCAAGCCGCCAGAACGCGCAGCTCAACCTCAGACCTCGCGGATCTGCCAGCAGCAGTTGACGTGCAGCCACGTAGTGGGAGACCCAGAAGGGCTGTCCCTGGCGACGAGGTATCTCTCACAGTTCGTAGGGGTGTCCAAGAGCGCCCCTACCACGCTATGGACGACGCAGCCAACCGTCATCTTAGAAATCGTCAAATACTCGGCGAGATAGATCGTAACATCCAGCCACTAGGCACTCAGCAAGTGTACGATATTCTCCAGGATCCTGCACAATGTGCAGCAGATCCAGAGGAACAGCGAGCGCTGACACGACATCGCGTATACAGACGGAACGAGTTGAGCAATGCGAACATATCCAAGCGTCAAGCGTACCTCTTCGAGATCGAACAATTGGATCAGGCTGAAGCACTCATCATATGTTGTGACGAGAAGGCCTATCATTTCGGCGGCACACCCAACCAGCATATAACACTACCGATCAATACGAGTGCTTATCAAAGTTGTGCCCCGACACGCTTCAAACTCGAACAATGGGCCGCGGCCTGCGGTGACGACTGTAGCGTGAAACGGCCCTGGACTGTTTGGGAACTCCGAGATCAGACATCAGAGGAGCTGCAAAAGCAGTTAGATGAATGCAATGCACAAGCAAAGAAGATCACCGAAGAACAGCGCGCTAATGCCAGAATTCATGGCACTCCCGAACACCAATACCTCACTTGGATGAACACTCAGGTGAAGCTCAAACGTCTGTGGATGCGCGCCAACGCCGACGACAGTGATGGTCCTAAAGACTGGACTCCGGAGCGTCTGTTTCCCTACCAGCGACACGATCCGAAAGAAGGCACAAAGAAGCTCAACTTTGTGTGGTATGCTTTTGAAGTGTATAGAAAGCTGCTCTTTCCTTACTATAGAGAGATATGTAGGCGCAACCCAGGGAAACGAGTGGTCATACAGGAAGATAACCATGGCCCCCATTTGAAGGCTCGTCAACTGCTACAACCTGAAATCCAGCAGCAAGGGATCGTGTTCGTGAATCATCCTGGCAACTCGCCAGATCTAGCGCCAATCGAAAGTCTCCAGGGTGAGCATGAGAGAAAACTTGCGGACTTTATCTACCAGGTGAGAGATTCGCAAGCCTCCACTGTGCAAAGGGCAAAGAACCTTCTTATGTATACCTGGCAAAGCAAAGACTTTGACGAGACGGTGAGAGGGAGGGTTTGCAGGGCTGTTTACGTAGAATTAGCTAAGAGATGCAAGATGGCAGGAGGGAGTAATCACTTCAGAGACGATATTTTCATCCATGTAGACACAGAATAAATTACGGAATACAAGTAAATTACTGTGTCTCGTCGGATGTCCAATGAAGCGTATAGTTACTGGACGCCGTGTCGGCTGCGCGTTGATTGCTGGCTCGGTGTCAAATCTGAAGATAATCAGGCCAAGCTGAGAAATCCGAAAACTTTCGGAGAATCGGAGGAATGGAATGTCTTGGCATTTCGTTTGAAGCAACAGCCCTCTCACGTGACTTCAAAATGTTGTTGATCATTGTATCGAGCATCCTTCACAAATACATGAGCGCTTCAGTCTTCGCTTTCCAGCCATCTGCGGCACAGGTTCTGTGTACAACTTTTCTCAACAGTGCATGGAATCACGGAGCTCCGGTCTGGTCGTTCTCATTTGAAATGATCCTCGAGGCGAAGCTGGAACTTAGCGGTGTTGATGTAGCAACCATCGAGACAACAGGTCGGCGAAACGTAAATGACCTGTTTGAAGACAACGCGGTGGTGGAAGTGCTTGATTCCATCGAGAAGACGGAAGTAGGCAAGAGGCCGGCAGGCGCATTCGACGAAGCTGATTCGTGGGATATCGAGCGACTAGATCGAAGTGGAGACGAGGAGAGAGATGGTGGATGATGAATAGGAGCGAGGAAAAGAGATGTATTACCATAGCGAAAGGAAAGTAGGAGGGCGTCGAGCCCAAAAGCTGTGGCGGCTCGATGTAGTCGGGACGGCAAGCAGAATTGTACATTAGAAATTCGGCACAGGAGTATACTTGGAGGTCTCAGAAATTGTTGAGAAGATAGCCGACGTGCCATAAGCTATATAGCTTGAATGCGGTATGATACGAAAAAGATAAAATAAAAAAAAGCTGCGGCGTGGGGTGTTCGGTCCGAGCTGACCAACTTGGGTGGTTTGACACGACGAGTCATATATCGTGGTCTTTAAAACAAGCTCACTTTCAATCGTCGTTGAAATTATTTGCAACACAGGGTGCATTTCAGGATCACATGATTGTGATTCTGTTATCACCCGCACACACTCAAAGCTGCCCTCCGACTCGTCGTCCCAGCCTGTGATTGGTTAATCCAGAAGACCAAGGAGTTCGTTCATTCGACATATGACTTGATCGCGACTTCTTGGGCTTTCTAAGAAAACTCAACAGCAGCAGGTTTGTACTGGATTCCCCGACTCAAATATGACAATGTGAGATGTTATCGTCAGGGCGTAGTTTGAGCGAGATGTGCGACGCATCCGGAGATCACTTGAGTCACTCCAAGACCTAGCAGACATAGAGGTCGCGCGACGTCACCAGCCATAACATGAATTTCAACCACTAGCATTTGGAGGACTGAAAGTAGTCTTTGGTGTAAAGACGAGAAGGAATACTCTCTTGCATACGGGGGAACAATCCATCAAAAATTCCAAGACGCCAGGATGTCCGCAAATGGCTATAGAGAGTGTGTTGGAGAGTGTATTGCAGAGTGTTTGCGGGTGCGGGAGTGTTTACGGGAGTGTTTGCGGGAGTGTTTGCGGGAGTGTTTGCGGGAGTGTTTGCGGGAGTGTTTAGGGAGGGCTTTCGACAACGTTATGATTTTATCAAAGTAATCTGTTTTCCTCCAACAAAGACATCCTAAGCTTTTTCTACGCATCATTGTGAACGCTGAACCTTTCTTCGCCAGGCTGTCGCTCATGATCCAGCGCAAAGCGTACGGTAGCCGATCGTTGGCCATGACTTCGATCCAAAGTGGTCGACAAGCCAGCTACACTTATTTTCCTTCATAGCACTCAATCAAGTCAAGAAGGTAAGCAAGTCATGGTAATTGTACAAGCAAGTTGGGCCGGAGTCATTTGACTTGGTTCAATCGAGTGTGCTGACTACCCTGCGTGACAGGCTGGATGAGCTCAGGAGTAGGGTATGTTGCCAGCGCAAAGTGCTTGGGTCGCGACGCGCGCTTCCCCGGGCGACGAGCGCGAGCGCATCGGCTGCGACTGGCCGCGTTGGCCCGTTTAAATCCACCAATGCATTGCAGACCCTCCACCACAGATTTGCGACACGTTTCGCGACAAAGCAAGTGCGGAGACACGTTCCAGAGTCCAGGCTTGCCGCTTCTACATTCGCCGATCGGCTTGCTCGAAACGCGGCGCATTTGGCCAGGTGGGTCGCTTCCATATGTGAAATGCGTTCGCCCGTGGAAGAGTCTTTCACCTGACTTGCGGATGGTGATGTGGCGGGCGACTGTGCGTCACATTTGAAGTGTCTTGTAATGCAACGCATTCTGAGGCAGCACACCCGCGAGCTTTAACAAGCCGTGAAGCGCGAAGCTAGCATCGCGGATCGAGTTTCAATAAATGCGACGCATTACCGTCGGACCCAACACAGAATCTGGGGTCGTCGGTCTCCACGAGAACGGGCTTCGCCTCAGAAAAAGTGGGGCGCATTGCCAAATTTTGGTGAGACTCGCGACGTACTTCGGCGTGCCATAATCAAATACTGCATTATTCTGCCGAAAACGCTTCGCGTTCTCGACAGAATAATACAGTAGGACAGCAGCGTTTGAGGGGTGGGGCGGATGGACGGTAGAGGAGCTCATCTGTAAATTAGCTACAAGTTGTCGTTGTCCCCCCTTGTCTCCACAGCATTGTAGGCTACCAAGTCTCAAGTCTCAACTCTAAGCTGCACGAGCTCTAAGCTGTACGTCCTGCGAAAGACCCCAAACATACTGATCGCACACACGTTGGTAAGGCTCGCTGGAGCCTATACATTCACCCCAGTGCGTTCTTATCAATTCCGGACGCGCGACTCCTGACTTTGACCTCGAACTCGTCGTCTATGGATATGTTGAAACCCCCTTGGACGATGCTTGGACCAACCTTGTGTGTAGACTCCCAATCGTAGCCGAGCAGTAGATGGCTGATCGCCAGCTTGACCTCGTTCGCTGCAAAAAACCGTCCGGGACATGCCTGTTTACCATTACCGAAAGGTAGAGATTCTACGCTCGTGGAGACGAAGTGCGCCTTTCTGGCTTTCACTGGGTCGTCCCGGTAGCGCAGAAAGCGCATAGGATCGAAGACCTTAGGGTCGGTGTAGACCTTGTCGTCCATGCGGCTTAGATTCAGGAGCGCTATCTTTGTATTCTTCGGGATAAAGGTACCGTCGGAAAGTGTAACGTCTGCTAGTGCGAGCCGACGTAGAGTAGCTAACATCATAGTCAGGTTCTCATCCTATCGTGTCTTTTGCATAGTGCATAAGGACTCACTTAGTTCCGGTGGCTTCAGTCGTTGAGCTTCCTTCATGACACTGTCCAGCAATATCATGTTCGCCAGTGCAGACTCTGTCCAACCATGCTGTATGAGAGACCTCGATATCTCTTGACGTAGCTGCTCAGTCAATTCTGCATCTTGTACGATCCTGCACATAGTAGTGGTCAAGAGATCCGTGGAGGTCTCTACAGCCACGAACGAGAGGACCAGCTGGAATTGGTAAGGATCGAATGCTGTCTTGGCCTCCTTCTGCGCCCATTGTAGAGCATTGTCTCTCGCTGTTACAGAACCACTTCTACCCGCTGCGTAATGTTCATCCTTACGATATTGATGTATCGCAGATTCGACAAGCACTCGAGCCTTTTGACCGTGGGCACGCATTCTTTGGCATTCCGGCAGAAACCAATGTGCGATCGGTCGGACACAAGCAGGTAGGCCGGAAAGGATTCGAGCGGCGGCGAACGCGTCTTTCGTGAACAAGCGTACAAGTCCCAGCCATTCCTCATTTCTGCAGAGCTCATCCCCAACAAAAATTTTCGCCGATAAACGACCCACCATGTCTTCGCAGATGTGGTGCAGCTTCAGATTTCTCCAGGCTCCCGGATTCCCAATAGCCTGAGTCATCCCATACGCTGCCTCTTCGGCCAATAATGGAACGACGTTGCCCATGGCAAGACGCAACGGTTTCCGAGCGACCACGCCGATCAGTTTCATGATTGTGAAAGTGTCGAAACCTCCAAGTCCAGGGATTCCAGAATGGAAATCGTCTCCGACTGCGGATAGCATATCTAGGAGGGGGTGGTTTCGAATCTCTTCTGCATGCTTGAAAGGAAGAACAAGGATCGAGCCCAGTCCTGTATGGACTCTGACAGGTGTATCGGGGAAACGGGTGCTGATCATCAATGGTATGTCCGTTTTAGCATCTTCAAATCGGGCGATAGCTCTGGCAGTGCCAAATTCAAAGAGATATCTGGCGTTCAAAACCGGCCACCTTCGCGCTTCTTTCGTTTGTAGGACCAGCAACCAAGCCAGACCAGCGAGGAGTGCTGCTACCACGATAGGCATGAGTCGAAAGCCACTTTCGACCAGATCCATTCTCAGATGTCAGGACCGATGACTTTTGAGATGTGTGACGGTTGAAATGATGATCTGAAGATCGTGATCGATGCATACGATACGCTTGCTTGCTTGCAGGGTGTTGGCGTTATTTATACGCGTTCCCTCGATGCGAAGACCACCCCCGCTCAGAGCTTCAGCTGCTATCACTTGTACAGCGGTCTCCGCGGACAGAAACGTATGTGCGCAGTATGCAGTCAGCGACCATAGCGGACATGCAAGCTGGGAAAAGCATATCGCGAGCATTTGAGTTTGTGGTTGGAGCGTCAAATTGTTGCCAAGGTCATCGTCAACCGTGCTCCGCGGCCTCCGAAGCGTGGCTGAGCATTAGCATTGAAGTAAACCTCTGGGGACTGGAATGTTCAGCGACAGTGATGTGCATGTCCAGTCGCTCCCACAAGGGAACTAATAGGTATGGAGTTCTTCAATCGCATCACTATGCAACTATATGATGACCAATTACTGATCAGTAGCATCGTGCGCAAAATCATTCCCATAAATTTTCTATACTCTGGAGCTAAGGACTGTATATATGTAGCCAGCCTGAAACACTAGCCTGCGATAAGCAGATAACAGCTGCAGTGTGCAGGGGCAGGACCCCAGTTTCACAACACTATACTTTTTGATGCAGATAGTGCAGTGTCTGTTTGGCGCTTAGCGCTGTGCGCATTGGATCCCTCCTTCTCCTCCTCCTTCTCCATTGTCTGCATAGCTTATCATGGAAAGGTGAGAAGAATCTCAACCGAGGTTGAAGCCGACATGGCGTAGGTGGAAAGTTTATCCCACAAGACCTGTTGATCTGCTTCTCGAGTGTCTTTTCCTGTCTGGTGGGCAGAAATTATTCTTGTTGCGCGGTACGATGCTTCAACCCACTTTAGGGTTGGGATTTGTGATACAGTGGGCTACTGCGCTTAGTTCTATTCAGTTTCCTCTCAACGTCTAGAAGTCGGACAACATCTTGGCTGTTTAGAAATATTGTCGCTTCATCCGTCGGGAGTAAAATCGGTGGTCCAATTTATGTGGTGACCGAAACAGCGCGTCACGCGTTAATTTAGTGTTGCCAATAACGAAGTGCTACATCTGTGCTCGTATCTGAGCCGATCTGTTCGTGTTCAAGGTGGCGGTGTTGATTCTTGGCCTACAGGTCCTAAAAAGTGAGGCGCCCGCTTGTTGCAGAAATGCCAACGATGCAAACGAACCTGGTCTCACTTCACTTTCATGTCCACCTCCGACGAACGCTGCCATGATACAGTAAGCTACGTGCCCAAGACATAACCGCTCGCGCATATTCTCAAGTCTCCTAACAGATAAGGATAATCATGCGTTGCTTGCCGGCCCACGCGCGTCCATGTTGGAGGCGTCTTGAGCTCGCCAATTATAGTCCACCATTCCCGAACTTGTGCAATCCATTTATGTCTGTGCCTTGGGACGAGCATTTCGAGCCCCGCTAGACCTTGGCATACCATGATCCCCTCAAGCAGTCGCTGCCGCCAATCGTGCGGGTGATCATCCGCGTGATACCACCAACCGTCCTCGAAGGAAGGCTCGAAATCCGTGATCGCAGCCTCCTCCCTCATCTCTTTCCAAATTGGTTTCCATCGGGTACTGCGCAACAGCCACGTCAAAGCGATATTGTGATTGTCCCGAATTTGCTGCTCAGTTCCAACCAACGCGTATGGCCCAACTCTTCTGACCTCGCGTCGTGGATCGATAGTACCGTCCGGAAATTCGGTGCCGTTACCAATACAGAGACTTGCAACGTCTGGAATGCAGTACTTTATGAATTCTAGCCGTGCCTCGATGCTCATGCGCGGCATGCCATCCCCTCGGAGGAAGGACACAAAATCTGGCCCAAAGAGCTCGCCGTAAATAGCCAAATGGAAGAGTGTCTCGCTGGGTTGGCAGTCGATAGTATACGCATCTTCCACTTCGTCCCAGAAATTTGGTAATGCACGCCATTGGTCGCCAACACACTTGTCCACGACGTCCGTGACATGGTTGAGGGTTTCATATCGCGCGAAGTGTAGCTCTCGGATCCTCGCCATGGCCAAACCACAGTGCAATGTAGCCAACTCCATAAGACCTGCCAGGCCTCGCTGTGTGTAGTTGACGAAGACAGCTTCATTCGTAGGCGACGAGCGTGCCCATTGACCCAGCTCGCTTGCAACAGCTGCGACGAGAAAGTGCGGTGATGGTCGAAAGAAAACGCAAGATTGAGCTGCTGCCATCCGAAGTATGGAATTCGATGTCACCTCCTCCATGCAATCGCGGAGCTTCTTGCACGTCGATGACAGATTCATGAAGTCTTCTATGTTATGGATGTGCTCTGCCAGCACGATGATGACATCGCTGGGTAGGTTCGTTAAGGACAAGACAGTCATGACAGCGTGATCACTACCATTTGGACACAACAGAAAGAAATTCTTCGATAATTTGGTCCTTTTAACGTTGTTTGATGGTCTGTGCACGAGCCAGTTCTAGTTCCAACCCACAAGCGGAGGCAGCATGTGAGCGAGCACCGCACTTCCTGCCAGTCAGGACAGGTGCGATAGATTTGTTTTTGTTATTGGAAAGCAAGACGCTCTTCAAATAGACATTGTGCCTAGTTGGCATGTCCGTCAATGGCCGCCACTGCGCGCTCCTTGCCGCAAGCCGACGACAGCGCGCCTCGCGGGCTACGAATGAGTTTCTGAGCGGACTTCTCGAGTGAAGCCGATTCTCGGCTCACCTGCCGCACTACAAGCAATACTATTGTGGGCACGTCACGAGCCAAACCCCGTGACAATATGTCGCAGGCCGAGGCACTTTGGGGATCCAAGTCGCAGATCGCAGGATTAGCTGGCCAGGACACTAGATGCCTAGGCGCCAGAATAATAATAACGTTCAATTGAACGACAAATTATCTTATCGAGGGGTCCCCCTTTGGTGCAGCACAATATTTTCTTTCTATTTTTGAAACCTTTCTAAGAGTCAGCGGATCAGCTGTAAAAGTGCTTCGGCTTCTTACCTTACAACGCGCATTCTCGTCTGAACCGCCATTGTCGAGCACTAAACGCACTCGAGGCGCTCAGCCTGAGCTCATGAAATGCGATAACGTTGAGCACACTTAAGGTAGTTTGGAGTGATATTCCTCGTACGGAAATAGGTAGGTCAAGATCTGGTTCCGATTGCATCGACCTGCGCCGTATTGTGTGGTATCCCGAGACCGATACCGATACCGAAGCCGGGACCGAGACCAATGCAGCCAAATCCGAGCCTGAACCAGAACCCAATTTTTGAAGCCTGACTCCAACTTCAAAGCCGTTTCCAGATACGACACAGGTGGAAAGAACTTTTCGGGTGCACATTGTTTGCTATCCCAGATCGGGCAACCAGCTCGTCAGCTGCGCAGGATTGTGGCAGTGTCGGTGCTAAGTGGATACCTATACCGATCGTACGATGATGTCTCCAGGCAAGGACTTCGTGGCCATGATAGGCGCGTTGCCACATTGCCAACTTTGGGTGTTTCTACGGGTCACGGACGAAAAGGCTTCTGCATATGCCTCACAAAGCAACCCGATACGTCAGAGTTGTCCACATCGAAGCGATCGTAGATTTACCGGATCCGCTGTCAGTGCCATGGTCTCTGCTGACTTGAGAGGATAACTTATAATTCAATCTGCTTGACCCTCGGTGTGAGCTACTTATTCCAAACCATCTCGTCTTTTCTTTGCGCCAAAACAAGGACATCAAAGATCGTCTATCACTATGGTCAGACTCACGCCCTCTCTCGCTTTCTCCGCTTCGCTCGCACTCACAGTAGCAAGCCCGACTCCACAAGACTTCGACGTCGTAAACACCCCAGTCCGTGTTATGGCTACGTCTATCATTGGTGGCACATGGAGCCCTGGCGGGAACGGTGGTGTTGGCGGCCAATCACTAGCTGTCTACTGCAAAGACTCCGGCAAGAAACTCTGCAGTTACGGTGGCGACAGACCTCCTTTCGAGACAGGAATGAAAGATTACGTGTCCTTTAGTTGCGAGGGCGCCAAAGGTGCCACTTTCCAGTATCAGGGCGAGTTCGGAGCTTCATCCGCCAGCATTAAAGCTTGCAAGGGTGGTTGCGACCAGTGTACAAGCACAAAGCAGGACGGAAAGTCGGCTTCTTCTGTCGAAGAGTATTATGGTCTGGGTGCCGGCATTAAATCTGTCTGCTACGTCGATGTCGACTTCTTCTACTCCGAGAATATCTGCGAGTAGCTACTCACAAATTGCCGACGCCCAGTATGACATCCCCTTGCAGCCCATGGTTGCCGCCGAAAGGCTTTTGGAGCAGAAGCGCAAAGGAGAGATGCTAGACCGCACGCCGCTGTGCTCTGCATTGCGGTTGCATATCAATTCCACACGATTTAAATTTGCTCCTTTTCTCGTCGTACAGTTACTAGGAAGTGAATTCAGTCCGATCCAGTTCAAGATTCCAACAGATTTACCGGATTAGTGTAGTGTCGTCAAGGACATTGGCGCGGATGATAGCACGCAGGGAAGCCCAACTGCCATATCGAAGCATCAGTGGTGGACAAGGATGTTACGATCCAGTAATCTGACTGGATAAACAAACACTGATGAGCAGATTAGCGCCAAACAACAATCAGTGTGGAGCAAGGTCACGTGACTGGCAAGTGACAATCAGGCTGATTGACGATTCAGTAATCAGTCTGATTCAGTCAGTCTGATCAGAACTGATCAATCAGACTTGGCATTCTCGACACCAGGTATATAGCGAACAGTCCTTACCTAGATACATAGGAGCCTCACGCTCAACTCAGTTCAGTTGGTATTCACTTACTAGATTGTTACTTCTTCACTTACCCTAACAAACCACCTTGACATTGACACGGGACATACGACTATTCCTCACAAGGGTTACCAGTGACGAAACCTAACAAAGGGTCGCGAGCAGGGCGAGCATGCTGAACAGTTTCTCATGCTGGGGGAGTTCATAAAGTGCTACACGTGAACACGAGGGCGCCAAGCTACATGGCACCAAGTAGCAAATTGAGTCAGTGATGTCCGACCATATCAAGCGCAAAGTTTATCACAACAGCTTACAACGACTCGCAGCAAGAACGTCGACGTGGAAGTAGCAACAGTGGAATAAGATATTGTCCACTTGAGTACTCCGAGCTTGATACAGCCACGCATGAAGCTAGGGAGCTGGTACTCTTTATTTGAGAACCAGACCGAATAAGTCCAGACCTGTGGTGGCGACCGACACGCCAACGCCAGGCAGCACCTTTGTTGCACATGTCGATCTACCTATGCGCTTCGTCAGGAGCAGCGCTTCCTCACTTGCGGTTCGCTCTCGCGGCATCTTCGGTGGTCAATGTGACGTGGTCAGCCGGCCAGACATACGACATGCCGTGAGGTCGCCGATGAGGAAATACAATCGAGCATCCACTGTGCGACACCCTGCCGGGAGGCACCATTTGAGACCCCAATTCCTTTGCCGGTCTCGCCAAACTCTTTCAACATCGGCTCTCCGCCTCTCAGTATCGTCGGTCTCGCGATAGTCCAGTCCAGATGCCATTCCTCGCCAGCTGCACGCAGCTCTTGCTCGACGTCGTTGTGGTCATCCAATTCGCGTTTCATGTTACTGCTCAGGAAGAGCAGCTTGAAAATCCAAGGGAATTGTGTCCACGACATCCCTGCTCCGAATGCAGACAGGACCACAACTTTATTGACTTGACGCCACCGCATGGCTTGTAGAACATGGCACGTGCTGTCGCGAAGAAAGGACGGTGGGGCAAGTGGCTTGGCCCACGGACTGTCGTTCGCGCGACTTGCCCCAAGGGCGATCAGTACTGCGTGAATCGGGTCGTCTGCCGGGACTGAATTGAAGACACGAGTGACGTCGTGCTGATTCGCCACCGACCCTTCTATGACTATCATTCGGGGGTGTGTTGGGAGCGAAGAGGCTTCGCGTGCTAGTGCCGTAACGCTGTACCCCTGGGACAGTGCCTTGTCAACAATCAGAGAACCAACGCGGCCAGAGCCTCCGAAAACCACGATGCGCATGGCTCGACGGATTGGGTGAATTTGAATTGGAGAGAAGATCTGGTGCAAATCAGCAGGGAAATGCGATAATCCCTACTTGCTGGGTCGACAGTGGCTGGTCTATCCGCTTGGCCTTAATCTGGGGCTTATGTGAAGTGGACAAAGCAGCTGCGTGATGAAGTTGGGTGTGTGTGTGTGTGTGTGTGTGTGTGTGGAAAAGGTTTGGGGTTTCGTTGTGCGGTGTATCAACTGCTGGGGCTATGTGCTGCATTTGTTGGAGCAGCAGGTCTGTGTGGCGGACCGGCTGCTCCTGTCCAGTCCGCGAAGCCATTCAATCGGTCATCGGCGTTCGGAACCAAAGCCAGAGCCGACCCGCCGTGTCTGAGAGGCGACCATTGCAAGCCAGCAAGAGCGAAATCGCGACAAAGGCAAAGCGCGCGCTTTGCGCTGCGCTCATGGCCTCTCGGAGCTCGTCAGGCAGTCTAAGTCTAGCTCGCCGACTCCGGCTCACTTGTTACAAGCATTGACTCCTCTAAGCAGATCCAGACGAATTTGTAAGCGTCTGTGCCGCGTGCGGCCGCGCATTCGCCAGCATGAAACTCCTGTTCCGTCTTGCAAGCACATAAAATCCGTACAACTTGCGACTTGATGCTAGATGCTGTACCGTCGATATCCTCAGCAAAATTGTCTTTCTTCGATATATTGTATCAGTGTACTCAGAAATGGCCAGGCTTGCTCCTTATTTGTCGGTCCACGAACATCCCAACGGACCTGGCGATGCCCGACCGACTGCGATCCAGATTATTAGAGATCAGGGCTTGGTTGATAGCGCAGACTGGATTGGGCGCGTTGTGCTCGTCACTGGCTGTTCGGCAGGAGGCCTTGGTCTCGAGACAGCGAAAGCAATTCATCTTACTGGAGCTGACGTTTACATCACATTGCGAGATGTGAAACAAGGTGAAAAGGTGGCCGATGAAATCAGAGCGGATGGGAAGCCTGGCAAGGTCGGAGTTATCGTCATGGATCTGAATTCTCTCCACAGCATCAAAGCCGGGACAGATAGATTTCTTGACCTGGGCCGAGGTAAACTGGATGTTCTCATCAACAATGCTGGTACGTCATGGTCGTTGAGCGCATTGAAGTATTAGTCCCCATGCTCTGTAAATGCTAACCTTGTCTAGGTGTGATGTTCTGCCCACAAAGCGAGACAGTAGACGGTTTCGAAATGCACATTGCAGCCAATCACTTGGGTCTGCCTGCTCCTTTTCTTGCAAGACGCGCAAGGCGAAAGATGACCAACTGACCAACACTAGGCCACTTCTACCTCTTCCGGCTCCTAAAAGACGCCTTGAAAGCCTCTGCGACTCCACTTCGCAAATCTCGCGTTATCCAAGTTTCTTCGGCTGCTCACCGGTATGGTAGGATCGATCTCGAAGACCTACATTTCCGAACCGAAAACAACAAGTATGATGCGCATGCGGCTTACGGGCAAGCGAAGCTAGCCAACGTGCATTTTGCCAATGAACTAGACCGCCGTTATCAGTCCCAGAACATTCGAGCTTTGAGCGTGCATCCTGGAGGCATCCTGACGCCGCTGACGAGATTCATGGATTCTTTCGAGGTCGACGAAAAGTCCGAACTTGGTCGCACGATGAAAAATGCAGAGCAAGGAGCTGCCACGACAGTCTGGGGCGCTGTGGCGAGGGAACTCGAGGATAGAGGCGGCATGTACCTGGACGAGGTGTCTGAAGCGAGTTGTGTGGGCCCCGAGCACCCTTACTTCTTGGGCGGTTATGCTACACACGCCTTCGATCCGCCAACTGAGAAGGCTCTTTGGGAGGAGAGTGTTCGCCTGACGAGTCGTTCCTGACGCTAGGAATTTCTTTTCTTGACAGAGGCTTCGTCTCGCTATGGCCGCGGCATGGTAGAATGCGAACAGCCAGGACAGCGACACTCAGACTCGAATCTCCGGTCTGTTTTGTGTGCATACGACGCACTTCTTCAAACAGCTTGTGCTGCCTGGTACAACATATCGCAATACATTTCTTCCTTGAAGGTACTTTGCACCTGCGGTTTGGGTGGAGCGCATGAACATAGTTTCTCACGAAAAGATCAGAGATGAAATACAAATCACTCCTCGGAACCGTTCAACATAATCGATGTCAGTGCAAGCCGACGACGCACGGTTGAGGTGAAAAGATTGCTGGTGCTAGTCTCACATTCCTCGACACTTCCAAAATCTTGCGATGTGGTGTCGCATGACAATATTGCGAGAACGACATATAACAAATCCTACAATAGCAGAGTGGCTCGGTTCGGAAACAGCAGGTATTGTCACGGGCAGCAGGCGACGGACACGTAGGTATAGTCGCCAATGGATCAGATACAGAGCTATATACTATCTCGGTCACGACGTGACGGTGGTTGAATACGAAGACGTAACTTAAAGAGCTGCATTCTTTGCGAAAGGAGAAGCGCATGTCAAGCCGGAGTCTGGCTTACCTGCCTTCTCGGTGAGCATTTGCAATGTCAGGGAGACTCGGGATCCGACCGTAACAGGTATACTCATCAGTACTCAGCACATGACTGTGCACGATCGGCAAGTACTGATAATGGGTAGGTGTTGATTAATTAGCACTATGGTCACGTGCTGGTTGAGATCTGATGTGCTTTTAAGTTACACGGGAGTCTCGTCAGAACAACAGCATCCACTTAGCATAGTCACTGTGACAAAGCAGGAGGACACCGAGCACACGAGATGTTGAACAAAATTAATGCTGAAAATGCTTCATAATCAATGCAGTGGTCCCACCGCAGCTCCATAGTTATTGAAACGGTGCGACAGAGGGACCACGGCTTTTCGGAGCTCCGGTAACGTTATTCTACTCCACACTTCAAGCACGGACACACTTCAAGCACGCTCGACGCGCTTTACACCAACGAACTTCGATGGTACACAACTTGGGCAAAATCGTCTGAACTTCTGCGACCATACAGTGGTGTGGAGGATGCACATCGTTCTATCATTCTACGGTACTTTTATATGTCAAATGGAGCTGGCTGGCGCACTGCCCGGCCACTTGCCGTAACCGCCGCTGGACAGGCTTCGCTACTGTTAGTTCCTGTAGGACATTCACAGGCTTCTGAGCGGCCATTCTGCTCTTCGAATCACTTCGTGATGGTCTGCTGGTAGTCCTGGATCGACTCTCACGCTGCTTGTGGGCTTTCCTGGCCTCTCGTGCCGCTTATGCTGCTGCCGCCTTCTTCTGAGCCGCAGCTGCCTTGCGAGCACAAGCAGCTGCAGCTCGCTCATCTCGTCTTCTCTGCGCTTCTACTTCCTTCTGTGTCTTCTCTTGGGCGCGCGCTTGCGCTCTGGCCTTCTTATTATCCTGCAACTGCTGCTTTTCTAGCTCTCTGCTCGACGCAATGTCTCGAGTCCTCTGGATTTTGGAAGGGCTCATGAGCAACGTCTCAGATGGTCCCAACTCTCTCAGCTCGTCTACAACTTTCCGCCTCTTCTTTTCCGCCCCTCTTCTTCGCGGAGAGACTCGCTCAGATGCTTCACCCTCAAGTTTGCCAGTACAAGCTTTGCTGAGAGGCCTAGGACCGTGTCGCCAAGCCTCTGCAGCGTCTTTTGCGTCTTGTAGTCGCTGTGTGATGAGCTAGCGTTAAGCATGCTTCTGAGCCGCTTTTTCTTCGACGGTGAGTCGTACACGCTAGGCGGATTGATACTCGAGCGTTATGTGCTTCTTCGAGACTTGTTCCTGGCACTTTGCGCTTCGGGAAAGGACTTGAGCACTTTTTGAGGATCAAAAGGCCAGATCCCGCTCTTCGACCAAGCCGATGCTATGTTCTCTTTTGTGAACACCGTCTCGAAGGCCGGCCAAAAGAGCGAGAAGAAGTCTCGCTTGCTGATGCTCGTATGGCCTTCCAACTTTCTAACTAGGTCATTCAGCGCCTGACTATAGTAGCTAGCCCACGTCTAGAGGCTGCAGCCTGTGTGTGGAGTGAGGCGGGTAGACGGCGGGCAAGATCTTGTGCTGCTCGCACCAGTCAAGAAACTTCATGTTGACGTGTGAGCCATGTCCGTCGACGAACAAGAGCCTGTGAGATCGCCTCGCTTTACCTGCCGTCTCCTTCCCGAATAAGTCGGTCAGCCAACTGTGACCGAGCTCATCGCTTGTCCATCCCTTGGGCGATGATGCGAAATGACAGTGGTGTTCGTCCGGATCGAAGTCGTTGAGCCACGTGTCCTGCAAATTGCCCGAGACCGCCTTGTAGATTAGAGCTGGCGGCAAGCGCGTGCCGTCTGCGCAGATCGTGGCCGCAACTGTGATCCACTCTCTACTACCGTCCTGCCCGGACCCTGTGAGGTTCCCGCGCTCGTACAACTCTCGTCCGAAGATTCTCTGTGTCTTCTGCAGCCTGCCAATGAGGAAATCCTTCTCGTCCATGTTGTAGATATTGTCAGCACTCATCTCGTATTCTTCTACTTTCTGGCCAACAATGGCGAAGTAGGCCTCATAGGTACTCCTCGAGTCAGCTCGGTGACGTGCGAGGTCGATGGTGTTGAGATATCGAGCATCGAGCCTGTGCTTGTGCCTCGCCATGAAGCGCGAGGACCAATTCTTCGAAAGCTTCCTCCCACATAGTTCTTGAGCTATGTTTGCCACAATTGTGGGTGTAGGTGGCAGACAACGCTCGCAGAGATGGTGTATATAGCTTACAAGCTCTTCTTCCTGCTTATCATTGAGTACCCTTCGCGATTCCGCGCCCTCAGCAGGTGAGGAGGTCTTTGCATGAAACCGTTTACTGAGCGCCGACCTCGTGACGCCATGATTTTTTGCAGCACTCGATACGTCCAGAGACGTAGAGGATCTCAGATCAGTAAGCGCTGCTTCCATTGAGCAAGTATTTGTGGAGATATCGCGCGTGTAAGAGCGCGCGTAGCCGTCGCGTCGAGCGTGCTTGAAGTGTGTCCGTGCTTGAAGTGTGGAGTAACGTTAGACAGCTCATCATTCACCTTCAATATACTTGGGACTGTTCGTTGTGAGCAGTGGCTCCAAATGTAATACCTAAACTATGCATGAAACTTCTAAGAACGATGGCAGCCAACCTCCCCCATGTACTCAGGAGATTAGTGACAGTTCGGGTTTCAACTGAGCGAAAGCCCTTTCTTTCCTGTACTGGGTTCGGCCGGTTGTGCTCGGGGGGCTCAGCAGCCCTGACCAACAATGTCGCTAACCTTATCGATTTGGCTTAGTTGAGAGTTATCTGGGAGTGCTTGTTGGAAGCTGAAGACTTACCGGCCAACCTTTCATCCGTAGGCAGGAGAGATGAGGGGAACCAGTCAGGGGCCGCTCCCTCGCCGTGCAATATCATCTGGCTGAGTGCTGAGCCACAGAGCCACGCGAAGCACATGCCTTCACCTCCAAACAGTCCGGATAACCACTCCCCTCCGCCCCTTCCTGCCTTCACGTTCCGTCCTATGACCGTTTCCGGAATCTTACCCACATAAGGGCTGCCGTCCAGCGAATGTCCTTCAATCCCTGTCCAGGCCCGTTTCGTTCGGCCCGGGAAAATACTTTCCTCTTGCTGGCAAGTATCGCAGGTGTCACAAGCCGTCTCTGCGCCCCATTGTTCGTACCCAAAATAATTCGTCAATGCGCCGTCGCGATAAGAAGCGGTGACATGATCGCTTTCCTTGGTATCATCATAGTCAGCCTTCACATCGCTCTTCAGTGAGCCAGCCCCAAACATGAAAACGTTCGTCTTGGGCATCTGCAGCCCACCATCGAGTGACCCGTCTGGCCTGTTTAGGGACCAAGCCCGACCTCCGGAAAGACTGCCGTTATTGGTATACGATGGCCAATGGCCTGCCCTGGGAATCCCAGACCCCGGCATCTGTGCGCTCATTTCGTAAAGAAGCCCATAGGTGCGGTCCCGCAAGGATGGGAGAAAGTGACTGCTCCATGCGTTGGTAGCGTAAACAACATGTTTAGCTCGAATGGCGCCTCGCGAAGTCGTTACGGCATAACTCATGTCGCCACTTGTTCGATTTAGTATGGTTACATTGTACGCCGGAGTTAACGTGTCTAGTGAGAAGGATGGATAGACATCGAGAAGCATTTCTAGGGCTGCCGTGACGAATCGATAAGGCCAAACAGCGCCAGCCACTTTTCCTGTGCCTGTGATGATGCCAGTCGTCTTGGCTAGAAGCGAAATCTGGAAAATATTCGTCAGCAACGCAACGGCACTCATGATCTTGAGTACGTAGCGACTCACATTTCTCGCCTCCTCTCCTTCAAAGTACTGATACTCTTTTGCGATGTCGGGGAGCACTTGCCGCAGCTCCTGCAGCTGCGAGTATGCCGTCTCCAAGGTGTCCTCGTCGAAGTATGCGTCAATACTGTCGACCATCCTGGCTTCGGCAGCAGCACGGCCTTCTTCTGGGAGCATGCGGACCGCTTCGAGCAGCGCATTAACGTGCGCAATCCTCAACCTCGTAATCTTGGCGGCTTCTGAAGTACCCAGCCGTTCGTTAGCTTCCGCATACTCGCTCCAGGGCGCCGGGCGAATGTGACCCCCATTTCTACCAGTAGCTCCCGAGCAGGCTTCACGAGCTTCTAGCATCGCTACTTTTGGCGCTGTACCTGTGTTGTTCGTGAGAAGATGCCAAGCGATACTAGCGCCTGAAATCCCCGAGCCGATTATCACAACATCAGCTTCTGTGGGCAGTTCGGACGATTGGTGTCTGGCCACACGCTCGTTAGGCGGGAGCTGCCAGTAGGAGACAGTGGGATTGGGCAGTGGGAACCCTGGATCGACGCCGGGTAACTCAGGCGTATGCTGGGCTTCGCCCGCACCCGCCGTAATCAACGAGACAAATACTAAAATAGACAGCATGAGGTCGCCAAAAGATAAGACTAGGGGCTGGACTTCTTCTTGGTCTGGAAGCGTCCGACGCTGTCCTCTCAATAGTATATAAGCTGCTTTGTCGCCAGCGAGACGTCCATGGGGCGGTCTCTCGGACACTGCGGCCTCCGCATGCAAGCATGAGCGTATTGTAATACGAGCGCCGGTCATGAGCTAGTGCGGATGCCGCGGATTGCGTTGACAACGAGTTGCGAAGCTTCTGCGGGGTCGCCACGGAGCAATCCACCACTCTGAACGGTTGTCCGCGGAGTCCGCTAGGGCTTGCTAGATCGCCACCGCCATCGATTTGTTAGACAAGAATTATTCTCTGCGCGCTCAGGTGAGATGCGCGTCATACGTTACGTTGAGACCATTTCGGCTTGATGTACAGTACACGGTGCTTGCAGATTTGAGTCTTCCAAGCAGCCTGTCTGGTCCTTTACCATACATCAGTCATCTACTGTAACGCTTAGTGTTCCTGGCAAAAAATGTCAAATGTCTTCAGGTCAGAAGACTCCGGCCTCAAAGCGCCGATTGAGATATGCTAGTAAGGGCTGTCATGGCTCATGCTGACCTCTGGTCTGCGTTGGATCTTCTAAGGCTACCACAACTCGACGCTTCATAGATGTGATCCACACTCCTGTGAAACTGTGCCCTCGATCTAGTGTCCATATCGGTCCAGTACTCACGAATTCTTCCTGCTTGTGCAAGTCGTTTATGTTGACCACAAGCGTGAATGAACAGCTGTTGTCACCTTGACATTACAGCATTGGAAGATAGATCCTGTACTTCAAGCCGGCGGCAATTGTTTACCCTTGCTCTTATTGGTTCACCGAGTCTCAAATGTCCGCTGATACGAAAAGTGCAAAGTTCGAATTGGCAACCGGACCACAGCATCATAGCCGTGATTCCAAGCTGTCTGTAGCTCCACGTTGTGGGCTCCACGACCTCCTTGTCATAGGCTACACCCTGGGTATGGGCTATGCCATAGAACACCCTTGTCCAGAGGACGAACTACGCACGTGGCCCGCAAGCAACGATCCTTGCATAGAGAGCCGTTAAAGATATGTGGGTTGGAAGAGAGTTCATTGATGATCAATCAAGTGGGAGCATGCCTGACCTGTATACAGCATTGGTTGCGAATGTGGCGCTGCCGATCTTGAACAGTTATAAATAGCACATTCCTGAATTGGCTGGCTGTTGAGCGGCGCGATCACGCTATACGTCTGAAGGAATCCTACGACCACGTAGTCTTCGCATAGGCTCTGGTGAGCCTCAGCTTCGAGTTGGGGCAGAAGGCAAAGCCGCTGGTGCAGCAACAATCGGTCGAGAGACGAGCGTTCGGATATCAACCCGGACTGGCCAGAAGTATGGTTCAAAGGACACAAACCCACGCGCGCCGGCGGCTGTCGGAGCATCCGTAAGCAGAATCGACACTGCCTGCCTTAAAAAATCACACTCGACGCGTGTACGAGGACCTCATAAAGAGATATGCGAGCATCCTTGCACAGCTCCGCACAGGCATAACCCCTTTCAATGAGTATTTGCACAATATTGAGGCAGTAAAATAGAATCTTTGCGAGTGTGGCGAGGAGGCAATTGAATCGAGAAAGCATTTTGTCTTGCGATGCGCTAGCTGGAGTGAACAGCAGAAGATGTCAAGGCGTATGGACAAGCGAAAGTGATGTTCCTCGTGTGCTCGGGGGCGGATCCTCCCTGTATACCAACAACTGGACACCAGACATGGATGCAATACGAGTCGTGACCCGCTTCAACCTAGCCACCAAACGATTTGAACATGACAATAGCGAGCGAGTTCGAGTGACGAATAGAACTAGAAACCCGTACCCTACTAATGCCCAACGCCACATTTTCCCACACACTCGTACATACGGCAGGTGCCCGCTTCATTCGCTGTAGATAGGACGATGATTACTTAAAAACACAGCTTCAAGAGTGCCCGCCGACTCCCAAGCATGAACAAATGGAAAACAGAAAACCGCCGGCGACGGAGAAACAATGAGCATGGAGTTTTGTTTATGTCTGGTACGCCGTCATCGTTATCATGCCAGAGTGGTCTCGGGCCGGTCTCCTCCCGTTTTTGTGCTTGGGTTGCTCAGCAACCCATCTCTCGCTTTCCGAAGCTCAAGTTGATTGGTAAGACAATCCGTCGTTGCCAGGCAACAACCGTCTAGACATTTGACTCGTTGTCTTGCATAACTTCACAAAGCTAGCTGGACAGCCGTTGCCAACAATTGCTTGGAAATCATCGTCGTCAGAGCTTTTGATTATCAACGACTTCATCTTGCGTGACCTCGCGGTACCATGCGACTGACTCTCCGCGAGTCTCATACCTTGACGCTATCAAGCGCAACGACCCTCGACTCATCAGTGTTTGACTGCCTATGACCGAATAGATCGACGATTGGAGGGGCAATTTTACCATCATGGTCGAAACTCGAGAGATTGTCTTTTTGGGCGGCTCATACGCCGGCCTCAGCGCCACACATTATTTCCTCAAACACGTCTACCCACACCTACCGCATTCACCAACAATCAGATACAAAGTTGTCCTAATCAATGCTTCGCCCAAATTCTACCAAAAGCACGCGTCGCCGCGCGCCATCGCCAATCCTGCGCTCATGCCTAATGAGAAAATCTTTCTCGATATTGAGCCTGGCTTCAAGCAATATGGCGACCAAGTACAGTTTCTGGCTGCGAAAGCCACATCATGGGATCCGAAAGAACGAGTGCTTTATCTGATTGATAATTCGGGGCAGAAAGTGACCAGAAGCTACTATGCTCTCGTGCTGGCTACGGGATCCAAGACCAGCTCGCTCACTCAGTCCAGCTATGGCAACTCACATGAGGAGATCCAGACTGAACTTGCAGTTGTGAGCTCTCAGGTGAAAACGGCCAATTCGATCATCATCGCCGGAGGCGGACCCGCCGGGGTCGAGACCGCTGGTGAGGTCGCTGAGTTTTTGAATGGGGCGCCAGGCTGGTTTCAGTCTCACCCTCCCGAACCCAGGGCCAGTATTATTCTGGTCACTAGCGCCAACAAGCTGCTTCCGTCCCTGCGCCCATCAATCGCCAAACAAGCTGAGCGCGATCTCAGTCGCCTTGGCGTGGAAGTCAAATACAACACCAAAGTCACTTCCGTCACGCGTTCGTCCAACAACAGTGGCAAGCAGGCCAAAGTCGGATTTTCGGACGGCACGGAGCTCTTCACCGACGTATACCTGCCCGCTACAGGCACGATACCACTATCATCCTACGTTCCTTCGCATCTACTCGACTCCTTCGGGCGCGTTCTCACCAATGAGTCGACACTGCGCGTTGTGCCCGAGGCGGGCCCTCGAACCTACGCTATCGGTGACATCACCTGTTTCACCATGGGCGGTCTCGCAGAGATCCAGCTTGAAGTTCCTGTGCTAGCTTCGAACATGAAGCGTGACCTGCTCATTGCACACAGTGGCCGCGACGACGAGATCAAGTACCACAGCAACGATAGAATCTACGTCCCCGAGCGTCGCGAGCTTCAGCTCGTCCCCATCGGGACGAGTAGAGGCGTCGGTGCCATATGGGGCTGGCGCCTGCCCAGTATCGCCGTCTGGTTGATCAAGGGCAGGGACTACATGGTCGGATCGGGCGTTGATAAGGTATTCGGCAAGTCTGAAGCGAAGGAGGTCAAGTGGACGGCCGAGCAGCAGACGATTTAGGTTGTCAAAATCGTGGCATAGATGTGGTGCTCTTAATGACTTCGACACAAAAATTACTCTCGTCAAGAATCTCGCCAAGGATCCAGTTCACAGAGACACATAGTATCTGTGAAGACAATACTGTTAACCTGATTTGAGTGATCGAAGCCATTCATGGACATAGGAATTGCCGGAATTCTGGTGGTGGTTACACTGAATTGCATTACTCACACAATGACACAAATTGAATTACAGCAGGTGTTACTTAACAATGTATCGCCGCTTGAACTCCCCCAGAATAACTACACACGCTGGGAGCCCTTTCTATCTTGGTATTTACCACGCTCTCCAAACGGAAGAGCGCCTGGAGCTGTTTTGCTTGCAAGAAACACAAGCAAAACTCCAAGCTTGGTCCTTCTCAAAATGATCTCCTGCACGCACGCATTGGCGCCGCCTCAACAGTATTCAAGACTGCCTTATTTCGTTTCGTGTCGCCACTCTTGGTTGACAGGAAGTGGGGCTTTCTCTACGACTGGCCCCGTAGCTCAAGAATGGGCGTGATGATGATCATGATAAATTTATTGCGCCCGGCGCTATGCACCTAAAGGACACTTCACTATTTACGTCACAAATTATACATCGCTGTCGATTGTGCCATGAACGTATCAAGCCTCTACATTTTCTCACATGTGTTTATCGCTCTTCCATCGTTGTCTCTCAACATTTAAATACTCGTAGTTAGTATTGTGCACGTACTATTGGAGCTGTGTTTCCAGGTGTTCATCATCCTTTCCTCGGCAGGCGAAGCGGTTCTGTGCGGGGGGTACGAGTGTGCGTAGGAGGCTTGTCGGGATCGGGTGTGGGTGGGTGCTGCTTGCCGTTCCTTAAGGCTAGTTGTCTTGTGTGTTGGGGTCTCGCTGGTTTCTACTCTCTTCATAACGTTGATACTGTCGCGCTGGCATGCTGAACTGCCATTTCCCTGACAGGTGTGCTTGTCGGCGGTTGTATCTCTCAGTGGGTGTGTCTCTCTCTCAGTGGGTTTGTGTCTCTCTCAGTGGGTGTGTCTCTCTCTCCGTGGGTGTGTCTCTCTCTCGGTGAGTGTGTCTCTCTCTCGGTGGGTGTGCCTTTCAGTGCGTATGATTGTCGGTGGGTGTATCTCTTGGTGGGTGTACCTCTCGGTAGGTATGCTTGTCGGCGGGTGTGTTTCTCATACTTCTCAGTACGTGTACTTCTCAGTGCGTGTCCTTCTCAGTGCGTCTTCCTCAGTGCATCTCTCTCGGTAAGCGTGCTTGTAGGTGCTTCTTCGGTTGGTGTGTCTTCGGTTGGTGTCTTGGGATGTGACAGTGACGATCCGCTCGAAGCGCATCTGTTCTTGAGATCTGGCTCTGCCAACTGTTACCAGTGACAGGTTCGTAGTCGGCACCACGTACAGGTGGACCTCATCGCCGGCCAGAATGGGCGTGTCGATCTACGGACGCTGCTTGAGAAGACCCCACGTTCGCGATAGTTTTTCAGGCCTAAGGCTTGTCCTTCAGCTTGCTATAGGGTACTAACGGTCATACTCGAGACGAGGCTATTCCTCAAACTTCAACCATTCCTCTGGTACCACCAATGGCTCTCCAGATTCCGCGTTCTCAGAGAACCACCGACTGAAGCGCCGAAACTCCCCTTTCGTTGCTCCTGACCCAGGACCTAAATCGAAATACCTTCCATCGGCTGTGCTGAACACGGACGCCACGACGTTAGTCGTGCACAAGTCGTTTAATATTATTACTCCGCGACTGATCATGTCATTCATGGTCATGGCGTATCGCTCAACAAATTCCGCCTGACTTTCGTTGTTTTGTCTCGGTATATAGTTGCCCAGTTCGCTTTGCAAGATGACGAAATCTGGTTTGCTGCCTTCGGCGAGAAGACGATCGCGTTCTTGGCGCGCTGAAGTCGCATAGTCGTAAGCAGTCTCGTACACCATCTGCTCGTCGTCCGAGTCGTGATGTACGTCATCGTCTGTGACGTTCTGCGCAGTTTCGGACGAGACTGGAGATGATGATGTGGCCAGCGTTTCTTTTTTTTGCATTCTTGCAGTGCAACAGACGTCTTCGCTATCAGGTGTCGAGAGAAACGAGGTGAAGAAGATGTTTAGAGTGCTTGCGACCACCAAATCGCTTTTTCTAAAATTAATGATAGCTCGATACAGACAGTCTGGCAGGCCGGCGAGGTCTATAAGTCAGTTCGAAAACTCAATCTCGATCATCGTTGATGACCGTTAGCTAATGAGTGGAAAGGACACGTGATGATTGCACAATCCGACAGATGTCCGGGAAAAGGCCCCACTACCTGATCAAGGATCTGTGGTCCATGCAGTGGCTATGCACGATATGGAGTTCGAGTCAAGTTTAGCTTGGATCGCATGCAGCAGGTGGCTGTACAATTGGCGGAGTCGATATCCTGTCTTAGCCGACGGATACAGTATGCTGATCGTTGTTCTAGACCCTAGTGTCGCGCACAGGCCAAATTCTGGAAACTCAAGTCGTAGATTGCATGATTAGCTTGCCAAGACAGCAGGCACCGAGGCGCGCTCCACCAGACCGCGCGGCCGAACAACAACAATAAATTACATCAATGAGAGGTCACCCTCTCGTACGACACTAGGCTGACCAGATCTCCTTCTGTCTCCGGGCGATCCTGAGATCCCAGCAACAAGCACGAACCACTTGTCGTGTGCGCCCAGACCGTGTCATTCTTTCCGGAGCTCTGCTTCTCCGCAGCGTGACACGTGGGTGCACTGAGTTTTGGTATTATTAAGCCTCCCGAAAATAATCGCGCCTTCGCTTCCTTGGGTGCAAACTCAGGTCGTTGATGCCAAGCCCCTCTCGCCACCTCGGGCACCAGAATATTAGTCGCGTTGGCCAGCCTTAGTCTAACTCGAGTAATGAGTCCATCAGCGTATTGGAAAAATGACAAACGGTGAAATAGTCCGCACAGAAGGGTCACACGAGCGGGCATGCTGCGCCGGGTCACGCCAGACTTCCAAGCACACATCATTACCAAAGTCGATTAGTTAAGTTCCCGTGGAACCGTGGACACGATCACGATAGAACCTCACGCCCGATTGAAGATGGCCGTGCGTTATTGGCTTTCCGATGAGCTAGTATTGCAATACAGATGACGGCTCAACACGAGCCGCCAAGTTATGCGGGACTGTACCAGTTTGTAAAGGGCTAGCTAGAATACTGGCTTTATTTAGCCGCGAAGGACAACTTGGTAAGGGCTCGAAGTCATCTTCAGACCCCGCTCGAAGGTTCCCTTCTCACCCGCCCTATGTGGCGAGCGCAGACCATGCGCTCTAGGCTATGTATAGAAATGATCAGGACACTACTCGAGCACATCGACGTACTGCCGACAGAGACCCAAGGTGTACCGTGTCAGTGATGTGCTACGCCAGGCTTTGAGCTTCTGAATCCTTCCCACGTCGTGCATCCCCTCACCTAATAGCAGCAACATTGTCTGGAGTGATCTTGTCCGTAAAAGTATTATGCTGCCGAAGGATCGTGTAAATTCTCGCGAAATTCGACATGATTTGCACAGCCCACTTCCCATGCTCTGCACTATCTTATATGATAACGAGGCTCGATGCCAGTTTTTCAATTATGCATCTTTTCATCTGTTGCGGCATGCAACACGGAAAGCTCTTTCAATACGTGAAATAACCCCAACGTCATCATGTCTTTTGACAGATCTGATCCGTCTTTAACTTACACTCTACCGTTCCAGCTGACGAAGAAGATACATCGGACCATGCAAGAGAGTCTGCATCTTCAAAGTCCAGGTTGGGATGCTAGCGGCAAAATCGTTGTGATCACTGGGGGAGGCTCAGGGATTGGGGCAGTGAGTATGTCAGGAACGTCCCACTGTACCCGGACTAACGACCATATCACGATAGGCGGTAGCCCGCGTGTGGGTCATGGCCGGAGCTGAGGGCGTCGTGGTTGCTGGGCGTGGACGAGAGAAGCTTGAAAAGGCTATCGCCAGCACGAAAAAGTACAACAAAGGGTCGACCAAGGTAATCAGCGTACAAACAGATGTCAAGAATGATAAAGACACCGACAACCTGTTTGAACATGTCAAAGAAACCTTCGGACGTCCAGCAGACGTCGTGTATGCCAATGCCGGTCGCGCGTCGGACCTCAAAGCCCCCGCGGGAGAGAGCGTGGAGAATTGGTGGAGTGTTTTTGTAAGTGCTGACTTCGTCGAGCCAACACTTGAACCATGAAGGCTAAGAATGAACAGGAGGTCAATGTCTTGGGTGTACACAACACGGCAAGATCTTGGATCAACAGCCAATCTGAACCTGTGAAGCCAGTGGGAACACTCATCAACGTCAATTCAGGTCTAGCTGGGTTTTTGATGCCTGGTAACTCTGCTTATGGCTCTTCAAAGCTTGCAGTCCATCGATACATGGAGTTCCTCGATCTCGGTAAGCTCGGCCTGTTGAAACTCACATTGTCGCCATTGACTTGACTGACTTTGGTTCGGAATATCCAACATTGCGAACGTTCACCATGCTTCCAGGCATTGTTCTTTCCGATCTGTTAGACGATGCGTTTACTGCATTCGCCAAAGATGAGGGTGAGCTGAGCGGCCATCTGGGCCTTTATTTGGCTTCTCCACGTGGGGACTTTCTACGAGGTTCTTTGGTCAGCGTGAACTGGGACTTGGAAGAAGTGGAGTCGCACAAAGATGAGATTCTGGATGGCTTGTTGAAGATCAGGTGGATTCCGGTACTGCCGAGTAGTGGCGGATCTGGATGGTGATTCTGCGAAACTCGATTTTGGCCATCCTGGCCTGTTCTCAAGCAAGGTTTTCCATATGTAGACCATCTTTAAATCGTGGTTGGACGAAGAAGAGACCAAAGCGATTGGTAAGTTCGACGTGCACGTCACAAATAACCAGGTGTTCAGGCGTTAATGCCACGCGCGGAGGTCGGGACGTAGGTGTGGATGCAGATAGGAACAGATACGGTTCACTACGACTAACCTACAGACAGATTCTATGACAAGGACGTAGCTCGAAGAGCTACGAATGTGGTTCAGAGCAGATTTTTCAGATGAAGCCGACTCTCGGTACACCTGCCATTGTACAGAGAGTAGCACTATAGACACTGTTAAATGGATTGGATTGACCCTCATATCCAGTCCAGCTGGCCTATTAATATCACTAGAGGAAGCTGACTTTGGGCTTGGTCTGAAAGCAGTCCCTTTGTCTGTCTGGATTCTTCTGCAAGGTGCAATTGTTGGTAAGATCTCTCTAGCAATGTAACTTAGATCATCTAACCGCTGCAAAGTGTGCCTACTTAAGACTCAAACCGAATCTTCCAGAACAGTCGCAATGTGCCAACAAAACTTTCGATCCTCAGAATGAAGTATATCGACAATGTACACGATGATGGAGAATGTCACTGCTCTCGTCATTCCAGGATTGAGCCGTCGTCAAGGGCCTTATGATTGACTTGCCAATAATCTCGATGGTCCGTGCGGCCAGTCGTCCTGTCCAGCATTGGGCTCACTTAGGTTCTCGTATGTTGGCCTTCCTACACAGCGGTTTTCGCTTCCTAGACAATCCGCGATCTCATTCCCCACCTCTTCCCCCTCGAAGTACGCACCATGGAGGTACCCCCAGTAGGTGCGACTGGTCGCCTCTCCAGCAAACCAGAGCCTTCCTAGGTTCGCTCTGAAATTGGTTTGCTGCGTAGGTGTGTATCCTGTTGCCCAATTTGAATAGCTGCCAAAAGACCATGGCAATTTTCCCCACCGTGGATACATAAAGTCGACTGGATCTGGGATGGTCTGATTCGGAAACATTCTCTTCAACACCTTTAATCCTTCTTCTTTCGTCTCGTCGTCAGTCTGTTCCTCAATCCGTCGAGAATCATCCCAGGATAAGAAGCTGAAAATGATGCCAGAGCCTTCTAGAGGGCTACCATAGTAGTCCAATGCCTCCCACCGAATCCAGCCATATTCATCGCTAGCTGGAGCGTAAGTATGCCACCTCATATCTCGTGGCCAGAATACATCCTCCGGCCGAAATTGGAAGAAGACCTTAGTGAGAGTCCCCATAATGTTAGCGGTAATAGACTCCGCCTTCCATTGTGGAAAAGACGGTGTGAAAGTGACTGGTGCTTGGCCTGTCAAGGACTTCTGAAGAACGCCTAAGCTGAAGGTGCAAATCGCATGCTCAGCTTGAATACAGTCGCCGTCGCTTGTTCGTATTGTCACCTCGTCATCCGACGTGCTGACATCCGTGACAACCGTATTGAGTCGGAGGCGAGGATCGTTGTCTTGAAGGTAGTGACTGGCAAGCTGTTCGGTCACTGTGCTGTAGCCACGCTGATCCACGACGAAGCGGGACTGCTCACCGAGCTTCAAGCTACTGAAAGAAGCGCTGTTGATCCCATATATGAGGCTGCTGTCCAGGGCTGAGGCTGCTGCATTGCCTTCCCAATACGCCGTCTCGGTTGACTGCTTGTCTGTGTCGTTACTGGCATCCCATCCCACGAGGCGAAGACCTGCCCGAACACTCAGGTCCTGCCGGTGCGTCACCAGCCTAGTCTCGGCCTCAGTACTTAACAGGGCTAGGGCGTCAAGGTATGCAGTCGTGGCATTACTCCAATCCCGCAGTCCATGTTGATCATAATAAGAAGTGTTTCCTTCTGTGTCCGACACTGTAAGAAGCTTGGTTGCCAGCGCAAGGCGCCAGACTGGATTGACCTCTTTCAACGCCGAGCTGTTCGCGACTTCGCTCGGCGCAGAACCATCAAGATGAATGTAATTGATCTATGTAATTCCATCAGGTGTCAGTCATGTTAGGCGCGAAATGCTCTTTGCGTCTGAGGAGACTTACCCAATTGGTTCCAAGCTCCACGGTATACGAGCTGTCCGAATTATTCCCAATGGTTGCTTGCAACGTTCTTCCGCCAAGTCTATCTTGGTACTCCAATATAGCGAAGTCATCAATGCCTTTCTTTGTCAAAACCTCGCCGGCCGATATTCCAGCCATGCCGGCACCCCTATCGAAGTTAGAATAATTTCTTCTTGTACACGACGCGGCACCATTGACGACGTACAAGATGACGACTTTGGTTCTTTGACAAGTCGTTATTGAGTCCTGGCTTTCAACTGATGCGATAGGGGTGGCAGAGCTTATGGTCGGCAGTAGCCCTGCGAACATGACTAGCCTGGCCAGTGAGGGATTTCGGGACCATTTGCCGTCCATTGTCAAGAACAACAGTTTACGAGAAGGGTTGTACAGCAGTAGAATAATTCGAGAATAGAAGTGGTCGTGAGAGGGAGTGTGGTGTTCAAGTCGTTAAGACTGCACATTATATCAGATTTGCGGTTCCGCTCAGCCTCACCGGCGTCCGCGGCGTCGCAACGCGTGGGATTTGGCCCCAATTGCGCCCCACGCATAACATGGACGGGTCGCAGACTAGCCGGACGAAGCTCGGGACGAAACATTCAGCACACTTTCTAGTACGGTCAACCCAGCCTCGGATCAGGGACCCTGGGAAGAGGCGCAGGCATCGCAAAGACAAGGGCTCTTATGGAACACAGCATCCACGCACTCTGATAGCCGCCTCGAATCGTGCATGCTTTGTAAGCGCGTACTGTGCGAGAAACCACGACCAAGCTTGCTAATGGTACGAATACTAAAGGGTACCCTTTTGCTTTTTTGACTCAAGCACGTCGACTCCCCACTGAAATACGTTACATTGTTAGGAGAATCGAAGGGCTTTTCGACACGTCCATAGTCTCGTGGCGCAGCGAGGTGACTTCCATACAAATTGTGTGCAAGTGAGAACATGTCTAGTATTGCATCCATAACTGTATGTTCGCCTGACATGTGCTTGCCAAAAGTCGCCTCGAGTTTCGTACGGACCTCTGCGACAAACGTGTTGCTAAGACAGACACGGTTGAAGATAAGGTTTATGTCCTTTGTCGAGTTCTTATAGCATGTCATCTCTGTCTTGCAATATCCATTGAGATGCTCGAGACCAAGATCGATTGCCTTGAATGAGTCACGCCGACCAGACCAGTTTACGAGACCCGAAGCGAGAATAGCATACTGGAGCTCGTCTGAGTTGACAGACGAGTGAAGGTTCCATCGGTAGAATAACATCTCTCGACCGTAATTCTGTTGCCCAGCTCCAAAGAATGCGATGACGGGTGGGTCCACGATACGTCGGAGGTGGCCAATGTCGCCACGCTTAACAGCATACTGGACCACAAGAAAGAGTTCGATCTCTTGTAACATTCGACACATCGAGCGAAACTCGATGTCTTCGTGATGAGTCCCTTCTCACGCGTCAAGTGTGAAAGCCTGAGGCCGGATCTCCTCAATGATCTCGCCGAACATCAAAGGTGAAAAGCGGGCGACGATATCGTCTATGTCCCCAACGAGCTCGGGAACAGTAGTAGACCTATCTTCCATCATACCTGGCTGCCTGAGGTGCGAGTAAAACATCGCGGTGACACGTGAAGCTAACGCTTGCACCACGATCGGTGCTACAAGGTGGTACTTGATATTGTCGGGGCCATATTGGATACGGCCCCATGCTGTGCTATCCGCCCAGGCCTGTCAACAGTCAAACAGTCAAGATAACGGGACCCATTTGTGTTGACTGTTTGAAAAATGGACTTCACATTGTTTGTTTGACTGATTGACCGCAGGGCCGCCTGTTTGATTGGATAATTATTTGACTGTTTGACCACGACTAAGCAGCATTTATCATCAAGCAGGGACCGCATCTTCATAGGTCGGAAACGACATACGGCCACATACCGGCCGTCCGTGACGACAATGACTGTCCCCAGAAGGACCATGACGCATCTCATAGGGCCTGACCGTTGTTCAGTTCCTGTAACGAAGCCCACGCCTGTGTGCCATCTACAATGCCAGAGATGAGCCAGCTCTTTAGACACTGCTCAGCCTCGATGATGTCTGCCCTTAAGCTGTGGCGCTCCTCAGTGACCATCTTCTTTGCACGACTGAAAGCACGCTCACATTCAGCACTCATACCGGGCACTGCAAAGAGATCGTAAGCCACTCGAGCGAGAGTGGGATATCGCGCCTCCCCGACTTCTTTCCACCAAGTCAAAGGTTTCGACTCGTAGCCTCTGATGTCGATATAGTCTTCCATGAAGGGGTCTAGTTCTTGCTCACGGTGATGAGTCTGGCCTGGAAGCAGAGCCGGGTCGCCCTCTACCCCGAAAACAGCTTGCCAGTCCTCGTCCGTTGGCGAACTACGCTGCACAGGCCCTGAGCTCACGGAGGCTGATGATACGATTGGTGTAGGGTGCTTTGCGAGGTATGCTTTGAAGAAAAGCTTGGTCGCTGCCTTCGCGCGTTTGATCTCGCCATGTCCGTCGGGGCTGTCTTTCCACACCCGCTCGAAATAGGCAAACCGAAGGCCCGGGTGCAAGGCCACCGCTGCACGATACACTCGGCTGCGATCTGTGAGATTGTAGTATTCGCTGAGTTTGACAAAGGCTGCATTGATGCTGTGTTTGTAGTAATCCGTGTAGATCTCTGGGTCGGCGACACTTTCATCCTGTGCTCTCTTGAGCTTCCTGTACAGCAATTCGAATGCTGGTAAGACCTCCCAGATGGCTCCGTGTGTGCCGCCGGAGGCGTGTCCCTCCACACGCTTTGTGACAAGGTAGAAGGGCTCCAACAACACTTTGAAGTGCCTCAGCTCTTGCCAGTCATGGGTGTCTAGTATATCCTCTTTGGAGAACCCGGTATCGCCGCGATCGCCAGCCTTTGATCCGCTCCATCGGGAACCGAAGAGGCGAAGCGCATCTTCGAGAACAAGCGCTCGCTCGATCATCGTGTATATGCTGTTCCACCGGATCCCGGTGTCTTTCTTAAGACGAATATAGAACACAAGCAGGTCGTCGGCGGCGTCGCTCTGCGCTTGGTTGAAAGCCTGCACGCGCTGGTTAGAGCGTGTGATGTAAACTACGAGATTGTGAAGTTTCCCAATGGCCCCTTTGCTCCGCCAGATCCTGAAAGCATTGAAGTCACTAGCATCTTTCAACTCCTTCGTAAATCTTGTGAGTCCCTCACCGAAAAGCAATGCTTTGACGACGAGATTCACCACGTGGCCGAAACAACGTAGCCGCTGCTCGTGCTCCTCAATCACAAAGCGTTGGGAGAGGGCGCGCAGAGCCGTGTCGTTGTTGGCAGCATTATCCATCTGGAAATAACCGAGCTTGTCTCCGATGCAGTACCGGTCTATCACTTCAGCGACGACCGGCGCCCACTCGGAGCCTGCATGGCCTTCAGGCAGTTCACGAAGGCCGATGAGAGAGCGACGAGCGCATCTATGCTCGTCGATCCAATGTGCCACTATGCCGAGCATCTCCAAGTCGTTCGGAGCGCTCCATATGTCCATCGAGAGTGTGATCTTGCTGATGCTCGACTGAAGTCTTTGGATGACATCTCTCTGGCGCTCGTGGTACGCCCCAAGGATCCAGTTCCGCACGGTGTTACGGCGAGGAAGCAAGTTCTCGACTTCAGGTCCACCCAGTATGATCACCTTGTGCAGGCGCTCGCTCGACGCTTGTTCGAGTGACGGATTGTCATGGGCCAGCCACTCAAGGAATGCTTCTCGCCATCGCTCCTCGCGTCTGGGTTCCGTCTGGAGTCGTGTCATATGCTTGACGATCGACTGGCTTGCCTCCGTGAGCGGTCCCTTTGGTGTGAGGCGATGCGCACGCAGCAAGTGGTACGCCGCAGACGAAGTGCTGGTCGCCTTGAATGGACGTCGAGCCAATCCTTTATCGTGGCAAAGTTTGCAGAGCCAGAAGCGATCCTTGTTCGAGCTTGGAACCCTCTCAGATAGCTCAATCCCGTGCATGAAAATCCATGAGATCATGTTGTCTCCGACACTTCGCTTTGTACGCGTGTGAAGGTGGAAATGTTCACGAGGCCGCACAAGGTCCCATTGGACTTCAAACGTGACACGGTCTTGCGCGTTGATCTTGGGCTCGGGCTCGGGCTCGGGCTCATTATCAGTGCTTCCTCCGCGCGTCTCGTGCCCACGGGACTTGGCTGTGTCAGTTTGTGAAGGGACATCCTTCCGGCCCTGAGCAGGCGGACGGGGAGATGATGCAAATGTAGGAGCAGGCTGGGTGCAGGCAGGTGACTCTGAATGCTTGATTCTCTTCAGCGGAGATGCAACCAACTCTTGTGACTCAGGCCGTTTATCTTTCCTGGCAACTCTGGTGGTGTGCGAGCGCAAGTGCTCCATTCTAAAGCAGCGACGAGAAGCTGTGGCGGACGCGAGGGAAGACAAGAGACCGACGCGCCGCTTCCCCGCGCGACGCGCCCACCAAAGCCCACTTGAATCTGAAGTTCCCCCCAGAAAATGTAGGATGCTTGCTATGATTGGCTATATTTCTGATTTTGGACCCCAACCCCAACCCTCCACAAACAACCAAACAGTCAAACAAACAATAGCCTCTGCGTTCTTTTGACTGATTGAAAAATGCCAGTCGGCTTGTTTGTTTGTTTGACAAATTTTCCAATCAATCAGTCAAATAATTTTTTATCTGTTTGACTGTTGACAGGCCTGTATCCGCCTTGAGGCAATGTCTCGACTGATGAAGACCATTAGAGCCAGTCCAATGGGTTCTTATGATGGTGTAAAGAAGGTTCATCTGAATATGGAACCAGGCGGGTAATCCTAGCATCTAGTCCCTGCGGTCGTACGAAAGCTCGTCGGATCGTTGCTCTAGCTTGACAGAACGAATTCGTTGCGCAGTAAGCTGATCCCCATGGACGAGCCAGAGCCGTTCACAGAAGTCGTTTCAAAGATCACTGGGTGTTTGAGGTGCCTTGAGACCAAGTTGCGCGATGAAGATACTATCGTGGACACGGTAAGTTCCGCTAATAGTACGCTCATCTTCGAAAATGCCGCCAAATTGCCAGAACTTCGTCTTTTGGGGAGGGATCTGATGGAGTACGGGCATCTGTGGATATTGCGTTGTGCTCTCGAAGATGCGAGCTACACCAGCGGGATGTATGCTTCGAATAGCATTTGCAATAAAGAACTGCGATATCTGCACTCCCGTATCGTCTCCCTGACGCGAGAGGCCATCGAATATCTCGTCTATACAAAGAGGGATTTCCGGATGGTGCATTGACTGATTCAATCCAGATGAGGGGAGTTGAGGGCATAGTACAATGGATGCTGTTGTGACGGCGCGCATGCTGGCGGAGTGGCCGAGGATCTCATGGCGAGTGTTCTCCTTGAAGTTCATATTGTCGTAGACGATCACGGCCTGTTGATCGCGGGAGAGGACAGGGAGATTTCGCTTAAAATGTTAGTCAATCATCTCGCGGGTTGCCGAGTGTGCCACGCTAAAGCGAATCATTGGACTGTGTATCTGCAAGAGTTGGCAAGACAGAGATATTTGCTGTGGGGGGAAGCCTGATAAGACTGATTAGACCTGCGCTCTTTAGGGATTGCTAGATGTTGGCGGTGGTCTCCCAATGGCATCCCGCGAGACGATCGGTCTCAGAGACTGTAATCGTCGCTAGGGAGAATGAGTAAACAGGCGGTGTGGATTGGATGAAAACTAGGGGACGCGTGGCAAGGAAATCATACCCTAGCTTCTGCCGCGACCTTCTCCATCCTACGGTTGATAGTGTTGTAACTATGACAAATGCCCAGACCGTGGAGCGTGTCGAGCACTCTTCGCTTCACGCCAGATCCATGGAGGTAGACGGATAAAAGAGTCTGAAAGAAAGATGATGACTTTTTGGACTGCGCATGGCAGACGAATGCAGTCACCATGAAAACCTGCTGCGGGAGTCCTCGGGCAACTTGAGCAGGGTAACTTTCGCGGTGTGCACGCGTATTAGAGAGGAGGCTCGTGATAAGACGGTGCCACACAGGCGCGGAGTCATGAATTGTCTGAAACGCCTGTTGAAAGTCAATGCTCTCGATGGAAGCTCCCGGGATGTATCTGCCGAACACGGGCTGCTGCTCTATCAGAGCAAGGAGTTCGGTCTTGATCATAGCAAGGTCGACCGCCTCGGAACATAGTCCACATCTTGCCCGAAAGTCCTCAGCCTGTGCGAGCTCGCGTATCGCTTTTCGCCGCCAGGGTGCTCGCTGATACCTGCCACAGTCATCTAACACTTCATCAGAGATCCATGCTGTCAAGAACTCCTGAATTGTCCAGCGACAGTCATCACGTAGGACACGGTATACTGTCGACAGCTTCTCTTGCGTAGATATACGTGGGCGGTATGCTCTCGACTTTACACGTGCTCCCCTCGCTCGACTCCCCTGTACACGTCTCTGAGCGCTTGATTGATCTCTTCTTGTAGCGGAAGGGTGTGCCCGGCCGCCTCGACGACTGGCTTCTGGCCTTGCGATATTTTGGACTGGCTGCGGTATCGAAGATTGTGCGGCTGAGAGGAGGACGTCTGCTACATTGTGGTCGTGGCGGACGTTTAGGTTGGGTTGTTCGTCTGCGCTACCTCTATCGCTATCGCTACTTTCGGTAGGTGAAAAGTGGCCGTGCGCGCCGTGGACTATAGAAGGCATTCGGTTTCGGGCAGACTCCATGACAATCTGCGTTTGTAGCGCCGAAGCTATGCTTGGCGATTAAATGGTTTTGGTGGGAAATAAATGGAATTTTGGATATGAAAAGCACGGCTGAATGGAAATGGAGTATTCTTCACCAAAAGCAAATCGGCTATCCGCAGAGGCGGAACAATAAGGGCTCAGACCCTCTGGAAGAATGGCACTTTTCCCTCATTTGATTGGTGCAGAAGATCGTGGAGCTCTACGAGCGCCGGGTCGGCTGCGCCGGCCTGCCGGCCGGCGGCCCTTGCTCTAGCCGCAGGCTAGCATTCTCCCAGAGGGTCTGAGTTCACTGAGATAAGGCCGAACAAATTTCCTTGTGTTGTGGACAAAGGGTAGGGGTTGGGGTGACGTTCGAACCGGACATCTGCGACAAACAGTCGTCCCGACCACATAAAATCAGATTTTCCCAGGATATTACCAGGAGGTTAGATGTTGTGTTATACTGTTCGTTAAGAGAATTCCCTGTTCCGTTCTCTACTCTCTAAGCGAATGTCTATCCGCACAGGGTACCCTTTAGTGTTTGAACCATTAGCAAGCTTATTGCACGCCAGAAGGCCGATTCCAGGGATGGCTACGAGCACTAATTCGACATTCTGAGTGCGGAGATCGAAGGGTATAACATACTGCCCGAAAACATGTATAATATGGATGAGAAGGGTTTCCTCATTGGCAAGCTACAGAAGACGCAGAGAGTGTTCGCCAAGGACTTGTACAGCAAGGTAAGCTCATAGGGGCTGGCCAGGATGGTAGCCGTGAGTGGGTCACTGTTGTCGCCACCATATGCGCAGACGGTACCAGTTTATCACCGACCGTGATCTACAAGGCCGTTTCAGGCGACTTGCGAGATACCTGGCTTGAGGATTTCGAGCCTGCGCAGCAAAGTTGCTACTTCATGTCATCACCGAAGGGATGGACCACCGACGAGCTTGGTTACAGCTGGCTGAACGGCCTGTTTGAAAAGGAGACAACCGCCAAAGCGAAGAGGTCATGGCGGCTGCTGTTTGTCGACGGTCATGGCTCACATGTCAACATGAAGTTCCTGATTTGGTGTGAGCAACACAGGATCTTGGTCGCCATCTACCCGCCTCACTCCACACACAGGTTGCAGCCTCTGGACGTGAGCGTGTTTGCTCCCCTGACACATCATTACAGCCAAGGGCTGGACAGCCTTATTCGACAGTCAGAAGGACATACAGTAATGAGCAAACGAAATTTCTTCGCAATATTCTGGCCAGCATTTGAGAAAGCGTTCACGCAGAGAAACATAGCATCTGCATGGTCCAAGACCGGCATAGTGCCATTCAACCCTAAGGAAGTGCTCGCAATGTTTTCCTCGCCCAGTGAAAACATAACAGAGCAGCTCCCCGCCGAGAGGCCGGCCAGCGGCAGTTCGAGCAGTGCATTCGACTCGCCTTCGAAGGCGAAAAAGCTCAGAACTATCGTTAATGGCAGTACGGCCGGCATCGACAAGAGAGCGCGGAGGACGCTCGACAAGCTCGGGGATGCCGTACTCGGTTTATCGGCAAAGCTCACGTTGTCGAGATTGCGAAACAAGCAGCTTGAAACTGCTCTACGGCTAGAGCAGAAGAAGAAGAAGCGACAAAGAAAGATTCTTGAAGACTTGAGGTCGTCTGAAGGGTCTGGCGCGCTCATAATGAGCCCGACCAAGATTCAGCGTGCTCGAGACCTTGCGACGAGTAGGGAGCAGGAGAAGGAGCAGCTAGCGCGAGACAAAGAGTCCAGGGCTCAGGAACGGTCCAAGGTGAAGGCTAGGAAGCAAGAGGAAGCGCAGCGGAAGCGTGAAGACAAAGCGGTGGCTTCTGAAGCGCGGAAGGAAGTAGCTGCTGAAAAAAAGGCTGCTAGAGCGAAGGCAAAAGCAGACAAAATGGAGTCGAAACAGCTCGAAAACCAGTCGGGCGTGGCGAGACGAAGGCCGCGAGGGAGACCAAGGTCACAAACAGCGGTCGTAAGCGCGAAGGCGAGTTCTGTGCGACCTGTAGTCGAAAAGTCCTCGAAACAGCCTGTGACAAGAAGTGGTCGCAATGTGAGACGACCAGCTCGTTACGATGAATTTTGAAACACGTCATCGATAGATCTTCTTCTAAGCTCTGCAATGATATGATTCTTGTCTATATTGCCTTAACGTGTGCGCAGATATACACGATCTAAGCTCTCCGTGACATTTGATGTTGCCTGTGCGCGTGGTGTGTCTGTGCGCGTGAGGGGGAGATCTTCTACCCTACTAACCCTCGACGCGGCACCACCCCACGCACTCTCGTACACACGGCAGATCCCCGCTTCATCCGCTGAAGATATGACGATGAACACTTGGAAACACAGCTTCAAGAGCGCCCGCCAACCTCCAAACACGAGCACATGGAGACCAGAGATGTTACACACTATTAGGCAGGGGCTTTCATAGATGGAGGACAACGGGCATGGAAATCTCTTTTGTTTGATGTCAGTGTGGTGTATGTGCACTTTGTGACGTAAATAGTGCTGTGCCCTTTAGGTGCTTAGCGCCGGGCGGTATAAATTCATCATCATGATGACTTAATTCAGGATATTTACAGGCATACTAAGACTGTAGATCCTCCCCTGCTTCCACTAGACTCGGCCTGACCCTTATCATCGCGTTCGTCACTTCGTCTCTCCATCCTGCCCTCGCGCTGCCTCTTGATGGCGTTTGCCACTCCGTACCCCTTCCACCTGCCGATCTCGCATTAGCGACGGCACTGACGGCGACAGCGGCCATTTGATTTTGAGCTCCCATACCTTCTCCACCTTGGACACCACCTGAATCCGTGTCACATGCCACCCCATTGAATCTCGTTGAGATCACTCAAATTCTGCTCCAGTAAAGTATTGATACTGGCATTGCCGGCGAAACAGTCTTGTAGATCCGCTATGTTTGAGTACGTTTCATTCGACTCAATGCTGTGAAGCGCGGCCATCGATCGCCCATATTCAAACAGACCCAGAGCGTGTAACTGCTCATCAAACTCGTCTAAGTGCCCGTAATTCAAGTACTGTAGAGACACATCGTCGCAAGTGGCCTGTGTCTCTTGCGCCCGTGCTTGTACTTGTGGACTCTGCTGCTGCTGTTCTTGCAACTGTCGCTTGGCGAGGACGTATACTTCAGCAACTTTGACCTGCGATCTTCTCATTAGTAATCGACTAGAGTCATGGATCGTGACAAATACACTTACAAAAGTTGAGCACAGCGAGATCAGCGATTCAATACTCTGTGTTACCAGCCTTGCTGGTTGGAGGCTTGCCACGAAGTCACGGAGGAGAACGAAATCTTCGTGCGAGGAGAGAGGGTGAGCAATGACATTACAGAATACTCCCATGAAAGGTGTGAGAGGAGAGTTGGCCAACGTCCAATGGCAGTAGAGCGTCCATGAGTATATGTTTTCACCGACATACGCGTTAGCTATATCGCGACAGCGACGAAGGGTTTCGCGAGCCGCATGGAGAGCTTTGGACCGACTTGGATGCCAATTCGGGATTGCATAAAGTGCTATGGTCCTGCATTGTGTCAACGTGAGATCGGTTTTTGCTGGATAGACAATGCAGAACATACATTGTGACGTAATGCATAATGTCGTCCCCGGAGGCGCAGAGTGCTGCACCAGTACTGAGTCTTCCATCGCTGTAAATCGAAAGGATAAGCTGATTGTTCTGATATACGTCAGTAAGAGCATATAGGGGCTTTTGTGAACTTCCCATCATGCGCGAGTACGTTACCTGTTGTTTTCTCTTGAAAATCGCATGCAGTTCGGCTGACAGAGCCTCAGCAGTTTCGGCCTTCTCATTTGCGCTCAATCTCATTGATCCTGGTCCGTAGAGCTGCGTGCTGATTTTACCCTGGATCCTAGCAACATCTATCAGATTACGAGCCAAGGCAATGACCCCATCTGAAAAAGCTCCTCCGTTGTCTAGTACAGGCGTATCGATGTCGTAGTCTTGGATAATTGGAGCCCGACCCAGCCTGAGAGATATGTTACGGTCCAATGTGTACACGCACCAGAACAGCATGACTTTCCGGTCATATTGGTCAGACCCATGGTCAATACTGTCGAGCCGATTAAAGCCGAGTGCTTGACACATCTGTGCTGCTGTGCATGAAACTGTCCATGCCGCGGAGGGCAGTCCCATCTTTATCAAGATCGACGTAGCAGCTAGCAGTGCTTCGGCGGTCTCCAACGACGGGGAAGTAAGTATAGGGAACGATGCCACTGCTTGCAGCAGAAGCTGACCGAAAGTTTGTTCGAGTAAGTGGTTTTGCTCTGCAGCTTGACCTTCATCGACAGAGGCAAATTCGCTACAGCACTCCGCCATGCCGGCATATACGAGTAGTTTCTCGCTCGGGGACAAATGCTGACCCCCTTCATACATCATGCGAGTCTTCTCGACGAAACGTTGGAAAAGCTCGTGCGACTGAATCCTAAAGATAGAGGGGAGTTCCTTTTGGGCTCTTTCTAGAGCCCTTTTGACTGCACTTGCATCGGGCGCGTAGACCTCGGCCATTGCACCAAGTAAAAAGCTTGTCATCAAAGTTTCATGAGAACTAACTTCTGCGCCAGTGCGACATCCGATACTGCGTAGTGATTTAAGTGCTGCTTGGACTTGCTCATTCTGCTGGATGGCAGGGTCTGAGTCGACGGTTTGCTCGAATGTCTTCTTTGCAGCGACTGACTCTGCGTGATGGCTGAGATTACCGGCAGGCGACTTGTTGAATTCGCTATCGTGTTCTTTTTGATCATGATTGCGCCGGAGCATTGATGAAATAGTCGGCCTCGAAACGTTCGCATCGGTCGAGAGGCCTGAGAGACGAGAAGTGATGCGACTATCGAGCCGTGCCACAGTCTCCCCGATGCTGACTAGACTGGACTCGATGCGGTCGATCTTTTTCTCGCTGGAAGCATTGGAGATGAGTGAGATGCTCGCTAGCAAAAAACATTGCAGCAGGATACGTACTACTGCTTTGTGATCTGTATACGGTCCTTACGTTCCTTGTGTGGCTTAAAAGTGGTCGTACAAGCTGTTTTAATATCAGCACTACGGAATCCAGCATACAAATTCTCAGGGGCCGTCATACTTATTCTGGCTGTCTTGCAATGTGCACAGGGGCGGTTCTGGTCGCAACGAACCTTTCTCGATCTGCACTCATCACACTGTGAACCATCCATCAGCGCATTTTTTGCCAGTCCTCGTGCACAGTTCACCCACCGCTGTCCTACTGCTTCTCTGTGGCTCATTCATATTGCGTGGAGTATTTATTGCTAGGTAGATGGTAGAAGAACAGGAGACTGCGGATCCCATAGGGTGGGACTGATAATAACTCAAGATCACAGATGTAATGCTGCAGCCTGGCTGCTGACGCCATCCGCGTCAGCCAGCATCGTGGACCCTGTGGGTTGGTAAGAACAAGGTTGAATGCCGGCGCCTTGACATGCATGTCCTTGCTTCTGGTACCGCCATCAAGACTAGCATGGTGTTCTTACCAATTGGAAAGCTCGCGTAGGGGTCTTTCGGGGCCACTGATATGTAAGTGAGATTCTGGCGAGGTTACATTGTCTTCACGCCTTCAAGTTATTGTGAATCAAGACCTGAACGCTCGCGATATGCGGGGAAGGCGGCAGGTGGAAGCGAGACGTTACGAAACACAGCACCGTATTCGCCCAGTTCCCCGCGCACTCTCTCGGCACACCGTTACTCCCATCACCAGTCCCTCAACCATAAACGATCGGGTCGATCAAACCAAAGTTGTGACTTGGTCAGTCAGCATTTCCGCTTCCAATTGGGACGTTCGTAAATGGTGATCGGGCTGTTCACACTTGCGGCAGCGGTCACTTGTCACCAGCTACTACTGCTGCTGAACTCGTTTCGCGTGCAGCCCGTCCTCGCTACGTTCTTGTCTCCTTCTAAGCTAAAGAATCTCTCGCAATCCGTGGGGTAAGCATGCACCGTTGATCGACACGGGTTCTCCTACGAACTCCGGCGCTTGCTAACGTAAAGAGCGGTCCTGTGCAGTCGGAAGGTTTGTGCCATCCGATGGTAGCCCGTCCGCGAAGTACGTCAGATTATGTGCACCGCCACATAGATTGGGACAAAGACTATGCATGACGGCTTGGAATCACCAGTCTTCTCAGCTGGAGTGTGGTCAGGTTTGTGGTCGAGGTTTCGGAAGACCCCATGTTTGCCATGCTTTCAAACGTTGCACGGTACACCTGGGAAAAATGCGATAAGTACTACAAGCTTGCTGACGATACACCGTTCTACTATGCCGGCGTTGTCTTCACCCCGATGATAAAGAAAGATCTGGGAAAGGCGAATGCGCTTCAACCTCCGAACATAGCGCGAGTCACCCTCCTCGCTGGCTCCGATGACCTGAGAGAACGTTTGGAGGTGGAAAAGAGAGTGGAGCTCGCCGGACAAAGAGCACACACGTTCGCGTGGCGTCCGGTGCAAGTAGCTGCTATGCAGTGAAACCAAGTGCGCTACACAAGACCAGAAACGCGATGAGCCCATATGACAGTCTCGCACACAGCCATCATTTAACGATGCGTACCTCACCACCGACAAGGCCCGACATGGGCGATGAGGCCACCCACCCCATCGTCTAGCCGTCGGGAGAGAACTCTGCACGACATGACAAAACACACGCGCACGTCGCACGCATAGCCAAGGAGACTTACCACCCCCGCCAACAATGACAACGCCGACCCAAAATCACAGACGAGCAAGAGCTGGGAACCATGCAGGAAATACACAAGTGCGCGATGAGCCCACCAGCTCTCGCCAGAAGACCAATACTTAGACCCATGGATTGAGATGGCTCACGCTGAACATGACACACATCGCGAGCTTTCGATGAGCTCGACCAGCTGCTGGACAAGGATAAGCGCAGCGGACGCAACGCATCAGCACATAAGCAAAGATAGAAGCCGCTCTCACCTTTAGAAATGCGCAAAGCAAGGAACACATCGCTCTGGGGCTCATTTTCAGTCTCGAATGGCAAGACCCAGAGGGCATCGGTATAGACAAGATGTTGTACGGCTCTGTCAAAGGGGTCGTCCAGCCTGTAGCACGAGAATCGCAGCGGGACCACGGAAGGGGGGAGGAGAGGAGAGTAGAGGATAGGGGAGGAAGGCCAGTTGTTGTGGCCCGGTGAGAACCAATAAGAGGGCACTGAGCCATAAAGCCGTGGCGGCTCGACTGACTTGGGACCGCGAGCAGGTTTGTACAGTACGAGAATAGCGCGAAACCATATACTTAAGCCGTAGAAGTCGTCGAGAAGATAGTGGACGTGCCATAAGCAATACGATTCGAATGCAGTGTAATCGAAGTTTTGAAAAAAGACTTGAATGCTACGGCGGGGATCTTCAAAGCATTTTCAAGACTTGGAACTTTCTGACAAGATCATAGAACGCTGCTCGTCGCAATCCAAGCGTGCTAATACGAACAGATACTATACATGCGCGGAGAAGGAAACCCACCAAGACGGTCCACTCATGCTAGTACGGCAGGCTATTCTACTTCGATTGCGCTCGTGATTGATGTCGAAGACTTTCCGAATCCTGTTTTACATCACCACGGTGCTTCAACTGAGTATCGAGCGACCAGCGCGCATGTCCTCAACTTTGTCCGCAGAGAATCTGCAAAAATGTGTTTGTCCGGCCAGTCCTCAGATCGAGATCCGCGCGGGTCGTAGATCAGGTTTCCCCACAAGGTGAATTGCAAATCGATCTCCAGGGTTGCAGTGTAGGGTTTCAACCATATGTCGTCGAAGTTCCGGAGCTGCCAAATACTTTCAGCACATTCACTTTCGAAAAGTTCGTTGACATTTAGCCATGTTTGAGTCAACCACTCCAATAGTTCCCGCTTCTGAAAATATGCCTTGCTCGATTCAACATCAGTACACGAGGTGAGCACTTCCAGTGACTTGCGACCCGCTCCGGAGACTACTGCAACCATCACGCGCTCAGCACTGTCGAGCTCTAAGGACCCGTCATTGAACGGGGCGGAAGCGGCAATTCCTTGAAGATGGAATAATTGTCGTTCGAAATCTTGAGCGCTCAGCCCGCCCCCAGGTCGCAACGCAAACTGGAGACTTGATTGTAGACGCCTGTGCTCCTCATGCTCAGTGTCTTTGAACCAGGTGGGCTCTGCGATGTTAAGGTTGCGAAAGCATTCGGAGTCAGGCAGGCAATATATCACATAGAGAAATCTAGTGATGCAGTCCAGAGGCGCATAGCAGCGAGGCTCGGTGTTTGGCAAGATTCCATGCTGGAACATCTCACCATAAATGACCCACAACATCGTGATCGCTTGGGTATTGTCGATCAGCGTCAGCTGTTGTTCTTGAGATACTGGCGTATACGCGCGCTCGAGATCTTTGCAGAATGGGAGAAGCGCGTTTTGCATCCAATGATGCACGGAGAATAATTTTTCAGGCGTTGCTGGTGCAATTGCCAGCGAGAATGTTACAAGACGATCGATGCCACCAGTCATGGCAAGGTTTAATGCATGTCGTCTTTCGTCCGACTGTATCGCCCACTCCGCGACATCTGAAGCTGTGGCGACGAGAAGTAGGTGATGTGTGAGTCTTGGTCGGCGCTCGTGTTGTCCGGTCCGCCAAGCTATCCTCGATATGTCGTAAGCTGAGAGGTTGCAAGCTATTTTGTCGAACTGTTTACAGACTCGTCTGATTGAACAGAGATCGTTCAGATCGCTAATGTGCGTGAAGACGCGGAACAAAAGTTCTTCCGGGATGATACAAGTGATACTAGTCATTCCTGCGAGCGTTGTGTGAATTTTTACACAACTCTTGTCTTTCGAGTTGCGCAGTCATGCATGCTTGTGATTTCCTGCGGCTACAAGCACGGACGCTGCACCCGGAAAAGGCTTGTGACGCGTCGTCTCAAATCGACAGACTCTGGAAATCCTCTAGAGGGCGGGCAAACCTCCGAGACAACTTTAAGCCGTACTCAGCTCGCAGCTTTGGGTCTCAGAGGAGACGAGTCACAAGGATTACGACGATGGAAAGAGTGGCAGTGCCGGACCACAGGACCGGCGAGCTCAAAGAAGACGAAAATAGATGCAAGCTCTGCTTCCAGTGTGGAAGAAGCCGATGACCTGCAAGCGATGCTAAGACGATGATGTAAATCCTGGGGAAGTGGTGTATTCCGGAACGTGGTGGATAACCTGCTGCACCAGCTTCATCCAGTACGCACGTGGTGGTGGACTCTTTTATGATAGATATATGAATTCACTCAAAAATGATGTTGTTGCTGTTGGAGGATGCGATGGTCGACGTGGGGAAGGTGCTGCGGCTCAAAGCTCGACGCCCGCTGTCGCCGCCGAGCGCATCGCTGATGCGGGGTCGCAGAGCGGAGGGGAAGCGGAGTGGCCAATGGTGACGAGAGGGAAGGCGAAGGCAGGAGGGTTGAAAAAGACGATTATGAAGGTCAAGCCGCGTGTAGTGAATGGAGGTGAGAATTTGCAGGTCACGCCTAGTTTCGAAGCGGCCTCGACTGCGGTGCGCAAAGGACAAGCCGAAGATAGTTCTGGTGTCAACGACAAGCTTGCAGCGATGGCTGATTTCTTTTTAATCATACTGCATTCAAGCTGAATAGCTTATGGCACGTCGGCTATATTCTCGACGATTTCTATGGCTTTGATACGTGCTCTCGCGTCAATCTTCAACGGTACAATTCTGCTCGCCGTCCGGCCTTAATCCAAGGCGCCACAGCTTTTGGGCTCACTGCCCTCCTACTAGTTCTCACGGGTGGCCACAACTGCTGGCCCTCGTCCCCTTTCCTCCCCATCGTTCCGTTATCCTTCTCGTGCTACAGGCTGGATGATTCCATTGTTGAAGTTGTACACTGTCTTGTCTATACCGATTCCCTCTAGGACTTGCCAGTCGAGACTGGACGTGAGCCCCAGAGGGACGAGTTTCCTGCTGTGCATCCTTCCGACCCTTCTAAGAAAGGTGGCAGCGGCTTGTGTTCTCGCTAGTGTGCTGGCGCGTGGCGTCTGCTGTGCTTATCCTTGTCCAGCAGCTGGTCGAGCTCATCTGATACTCGCGCTGTGTGTCTTGTCCAATGTGACGCATCTCAATTCATGGGTCTAGATATTGGTCTTCTTGCGAGAGCTGGCGAGCTCATCGCGCTTTTGTGCAATTCCTGCATGGTTCCCAGCTCTTGTTCATCTGTGATGCTGAGTCGGCGTTGTCATTGTTGGCGGAGGCGGTAATCCTCCTGCGCCGTGCGAGCGGTGTGCGCGCGCGTTTTGACATGTCGTGCATAATTTGCTCCCGACGGCTAGACGATGGGGTGGGTGGCCTCATCTTCCATGTTGGGCCTTGTCGGTGGCGGTGGTTTGTCGTGTTGCCGGCCGATGTATTGTGCGTGCAGGCTTTGTCGTGTCGTACAGAGTTTTCTCCTGACGGCTGGACCATGAGGTAGGCGGCCTCACTACTATAGCCAACGGATTCCTGGGTTGAACCCCATAATAACCAATCACGTCACTCTGATGGTCGCCAGCCCCGCATTGGTGGCCTTAACCGAGTCAACGGGGCCAGTCGTAGCCGATGCGGTCGCGCTCGTCGCCCGGAGAAGAGCACGTCGCGACCCCAGCACTTTGCGCTGGCAACATACCCGAATCCTGAGCTCATCCAGCCTGTCGCGCAGGGTAGTCAGCCCAAGTGATGAAAAAGAAGTCAAATGATCTGAGCCCGACTTGCTTGTACAAATCACCATGACTTGCTTGCCTTCTTGACTTGATTAAATGATTTAAGGAAAACAAGTATAGCTGGCTTGTCGACCACTTTGCGGAGCAGAAGAGACTACTCCAATAGAACAACAACGTTATCGGAAACCCTCCCTAGATCCTCCCTAAACCCTCTCGCAAGCTGTCCCGTAAACCCTCCCGTAAACCCTCCCAGATACACTCTCAAATACACTCTCAAATACACTCTTACATAACTATTATAGTAGGCACCAGTCACGGGCATTGGAGCGCGGGACGAGCGAGCTTTACACTCTCACAGCCCTCGCCGGTGAAAGTCTGCAGCTAATCATGTGAGTGCTGGGACAGTACATGCACTGCAGTCCTAGGGCTGGACAACTAGTATCATCTCACCGGGATCGGCCCCGAATAGGGCTTTGGTCTTTCCTCCCAAACACCTCATGGATTACATGTCTATATGCCGTCAGTGATGAAATGTGTACTGAGTAGTGCAACCAAAGGCAGTGACCGCACTTTCTGCCTCTTGTCGCTCAAAACATGATCACGTGATGCCAAGAGATCCAGAAATCATGGTTTCTGGATCTCTTGGCATTCTGTTTTGGATGATACCTCTTATACGTGATACTAAGATGTCTGATACGTTTCAGTTAGCAGGTCACACCTCTTGTATTGTCTTGCATTGACCTGCCCTCTTCATGGACTATGTAGGGTTCACTACGACTGTCTCTGCGGATCCCGAAGATTCTATGCGAATGGAGCTAATCTTCAACTCTGTTACTGGTCGTGGAATTGTGACTGTGATCGCTTTCGCTTCGGAGAGATTCGTCGGGAGAGGGGGTGACTTCGACCTTTGCCATTCGATAGTGTTGGGAGCTGTTTGCACGATGCCGAACCACGTGCGCATTGGCAATACATTAGTGTGGTAATTACTGACACTTAGGCCGTGGATGTTTGGAATAACGAGATCCTTCTATTCTGGGCGGACAGCTTAAGGGGAGCATGAGATCTGTTACTAAAAATCAGGGCAATTAAAGGCTTGTGTCGCAAATTCCATAGCACTAGCTTCTGGGATCAGCGCAAGGTGGCAGCAACAGGGTCGATCAGCTGAATTAACTAAGCGCCGCGTAGGCTGCGGCCCTCTGAGATATCCCGTACCCAACTACTATTTGCCGGAACTTGTGCTAGTAAGTTCGTACTGAAGGTCTGGCTTACTAATACAGAGTTATCCGGGATACTCGGCGCTTACAGTAGTTACTTCAAATAATAGAGCGAGTACCTACTGCCTACGAAACTCGATCTTAATTTCCCCGGCTACTGTACCTACCTAGAGGCTACAGTGCCCTATAATTAGGGCTTTTATCCGCTCGAAGTAGGAATTACATACTACGATAGTTAATATCACTGCAGCACGCTACGAGCCGGAGAACTTAGACGTTAGTTACAAGTAGTCTTTAACTCCTAATATAAGCACTACGCATAGTATTAATAGCCTTGTCCTATCGCTATAGTAATTGTCGCTTAAATAAACATACCGAGGATAAGCAACTCTAGTGCTAATAATATCTTAAAGAAATGTGATCGCTACTGTCGACCTCGGCTGCCGCCTCGACCCGAAGACTATTACCTTACATACTCGCAACGCAGAATACAATCTAAAGGTACAGGTAGATCTTTAAAGTCGCGATCTATCGCTAATAATTTTCTAGCGCTTTGTAGCAGTTATTATACGTATTCGCGAGCTAAAGATAATAGCGCTTATATTTGCCTCTAGTAAAATAGTTATCACTAGCGCGAAGTTAGAAGATAATAGTAAACTTGCGAGTCGTAAGTACGTACGTATTATCTAAAAACTTAGCTTCAGTGCTAAGTTCTTAGACTTTAAGATCCATAATATAGTTAGTTCTTACGACGTAAAGTTCTGCGTCCGTCTTAAAGGCCTAGCAAGCCGCTACTACATATTCAGCTCTTACGAGCCTAAACTTTTTCCGGGTCTCATATATCGCATAATAAAACCGAAAGTCGTCCTGCTTATTTTCGTTTCGGGGAAGCTTGTATTAACTAGCGCTAAGGTTCGTAAGGAGATCTATCAGGCGTTTGAGCTTATATATCTAGTACTTATCGATTTCCGTAAGATATAAGCCATTTTCAGTTTTGGAAGCACGAGACTATGCACATAAGTCTATATAAAAGATAAGCTATACTTGTCAGAGGAAGTAATATTTACATAATGAAATCACAAAGTTGTCGAAAACACTTGCATAAACACTCGCATAAACACTCGTATAAACACTCGCGTAAACACTCTCGTAAACACTTGCGAGAACGCTCTCTAATACATTCTTCAGTGTAGGGTCTCATACGGCATAATGCGTAGTTAACTCGCGCCGCCCTCTACTGACTAGCATCGAACGTATATCGATAGCGCATACTTATAACTACTATACATATTCGTATCTATAGATTATAATCATTTCTGCATAAGGGTTTATACGCTTACTAGTCTACACGCTTACTATATAATCTCATTTGTAAACGCAAACATACTAGCTTTCACAAGCTTTACTAGTAGCTGTTAAAGCTACTAGACCCCCCTATACATATAGCCTGTTGCTAAGGTAGTCTTCGTCTGTACGCGTGGAGCAGAGTAAGCGAAATAGGGATTCGCTTGCCCGAGTAAGGGTTTTGTATAGCTACGTATCGCACGAAAGGGTAATCTCTCGTTAGTACGAAATTGTAGGCTAATTAGTTGTTATTATTGTTCTGGCGTACGGTCTAATAGACTAAGCCTTTATATCTAGTGTCTTACTAAGCCAATCCTACGATTTGAGACTTAGATTCCTAAAGTGCCTCGGCCTACAATACTATGTACGTCTTAGGCTCCTTTATTAAAAGTGCTAACCAAATTGCACATATAGTATTTATTATCAAGTGTCTTTTTCACCTTCTGTTAATTATAGGCTAGACAACTTAGTATACTATATCTCGAGTGAAAGTAGGAAAATAGACGAGAGTTAATTCGTAAGCGTACGCCTTTTATATTAAGTTACTTAAAGGCGTATATTATATGCCAGTTGAAAGTTGCATGCTCGCTATGATTATCCCTTAGGCGTACTCCGCGGAATAGAAGCATTTTAAGTACTAGCGTTTGTTTTCCTTTTTTGTCATTAGTCGCTTAGTCTATAATAGAGTCTATATAAGGCTAACCTAAGGTAAGGGGCAAAGTTACATTTCTACTAATAGATTTACCGGTTCAGAGTATAGTTTTCCTATGTCGATTTCCAAGCATATCTTGCCTCTCTAAAACTTATACTTATCTCTTCGATTAAGCAATAGAAACTACAAAGATAGCAGTTAGCTGTAACTCTTTAGGGGTCGATCCGACTAATTAGTACTATCTCGAGTACAAGTATCCGATCGTAGCTAAGTACGCTCTGGCAATTAGGCTTGAGTACTTAGTAGAAACTACGACCTATATACAAGTCGAAGAACGTTCGAACGTCTTTAGCCCTAGCAGTTTCTTCGCTTAGCTAGATAATAGTAGTACTATTCTCTCAGCCTATAGTAAAGGTGTACCCTTTACGAAAAAGCGCGAAATCAGAAATGAATCTAGTCTTCTAATATTTAAGCTACGCACGTCGTTATTAACGATGCAGGGAGCGTTCTATCTTAAGCTCCCGGGGTATTCTAGAGATCGATTACTAGAACTCGACCTCTATAGAGCTTCGGATGGAAGACTCTCCCTACATATGCAATTTGTTAATAAATGTGCCCGCGATAGTTTACTTACGAGATATGAAACTCAGTCCAAGTTAACTGCTAGTAACATAGTAGTACAGGTAAAAGGATAGGATGTTAAGCGCGTTAACTTTGATATTATCTACCTTGGAGCTAAGGTCGTAAGGATCGGTAGGGTCGTTACAAAGACTATAGAGAGCGCGAGAGTTAATAGTAAGCCTAGTTAGGAGGCATTAGTAGAGGGTAATGTTAACTTAACTATTATAAGTAGGGCACAGGAATATTAGCGCATTCGTCTTAGGATCTTACAAATAACGAATTCTAGGTTTTTATGTACATTATCGCTCTTACTTATATGCTGCTATAGGGAACATCTCCTGCATTTAGAGCCGGCTTAGGAGCTGTAGCTACAGCTTAAATCAGCTCTAGTACCGGCCGAACATAGTGGAAAAAGCAAGATCACGAGCACAGCGCTATCCTTAGTGGTTGATAGCTTAGTTATCAAGTTATTAAGTTATTAGGTAGAATCTCGATTTTTATCTATACTTGGTTTTTATGTAGCTACAGGTAAAAGAATCTAGTAAGCGCCTCCTCGAACGTAATACGATACTCTCGAAGTAAGGTATCTAACACTATTATACAGGCTTTCAGTCATATCAGCAGGAAAGAAGTAAAACTAGATCTACCCGTCGATATTTAATAAAGACATTAGACATTCCCGTAGCTTTCGTTGCTGTCCGAGTGATAGTACGGGTCGCAAAGCACCGTGAAAAAGCCAATATAAGAACTAAGATAGTAGGTATGCTTTCCCGGATCGATTAATAATCTTAGAGGAATCCATACTATAGATTTTATAAGATCCGGGAGGGGCGTAAGTCTTCTCGTCGACCTCGAATTCTTGCCAATTTGGCGTGTATCGAGGACTAGCTATTTTATCGTAGGAAACGTACGATCTCGACTAGGAATGTTGCGCCTCTTTGTAACTAAGTAAAGCGTATGTTCTATATGTTAAGTGCGCGTAGTAAATCCGAAAGAGTACATCAGATCGTCTCTCTGCTTCCGACTTATTATGATGTTAAGAAGTATAAGCAACTCGATTTGAGCCTTACTCTGTCCTAAAACTTCTTTTAGATACAGTTCTTAAAGTTTCTGCCTAAATGTCGCCTTAAGAGTTAATTTTATAAGCCAGGTTCTCGATGCATAGGAGGATACATTTAAATAGATATATCGCTAGACGTTTTGAATTTTCGAGCTACTCTGTAGCTTCTGTAAGCTGTCTGTCCGCTGATATCCAGTCTTAGCTTAATAAGGCTTCCCTAAGTTTAAGGGGAAATCGTAAAAAGTGTATTGGTTTGTTACTAGGCTGTATAGTTCTTAAGCAGCGTCTGTATCTCGCTAAATAGTCGCTATATAAGATAAGCCTAAGAGTATACAGATGGTCTAAACAGAGTAAGCTGTTAGGAACAGCGTAGGTTGCAATAAGGTTCGTAACGAACCCCTAATTAAGGTCGAACACAAGATTGGCTAGCATTCGTACGAAATGCCTAAATTGGAAAAGATCTCTCCTGTCTCGCGTAGACTATAATAACCTTACAGAATGCTGCGAAGGTAGCGCTATAAAGGCCAGCTTAATAACATAATCTAAGAATAACCGAGCCAGATTAGGGAGCTGGTCTATAAGATACAGGTAGGCCAGATATGTATTAAGTAAGAGTTGTAGGCTTAGATACCGAAACCGGGCGCGATAGTAGTCTATATAGAGATCTAATAAGTAGAAACCCTTACAGTTCATCTTTGCTCCGATAAGACTTACGCCTAAGCTAAGCAGTTCCTACTAGTCTCGATTACGCTCGGGCTGATATTCAGTCTTATAGTGCTACGCTGTTAGGTAGCTATGCATTAATCGTATACCTTGTTCGGTATTCGGCTAGGCGTAAGGTAAGATCGTAGCACTTAGGACTATCATAGCGTTATACTACTTTATCCGCTGGTTCTGTCGGCTCGTACTTTTAGAAAGTCCCTACGCCTTAAGTCTACCCTTATACTCTTTTGCACTTGGGAATCGTATCAGTACATAGAGATTCTAGGATAACATTATTCCGTTATATTATAGTTAGAGTACTTACGAGGCGACGAAGTTTGTATCTGCTTTTATTATACGTATCACTTCGCGAAGAGATCTACCCTCTGATATGTAGAGAGTAGTGATCAGCAACCTGTACTTCGCCTATACTTCTTAAGTAGTTCCATAACGATAACTTCGATATGTTAATAACGTAGCGGAGGAACAAGTTATTAGCGAATAGTAGGGCATACGCGTAGGACCTCCTATATAAAAGCAGTATGCATCGTAATAAGATGCTATAGAAGTAGCTATCGGACGTTAATAGGAGCAGGTAAGGAATAAAGCTAAAGCCTTACAATAATTAACGAATCCGTACATCTGACTTTGCTTATTCCCCCCCTAAGTATCGCTTATAAGACAAGGAGGTTCACAAGTATATAAGCGAGATTATAAGACTCTAAGCGGATAGCCGCTAGCTCCCTAGGATTATTTAGGTTAGGGGTCAAGTTAGAGCACCATATAGACAATCATAGTAAATAGTAGTAAGCTATACAGATTAAGTATTAAACTGCAAAAGGGGAGACAAATCTATATACTTCTTCCTCCAACCGACTGACGTAGTCGGAGCGGGCGGAGTGCAACGTGAACTATTTCCCTTCTATATACTACTAACTGCTAGAGGATAGATTACATATAACTTTCGCGGGCACCTGGTAATCTCCTCGATAGTTCATATGATCTTTCATAACGATATACTCATTAGTTTTGTACCTTATAGTTAGTTAGTATTGACTGTTATTATACTATCAGGCTTAACTGCCGCGTCTCAATTGCATATCGCTCGATTTATTAGCAGCCAAACGCCTACGCATACAGTCGTACGAATAATACCCTATCTAGCAACGTAAGGTTACTAATCTAGCGAGAATACATACGAATTCCATATAGTTAGAAATTGCAGCGGACAAAGCCGACGTGCTATAAGCTATTTAGCTTAAACGTAGTATGATTAAAAAAAATTATCTCTAACGTAGTAACATCTTAGTTTTAATTTCAAGTCCCGGTCTTTACGCCGTACGTATACGGTCGGTCGTTAAAGTAGCGATGTGACTTATACTCTAGCATTCTAGTCATAATGACAGCGTAACATATCCGGATTCTTTCTCTGTTCTATTATTGAAAGTAGCGACGGAGGCTTCGAGCAGTCCTAATACACTGTATCTGATCTGAAAAACTTTAGTACTCTGTATATTTTCTTATAGACACAATCCGAATTTGGCTGCTATTGATCAGTGCGAATGCACACAGCTACTATAAGCTAAGTAAAGTACGATTTCTTACTAGGTGCCAGATCCGACATAGGAAATGACGCACTATTTAAGTCATAACGACTTGTTAGAGTAAAGAAATAGCATTAAGACTAGCTGATAGCATATCTTAAAGCATTCGTTCCATCTCAGATTTTTCTAATAGTAAGCTATATTGGGTCTGATAGAACTTATCTAACAGAAGAGTCTCGCATCTGTAAGTTCTATTCGTTGTCGGGTCCTTCGTCTCTACCTCCCGATCCTTTACTAAACGTGATCTCGTGTTCTACAGTTCTTCTAATAATCAATTCCTAGCTATTTCTACTCTCTATGCTCATATCGTCCCGCCCTCTAACAACCTCCGTAGTATACATAAATTGGACCGGCCTTAATTCCTAATTGTTACTCTGAAAAGACCTTAAGGGAATTGTATTACTAGTGCGCTTTCTAGATGTTAACTAGGTAGGATCCGACGTGAATCCGAAGTCGTTATTCCCGAAGCTAATGTTAAAGCTTTTTATAAAGTTTTTGAGGTTAGGGATCGTAGCTAATACTAAGGACTAGCACAGTTCTACTTCTGCTAGAGCGATTGCTAGAGCGAAAGCTACTCTAGTACGGGGTGCAGTCGTAATTCGTAAGGAGTAGACTGCGTGCACGATAGCAAAAGCTACGACACTGTATACATACTTGTTAGCATCAGGGTCGTATTATTAGAGCGCTTATTATGTATACTGCTCGAAATAGAAATGCAGTAACGACCTAAACCTTTAAGTTAAACGATAGCTAAAGTGGCCATACGACAATCGATAGTATTAGGATCAACAACAGCTTAGTGAAACTATCCAGAGTACTGATAATTGCCTATCGTATATCTTGTTTGCTACATAATACTACTATGTGTTGTGTAACATAGCTAGTACTGTCGTAGTCTACACCTAGAATTATCATCAACCCTATTCCCTATAGTATGAATACAGCGAGGATATTATAACAGCCTAGATATAGCTAACGAAGATCTCGAGATAGTATACGCTGGACAAACATTATCGTGGAACACTTAGCAAGCGTAAGTACGATAATAAGCAGCATATATACTACAAGAGTTGCAGATCCTACTATCGCGAGAGTATTTGCGCTATCGTCCCGATAAGTCGATAGTATGCTTATTCCTAACCCGTTCTTCAACCCGATAATAACAGAGATCACGTGACCTAGCATCGCAACCTCAAAACTGGTAAGTAACTACTCAAATTATCGTCGTAGTAATACTGACTTACTATAGTAGCGACAAACAGCGTATCGTCCGTTCTAAAAGTATTCTTCTTGATTTATATTCTTGTAGCAGCTACAAGTAAGGATATAGTTATGCTGATCAAAACTGCGACCCAGATGTATCCTACATAATCATCTAAAGTGATTGGAGCGAAGCTGTTCAGATTTGGACTATTATGAGATCGGCGATAATATGATATTGTATGAGGCTAGTGTTGGTATTCTTAGGTACAAAACTGTATCTGCATCCTTATCGGTTGCGAAGCTTCCTATAACAGTATAGTGCATCTTAGATACAATAGTCCTAAGAAGGTAGTTAATCTAAGAGATTAGACTAGCTAGGATTCTTTCTGCAGCATTTCGAGCTGCGTGTTAGGTAAGCGATATCGTACTGACAATATAATTAAGTTTGTTTAAAACAGCTCGGCTATACGCTGTTTTCTTTATCCTCGAATATGCTAGGGGAAACTACAAGTAGAGATTTATAGATAGTTCTTCTCTTCGCGGCCTATCTGTACTAACGCTAGTTAAATCCTTCTAGTTCCTATTACGGAACTATCTCTATAAAACAGCAGCCGGCAAATTAGGGCAGCCCTACCACATATTAATAGCCGGACCGAAGCTATTTGTTCGGCTCTAAGCACTATTACGAAAACGGAGACATCTCTATCTCTGAAAAATCTCTATCTAATAATACATTTCAGCTGTTTCTTAGGTTTACGAAAGAATATACGACCGCCTAGGACATCCTTTAGGGGATTTCCCTCTCCTTCTTACATACGACCTACAGGCTCAAAGCTATAAGAAACGTATAACGCATCTCTAGCTTCGGAAGCAATCAAGCTAGTACAGATACCCTCTTCGTCTGCTAGAGTTACTCCGTAACAGACCAACTTACGTCTAAGCCCTCTACGCTAATAATCGGGATTTACTATAAGTAGATCGAGATACTAAGTTTCTACGCAGCGCCCTATCTAGTATCCCTGTATAAAGACACTTGCCCTTACGAGTACACTTAGATTAACCGGATCAGCAGCGCGATTTTCGGATAAGTCTACGGAATGCTTAACAAATAATATCTCCGAAACTATACCTAACATACTTATCTAAGTCTACCGGTCTAGTACTGCGCCTATCGTCGTTAGCGTAGCGACGAATCCACATTGCATAGCCCGTAATAACTTCTCGGCTTCCTATTACGTCAAAGGTGACAATATAATAGTACGAGGCGATTAATAGAGTCTGTAGGAACTGCTTCCGGAAGTAGGCGATATAATCGCTAGGGTACTCTTTTCTGTAAGGGTATATCAACTCGCTAAGTAGGGGATCCTCGGAAGATACTACCTCGTCTTCGTAAGCGCTAAGATTTAATAAATAAAATTCGCAACTACATTACCTCTTACATACAGCTCTGCTATAGTATTAGCATCGTCTTTTATGTATATTCGAAAGCACATATTAGGGGTGATTTAAGGCCGGCTAGTACTGGCGAGCATGTAGGAGAATCCGATAATAAATAGTTCGAAGTATCACTTGAGATAGATTCAACCGGAAGTTCGGCGAATAGCTACAAGTTTCTAAGCGATCGTTAACAGATAACATCTCGCTTATAAGTACGATATCTAGGGATTCGTTTTGCGCAGATAGGTCGAGACTAGCATGTTGCCCCGAATGAGTTTTTAATAAAGCTCTTTTTCCTAACGATCTTTACTATAAGAAAGCTTTGTGTCCGGTACTAGTCGTTAGCGCCCGATAACGGAATCCTTAGCCGTGCTTCTGCAGCGAAATTGTAGCAGGGCTAGTACAGGATCGCAGTTTAGCGAGAGGTTTAACATGCTAGTAAAAGGAACTTAGAATCCGAACGTTCTACATTTCTATATGATGTGCGTTCTGGAGACAAATCAATACGCGGCGTGATGATAAGAATGATACGTAGAACGAACGAAACAGAGAGATCGTCCTCGCCTAGCAGTCCTTAAATAACCGGATACGGAAAAACTACTCGCGTTACTCGCGAACCACTTTACTTTAGTCGCTATCCGCGTAAAGTCAGATATAGTCGCGCCCTACAATGGATGCGTCTCAGACGGTATTTACTAGAAAGTCGATTTAGCTGCCGGGTAGGTAATGCTGTTTCTAAGGGCTCGCATTTTACAAAATACTACTCTCTTAGAGTAGAGCATCCACAAGCAAGGGTTGCGAGATGTCGGCTCGTTGCCGTAACGTTTCAGATAGCTTATATCGCTTAGATCCCTAACTGAGACAATCTTAGCGAGTATAACAGTCCGTACTATTCCCGCGCCTAGAATACATTCATCTACCTACTACACGATATATTACTACCTTAAGCTCTCTAGACCTATCCTATAGACTTAAAGATAGTATTACGACCAAATCAATTATAGAAGACCGTAAGTAGGCAATCGCGATAGAGTTATCTCCAGATGTAGGGGCTTTCGAAGACTCGCTTAGTATAGAGAAAAAAGGTACTGCACCTGATCAGTATGATATATAGCGTATAGGAAAAACGCAACAGACGAAAGTCGGTCTAGTAATCTTTGGTTTAACGTCTAAGAGGACACGCTAACGATCTTATAGCGCAACTTCCGCTTTCTTACTATCTGGGGCTTTACTATAGTTCTTATAGCTACCTAGGAAGCGCAGTTCACCGCTTCGAATTTCTCTCTGCTTAACAGTAGTAGAGTAGGTGCTATCTACCTCTATATCGGGACTTTTATCGGATTCTTCCTAGCAATCTGTTTTATAGCTAAGATTGCAAGCATAGCTCCGACTACTAGCGGCTAGTATTATGAGTTGTCTAGTATCTCTGTAGTATTGTACTCGTTATTAACCTTCACATTTTCTCAGATTAGGTCTCTGAATTTAGCCCTCCGCGAGTACAGAAACAGCTATCCTACCTTATTAGATAGCTCTGTATCCTCGGCTAGCAAGTGGGTAACACCTCGATTAGTTATCTTTATAATACTATCGTCTAAGGCTTAGTGATTTTAAACAACCCAAGCTACGAACCTCGGCTATAGTATAGTACACTTATCATATTTGCGGTGCTTACCTTTTGCTTTATCTTTAACGCCTTCTTAGCTTCAAAGCTACCTCTATTAGAGAGTATCGTAGTAGTTCTTTACGTCTATAGCATTTTTACTATACTTATAGTCCTGTAGGTACTAGCAGATGTTTTACCGGCGAGCGAGGTCTTTACATCCTTTAACAATAGTAGTAGATAGGCTACGCAAAGCGTAAGCTATATAGTAGGCATCCTTTCTCTAGTCTTTTCCTTTATTAGATTAGATTCGGCTACATACATAGCAGAGGAGCTCTAGGACGCAAGTCGCAGCCTTTTACTTGCTATAGTATAGACTGCTATTGTTAATAGTACTATAGGCCTAGTTATGATAGTCACCTTCTATATGATGATAGGGGACGTTGAGATTACTCTGAGCTTACCTATAGGGTACGCTTTCATCGAAATCTTCTACAATGCTACCTACTTTAAAGCCGGCACTTCCTTTATAATAGTAATATTTATAATCATGCTGCTTTTCGGCTGCGTGATAAATTTTGCCATATCATTTAGGCAGCTCTAGGCATTTGTAAGTCAATCGTTCTCAAATACCGTAATATTTAACTAACTTATCTAGTCTCGCGACTAAGGCATACTATTTGCTAGGACTCTCTCCTACGTTTAGCCTAGCCGTAACATCCCTCTCAACTCTATTATAGCGACCTATATCTTTTCTATGCTTCTTTCGCTTATCAATCTTAGTAGTGCAGTCGCACTTAACATTATCACTTCACTTAGTACCAGAGTACTACTATGCTCTCATGTTATCTTAGTAGGATGTATCCTTCTTAAGCGTCTCCGTAGAGAACTACTACTTCCGCGACGCTAGAGCTTAGGAAGATAGGGATTGCCGACTAACATCATTTCGGTTCTCTTTATAATCCTATACTTTATTATAAATTTCTTCTCTTAATCGCTATACGAGTTGACTATTATATCGTTTAATTGGAACATAGTTATAGTAAGTGTTATTGCCAGAGCGATTAAGTTTGATAGAGCTGACGAAGAGTAGTTTAGTAGTATCATTATCTTCGCTAAGGTGTACTACGCTATAAAAGGTCATTATGCTTACGCTAGGCCTGTAGCCTATATCCGGAAGGATTTATAGCTGTCACGGGCCAGGCCCGGGACATGCCTATAGTGCTGCTGTCCGTACAATGGCAGGTGTGCCGAGAGTCGGCTTCACCTGAGAGATCCGCTCTGAACCGCATTCGTAGCTCTTCGAGCTACGTCCTTGTCATAGAACCTGTCTGTAGGTTAGTCGTAGTGAACCGTATATATTCCTGTTCGCATCTACACCTACGCCCCGACCTCCGCCCGTGACATTACGTAGCTCCTACCTTTAGGTGTAGCTGCCGTGCAATGGCCGACTGGCCGAAGCCCCCTATCGTGCCGCGAGACTTGGAACACTTCCAGAGCCATGTCTCCGAGCACCCTGGCTCCTGGTTCGAATATCTGCAACTCTGCCACGAAGCAGCCGAAAATCTGTCGTCCGAAAACTGCGGCCTGCGTCAGACCGTGCAGGAAGCTGAGAAACAGCTTGCCTCTAAGATCAGCCAGGTAGAATTTCAACGCGAGGAGCACGATCGCCTCACCGATCGTCTCCAAAGTAAACTTGCCACCGCCGAGGCTGAGAAGTTGAACGCTCTAGCCGCTGCTGCTCCCATCGTAAAGACTCCCGAGACTCTTCCTCCGTCTGATGACGCCGCTGAGAATGCTCCAGCTGATGCTACGAGAGCGCCTGCGACTCCTGCTCCCGCACCTGAGGAACCACCCCGCCTGTCGGAACGAATCCCTGACCCCGACAAGTTCGTCGGAGACAGCAAAGACCTTAACCGTTTCGTCTCTCAAGTCTACCAGAAGCTGACCGTGAACCGTGACCGTTTCCGCACGTCGCAAGAGCGCATGACTTATGTCACCAGCCGCCTCTCTGGAAATGCCTATGCTCAGATTGCTCCGCATATCACTCTCGGCAATCACGACTTCACTGACTTTGAAGAGATACTGCGCTTGCTCGAGGTCGCCTTTGGTGACCCTGATCGTGTCCAGAATGCACAGAACGAGCTCTTCCGCCTCCGCCAGAGACAGTCAGACTTCAGCAGCTTCCACGCCGAATTCGAGCGCCTCTCTCTGGAAGGAGAGCTCCCCGAGATTGCTCGTGCTCCGTTACTTATGCAGAATATCTCGCGGGACCTCCACGAGATGCTACTGCACACCCCAGCCCCATCGAAAGATTACCGTCCCCTCGTCCGTCACCTACAGGAACTCGACAACCGACGCCGTCAGTTCTATCAGCGCACACAGGTCCCGCAAACCCGCATCAACCAACGTTCCGTGCCTTTCCCAGCCGTGCAACCTCAGCCAACACGCCCTGCTCCTCAAGTAAGCCACGAGAGCCGAAAGGAGACCCGCATCACTACCACGCAGCCCTCTAATTCGGGAGACGCGATGGACCTGAGCATCGTCCGCCGACGCTCTCGCCTCGACAGAGAGACTGGTGCGTGTTTCCGCTGCCACAAGATCGGACACCGCGTCCGAGATTGCCAGCTACCCGATAGTCGCCCGCAAGACGTGCAGAGGCGCGACGCCCTGGCCCGCGAGCTCAGATCGCTCGAACTCCGTCTCGAACGTCCGTATGCACGATGTCCCTCTCCGACCCCCCGATCGCCCTCGCCGTCTGGTGCTTCCGACTTCCTTGGTGATCGCGACGACTCGCGCGCCCGGTATCAGGAAAACGAGGCAAGCCTGGCGGAAGTCGTCTCCAGGCGCTAGGATCACGCAGAACGCCTCTGCCTGCTTCTGTGAACCCTGCAACGACCTTTTCTGACCCTGAATTTACCCTGCCTGTCAGGATTTCGAAGATGTCGATCTACGAGATGCCCGTCGACGCCGAGTACCAACGAGCCCGCTCGCCGAAACTGTTGACCACTGTGACCTCCGAACACTGTTCTGCCGAAACATACTCCCTGCTCGACACTGGTTGCGAGGGATACGCTTTTATGGACCGTACCTGGGCGGAAGAGCACCGTCTTCCGATCCATAACCTGCGCCGCCCGTTCAAGCTGTATGGCTTCGCCGATGAGGGCGAAGACGCCTGGACCATCCGACACTACACCCGTTGCGACTTGAAGACCGGAGATCACGTAGAGAAAGGGGTGCCTCTGTTTCTCACTCGCCTCGCACACTACCCGATCGTGCTCGGCACGCCCTGGCTTGAGAAGCACAATCCGACGACAGACTGGGCCGGTTCGACGATTGTGTTCCAAAGTGACTACTGCCGGAGCCACTGCAATATGCCTCACCGTCCGTCCACGATCCGAATGCATTCCCGAAATGTCAGTATCGACCGTGGCTCTCCCGACCGCCGCACAGCACTGCAGAAGATTGGTATCGAAGAAATCTCTTTGAACGCCTGCCGCAGATACGGCCGCCGCGGGTACAATCTGTTCATCGCGACGATTGAAGACATCGACCGCATTCTGTCGTCTTCGGAAGAAGAACATTTGAAATTACAGCTTCCCACGGCGTTACACGATTTCGCTGACGTGTTCTCGCCGCAGTTGGCCGACCGCTTGCCGCCACACCGCCCATATGACCACGATATCAAGCTCAAGGAAGGAGCAGAGCTTCCCTTCGGGCCCCTGTACGCCATGTCTCGAGAAGAGCTCAAGGCTCTACGAGAGTGGCTGGATGAGAACCTACGGAAGGGATTCATTCGGCCGAGCGCCTCGCCCGTAGCTTCGCCTGTTCTGTTCGTGAAGAAGCCGGGAGGAGGGCTCCGTCTCTGCATTGACTTCCGTGCACTGAACAATGTTAGCGTCAAAGACCGCTACCCGTTGCCGCTGACCACTGAGACTTTGAACAACTTGCAAGGCATGAAGTTCTTCACGAAGATTGATATCATCTCTGCGTTCAACAACGTCCGCATGAAGTCTGGCCAAGAATATCTGACCGCGTTCCGTACGCGATTCGGGCTGTTCGAGTCCCTCGTTATGCCGTTCGGGCTCACTGGTGCCCCTGCTACCTTCCAGAGATTCATCAATGATACCTTGCGAGAATATCTCGACCTGTTCTGCTCTGCATATCTCGACGACATCTTGATCTATAGCCGCACAGAAGAAGAGCACACCGCCCATGTCCGCGCGGTGCTGCAGAAACTACGAGATGCTGGGCTCTTCGCCAAGATGTCGAAGTGCGAGTTTTTCGTGCCAGAAACCAAGTTCCTTGGGATGATTGTCGGCCGAGATGGTATCCGCATGGACCCCGATAAGATCAAGACTGTTCGCGACTGGAAGTCACCTTCGTGCCTGACCGACGTCCAAGCTTTCATTGGATTCAGCAACTTCTACAGACGCTTCATCCGGGACTTTTCCAAGATCGTCGCACCCATGGTCGCGCTCACCCGCAAAGACACGCCGTTCTCCTGGGACCACGAATGCGAGCGCGCATTTCAAAAGCTGAAATCTGCCTTTGTAGACGCACCTATTCTCGCGCCCTTCGACTGGACGAAGGAAGTGATACTGGAAACTGACGCTTCCGACTACGTTTCTGCCGGAGTCCTTTCGCAGTATGACAGCGAGGGCGTCCTGCGACCCGTTGCCTTCTTCTCGAAGAAACACACGCCTGCCGAGTGCAATTACGAGATATACGACAAAGAGCTTCTGGCAATCATCCGCTGTTTTGAGGAATGGCGTCCCGAACTCGAGGGTAGCGAACTGCCCATCAGGATCCTCACGGACCACCGCAACCTGGAGTACTTCACGACGTCGAAACAGCTGAATCGCCGTCAAGCCCGCTGGTCTGAGCTGCTGTCGCGTTTCAACTTCAAGATCGTCTACCGACCCGGCAAACAAGGCGAAAAACCTGATGCTCTAACCAGGAGGTCAGAAGACATGCCTGAGGAGGGGGATGAGCGACTGCAACACCAAAGCCAAGTGGTTCTCAAGAGGGAGAATCTCGATAGGCCTGAAACCCAGACACCCGTTGCCTTGCAGAGAAGCGAGGAGATGCCGATTGATGTGCCGTCAAAGCCAAACGTGGACACGCCAAGGAAGAAAGTGTCGTTTTCTGAAGAAGCTACAACAATCATGCTGCCACCTGTCGAAGCAGAGCCCATTAAATTCGCGATCCACGTCCTGACAGAGAGCCGAGACGAAACGGAAGATGACAATCACGGACCTGAACCGCCCCTAAGAAGTACATCATCTGACCCAGAGAATTCGACCCTCACGCTACCAGAAGAGGTCCGAGAGCTGTTCGACAACGGCTACCGTTCGGACGACACCCTGCAAGGAATCCTGACCGCAGTCCGCACTGGAAAGACCCGCCACCCGAAGATCCAGCTATCCCAGTGTGAAACGAAACATGGCTATCTGTATTACCGTGGTCGCTTGTATGTTCCGGACGACGACAAGCTCTACGCCGAGCTCACCCGCTTGTGCCACGAGATACCAGCCGCTGGGCACCCCGGAAGAGCCAGGACCTACCAGCTGATGTCCCGGGACTACTACTGGCCAGGCATGAGTTTGTACGTACGCCGTTGGGTCAGGAACTGCCACATGTGTAGCCGCACGAAGCCAAACCGTCGAGGTCGCCAAGGCCTCCTGCAGCCGCTGCCGACACCCGAGCGCGCCTGGGACTACATCACGATGGACTTCATCACGTACCTGCCGAAATGCCAAGGATTCGACGCCATCCTCGTTGTCGTCGATCGCCTGACCAAACTGCGACACTACATCCCCTGTCATACCACAGATGGTGCCGAGGAGACCGCCCGACTGTTCACGCAGAATATCTTCCGTCTGCATGGCCGTCCTATAGACATCGTCTCAGACAGAGACGCCAAGTTCATGTCCGACTTCTGGCAACACCTGTCCCGTCGCCTGAAAATTAAAAGTTCACCATCGACCGCATACCACCCCGAGACCGATGGCCAGACAGAAAGGATGAACGCCATCCTCGAATGCCACCTTCGAAGCTATGTTTCCTATCTGCAGGACGATTGGGTAGAGTGGCTGCCGCTTGCCGAGTTCTCCGCCAACTCTATGTTCTCAGAAACCACGGGGATCTCGCCGTTCTTTGCCACTTATGGTTTCCAACCACGACTAGGCATCGAGCCGTACGACCAGACAACCATGCCCGCCAGCCGCGACGCCGAGAGCTTCGCCTCCGACATGAAATCGATCCTGGACCACCTGAAGGCCGAGACCGCCTTGGCTCAGAGCCGCTATGAAGAAGCCGCGAACCGCAGTCGTGTACCTGCTACGAAGTTCACCGTTGGCCAGGAAGTCTGGTTGGACGCCCGTAATCTCAAGACTCTTCGGCCGAAGAAGAAGTTGGATTGGAAGCACGTTGGTCCCTTCAGGATTGCTGCTGTCAACGGACCGTACACCTGCCGCCTTGAACTTCCTCCGTCCATGAAAGTTCACCCTGTCTTCAACGTCAATCTGCTTACACCTGCCGCCGCTGATCCGCATACCGGACAGCGACAAGCGCCACCGCCGCCGGTTGAAGTCAATGGCCTCGAACACTTCGAGGTCGAAGAGATCGTCGATTCGTTCACCGATCGCCGTGGCCGAGGAGGCAGACCACGCCTCCGCTATGTTATCAAATGGGCTGGCTATGACGTGCCAACCACAGAACCTGCTTGGTCAATCTGCGAAGACGTGCCTGGCATGGTACGCAACTTCCACCGCCGATACCCCGACAAACCTCGTCCGCAGACTATGCCGTGAGTATGGAAAGTGCCAGGAGTCACTTGCCTAGAAGGAGGGTAATGTCACGGGCCAGGCCCGGGACATGCCTATAGTGCTGCTGTCCGTACAATGGCAGGTGTGCCGAGAGTCGGCTTCACCTGAGAGATCCGCTCTGAACCGCATTCGTAGCTCTTCGAGCTACGTCCTTGTCATAGAACCTGTCTGTAGGTTAGTCGTAGTGAACCGTATATATTCCTGTTCGCATCTACACCTACGCCCCGACCTCCGCCCGTGACAAGAAGCTTATAAGACTTAGCGGGGTAGCTGTAGTAGTAAGCTGCTACCCTTGTGATCCCCGCTTACGAGGCGAAATATAAGCCTAGTAATATGATCGTACGGACTTGTAAGATTCTTTTATTTCCCTTACCTATACGAAACTATACGAGAATTATTAAGTCGATTAGAGAGAGATCACATCTAATATTATACCTAGTAACAAGATTCCGAAGGATACTAAAGCAAGTTTAAACAAACCAGATAAGCGACTCGTCTACTTGGCTTTAAGAGGCGTTTTCCTAGGGCCCGACGCTTACCTTCGAAACTAGAGGAAGGTTCGAGATCGTATTCAGAAATACAAAGATAACGCCGAAGTAAAAGCCCTCCTATAACAGCATAGCGAAGATAGTATCTGTAGCATAGCTAAAGGCCTTCTTAAGCGTTAGGTTTTCGAATCAAGTCTTAAGGCAAAACTGTATTTCCTAGAAGTATTTAATGTTTCTCCTATATAAAGCGTAGAGAGAGAAGCTTTAATCGCGGAGGCAGTAAAATCTAAAGCGGACGCGATCTGTAATATTGCTAAGGGTCGTCCGGTCCTCGATATTGCCCCGCTTAGCTTATCCGCGGACGAAGTGAAAAGAAAAGGTAGGCGTAATTGCTTTAGATTCTCGAGTTTCTGCATTAGGACTATCGATGATTCTCTTACTAATAGATAGGATGATACAGTTTACAGAGGACAAAATACTGTACTCTCGCTCTACCCTGCATACCTTGCATTCCTATCTTAGTACCGGATCGTAACGGAAGTTTAAGCTCTTCTTAAAAGATTATGTTTTGCTTATAAATAGATAACCTTTTAGGAAGAGCTAAGGAGGAGAGGTTAGGACTATCCGGAGTCTGCCGAACTCAATGTATAGATATCTGTTTTCCTTAAGCAATAAGTAAAGGTTAATCCCGAGCTCGTCGCGTAAAGAGGAAGACCTTTATCCGAGATAATAAACTTATTTAGTTACTTACGGCATACTGCTATACATCGAATTTAAGTTACTACCAACCGTATCTTTCAGTTTATCTGCGATACTAAGAATCTTTCTATTATCTTAGGAGATTATAGAAGCTATAAACGCCTAGCGGACTTGCGACGAAGCCTAGAATCTACGATCGACGATATAAACCGTAACAAAGATCTCTTAGAGTCTAGGCATATAGAGACACTCAAATATCTCGCTAACGAAAGAGCTAAACTATTATAGTAGGAGGAAGCTGCATACGAGCATTTGTTAGCCGAGGACGAGAAGTATTAAGCGAGAGTAACTACTATCTTAGAGAGCAACTAAAAGTCTGCTAATACTATAATAGGGGACAGTTTGGATAAGGCTAACTTAAACGTAGGTGATAGAATATCCTAAGATACGGCCAATAGGAGTTCGAGCAGAAGTAATAGTAGACTTAGTATAGTTACTAAGGAATATAACGATAAAGCGTTGTGACTATAGACTCTTAGGAAAGAAAAAGTCTAGTAGACAGAATACTAGTCTATAGTTGTCTACTCTCAAATTCATGTTATGACTCTTGTCGCGAAGACCTCTAGCGTAGTAGTATAGCATAAGTGACGGTTTTGATTTTCCGCGACTCGGAGTTCGGCTGGCCGTAGGTGATGGTGGCAATTGAACGCTAAAATCTCAATCGTGTTCACAGTGCCGAGACGGCTTCCCTACTCCATTATTCTGTCGGGAACGCGAAGCGTTCCCGACAGAATAATGGAGTTCTCAAATGTGGCACCTCGAAATGCGTCCCTAATGCCTACCAAAATTTGGAAATGCGCCGCTCTTTTTATCAATAAAATGCGTTACTTGTGGGGTCAGCACTCAGCTGGGGTGCGGGTTCCACTTACAATGCGTCGCATGTTCAAGACAGCAAGTAACCCCAACTGTGCGCCACGTACCCTAACGTCGTGTACCCTAATATTGGAAATGCGGCGCACTTTTCAGCTCTCAAGTGCGTCACTAGCCACTCAGCTGAGATCCTAGTATATGAGTCTGCACTGGGGACGACTGTTCCCCGGCCGAATTGAGGTTTAGTGTCTACCGATGTGGCCTAGCGCTAACGGCGAAGTACGTAGAGTTGATGCGCGTTCGGGGAAGACTGTCCCTCGACCCATTTTGGACGAATTGTCTCACAATTATTCTGTACCCAGATATCGGCATCTCGTTACATAGGAATGGTTTTCTGGGTTTGTACCAATTTTGGCCAATCATCTCGCTCTATTCTGGGGGCAGACTCTACGAAGCCGAGAGGTCCTGGACGACAGGAGAGGGAGCAATATGTACAAACTGCCGCCAAAATGTGACGAAACAGCCAGATGTTACGGCTGCGCCGAAGAATGCAATCTGCTGATGTTCCATGCAAGTATTGTTCACTACTGCTGCCCACCCACGTGGTTCCTCTCTGACCCTTGTTGGCGGTTGCGCAATCTCCCCAACGAGCATGATGAGCAACCTGAGCAGTCAGAAATCACATTGTCCCCAGCCAATACTCACAATAACGTGTAATAATAGCTTAGGATGCCTTTTTCGGAGGAAAACAGACTATTTCGTAAAACCACAAGGTTGTCGAATATCCTCCCAAAATCCTCCCATAAGCCCTCCCGTAAACACTCCCGTAAACACTCCCGTAAACACTCCCGTAAGCACTCCCGTAAACACTCCTGCCAACGCTCCTGCCAACACTCCTGCAAACACTCTTGCAAACACTCCTGCAAACACTCTCCCACACACTCTCTATAGCAATCTCGGACATCTTGGCGTCTTTGACCTTTTGGTGGAAATTCTCTTCCAGCGTATGCAAGGGAGTATTTCTTTCTTCTTTACACCAAGAAATACTCTAAGTACTTCAAATGCTAGTGGCTGAGATCCATATTATGACTGGTGACGTTGCGCGATCTCTTTGTCTGCTAGGTTCTGGAGTAACTTCAGTGATTACTGGATGCGTCGCACACCTCGTCCAAATTGCGTATGGATGATAACCTTTCGCATAGTCATATCTGTACAGGGGAACCTCGTACGAACATTCTGCTATTGGGTTTTCTTTAGAAAGCCCAAGAATTCGCAGCCAAGTCATGCGTCGAATGAACGAACCCGTCGGTCTTCTGGATTAACCAATCACAAGTTAGGGCGACAAGTCAGAGGTAGCTTTTGGTGTATGCGGGTAACAACAGAATCACAATCAAATGCTCCTGAAGTTCACTCTGTGTTGCGAATAGTCCCAACGGCCATTGGAAGCAAGCTTGCTCGGAAGACCACCATATATGACCTGTCGTGTCAAACCACCTGATTTGGTCAGCTCGGACCGGTCACCCCACGCTGCGGCTTGCACAGCATGGGAAAATGGCAACGTATCAGCACAGCCACGCTTAGCTTCTGCTCCACGCAAGTAGAACCAGTCACGCACGCACGCTATCAGGGACACCTTTGGTGGCAACCTTCCTCATGGATCCTTTGCGCATTGCCGCTGGTATCGTCGCCGTCTCACAAGCCACGAAAGAAGTCATCAGCTATCTGAAGGAAGCTAGAGATGCGCCCAAAAGAGCCAACGAAGGTTTGCGAAGGAGCTAAGAATCTGTTGATTCTAGCGCAAAGATCGAACTTCATAAGGTCTATGCGCATTTGGGGAATACTTTTTCTTCACGCCTTTTGGGCATGATGTCATACAATTGTTGAGCAAACCGAATTACCGTCTGGAGTCTTACATCAACGAATCTTCATCTGACACGAACGTCAACGTTATCCCGGACCCGGCCGCTAAACCCAGCGTCAACATACAGGAATGCAGGTATCAAGGCTCTGATTGAATATCTATCTGACCATAAAATCTTGATATCCACGCAGTGTGAAGCTGCCGTAATCAAAATCGATCTAGAAGCTCATCTACGGTCATTTCACCGAGGCATCCACAATGCCCAGGAGTGTTATCAAGAGTGTTGTCAAGAAAAGTGTTTCTAAGAGTGTTTCCGAGAGTGTTTCAAGTCTTGTCTGTTGAGTCTTTACGACAAAAAGATCGAATCGAGTATCGCAGCGTACTGTGCTGCCGTGGTTTCTCGCGCAGAGCTGAAGGAATTGTGCACGAGCTGTCGTAAATAATCCAAAGTTAGGGATATAAATGGCTTGATCAATCTCAGTATGGATTGCCAATAATGTTAAATGGCTCATGTGGCAGTCGACGACGTTGCTCTGAAAGCCTACGATCATGTAGATCTCTTGAGCCTCTGCCATGCGTCGAGTATTCTAGCCAGAATCGTTGGATGTTCGCATTCATGGCTAGTATTGTTTCCATTTCACACGGTCTGTTAAGCACGAAGATCCACTACCGTGGGATTGTATTACGTGGATACGTTGTCCAGTCTGGGTATAGTACCTGTATACTAAGGCTGCATCACACAACTAGTTCTGTGTAAATCTTGCATGATGATCTGTAATAACACCTCGACCTTGATCAGATGCCTCCTTGACGAGTCTTGACTTTGTCTTTGAGTCCAGGAATGCTGTCCAAAGAGCGCGCAGAAACGGACCAGTTCTCTATGCGCAGGCACCATGAAACAAAGTTCGGATTGATCTGTCGCTTGCCAGTGAGGAGATCAGTGCAGTACAAACCATTGTCTTCGTGAGGCCAAGAAACAGAAATGCTGCTCATGATGGCATCAACAAAGTCTTGTGGATGATGAGCAAGATACAAACGTGCGGCTGGCCTGGGTATCGCAAAGGTCAGTTGTTTCTCAACGCGAACGAAGTCTAAAGGATGACCAACCAAATTAAGATGTCCAAGCATGTCATGTGTGGAACAAAGTTTTGAACCGGAAGGGGCTTGTACCAATCTGGAACCGCTTGGTAGTTCTCTGCGCTGGGAGAGATTTGCCACTATATATAGTCAGTATGATCCGCAGGGGGAAAGTGTATCATGTGGTCGTCGCACATTGAAGGTAATAAACATAACAATCCAGCAGGCAAGTCTGTCCGGGTGACTAAGCAGGGGAAAGTTGTCCACAAATCGGGCAGCCCACTTGGAGATTGTCCAGTAGTCGTGGAATCTTGGCTGGTGGAGGGGGAGTGTAGGGGTAAGAGTGTGGGACAGGTGTCTCCCAAGACAGTCGCAGCGTCGAGACCCTCTCGTATCATCCATTTTCCGCGAGACCGCATATCCCAAAATGTCTGGTTCACCCACTCGACATGACCACCGCGCACTTGATCGGCGTCTAGCCACAAAGTCGGTGAGATGTGCGCCAGCGATGACATATTTGAAAGTTGCAGTTTCTGAGTATCAAGCGAATAGCGATTACATCTGACAGCGTCCCCCATGTCAAGATTTCCGAAAATGTTGATCGACGGCACTCGACGACGAATCTCGGGGTCTTGAAGAGACATTCATCAGCGTACAGACTAGAAATCCCGTAGGGCGCAACGTACGTGATCCGGCCGAATCTGGGTCTCTACTATCGTCAGACTCGCCTGTTCCTTTCGACTCTGGTAGTCTATCGGGTTTTGCTGGATCTTTCGAGTGAGACAGGAGTCAGCGATATTCTTCTATAAGTCTTGCTCTCTAGAGTTGAAGTACTCAGTGGCAAAGCGAAGTCCGGCAAGCAACAGGGTACAGTACGAGCTACTGGTAGCTCGGGGTGATTGTGGCAAGCAATACCACTGCCCAACGTGTCTCGTAAGTCGTGATAGGTCACTGGCATTGGGTTCCTCTCCATGTCGTGCCTGACGATTAGTGTGGAGGATCTGTCGATACTTGGATGCCGCCTTGCAATCTTCCCTTCTCGATCACAGTCGTCCGAGTCGTCGTTGCGCATAAAAGGGAAGGTATGATTTCCCGGATTGTAGCTCGTGTTGTGCGTCAACGAAGAGGAAACTTGTCCGGCTTTTGAGGCCATTGAATCATCTTCGTGTACATCAAGGAGAGCCTTTCGCAGCATCGAAACTTCTCGCCGCAATGAAGTTATACTTTGTATCGCCGCATACTGACAAGATGAATCATGGCCTCTACAGAGGCATCGACCGCAGATTGGTCTGCGTCCGTCACACTGCATCACTCTCACAGTCAGTACATCGGATGCCACGTACAGTAATGGTACGACGACAGCTCTCACCTTGACTTTATGTTTTCGGCAACGGGCACAAGCGATAGAAGTCACAGTCGTACGGCTTTGAGGACGCGGCATGTCATACGAATGACGTATATAAGCGCGCAAAGCTGCCAAAACAATGACTTTGTTCGTGCAAGGATTTTGTAGGATACTCAAAGACTAGATCTCGGACAGGTACATACGCTTGCAAAGGGGACTGGAGAGTGGAGTCACAATCAGCTGGAGAAAATCGGTCCAATTTATCAACACACTTGATGCACAACCTGAGCTAGCTTGTCTCTCAGCAACATACGTGAGATCCTAGCGTATATGACAGATCATATAATGCGTAGTTTTGAGGCAAGATTAAAAGATCGCCGCGATCGGATCTTGACTTTTAGTACATGTGGAGGTCAGCCCCTTGTGTCTGGACGCAAAGACAAGACTGTTAAGTAAGATGTGGCAAGTTCATTAGGGGCTGCATTTGGGTTGAGAAATCATTGTAACAGACTATAGATTTCTGAAGAGGCAATTTCTAAATGAAAGTGGCACTGGATCTGGCACGGTGAAGTGAAGACATTCTGTGCTTTCATCCGTGCTTGAACCAGATCAACTACCGCCTCGCAGGCAAATGCTACCGCTGTATGAACATAAAGTTGTGTGCGCTGCAACAACTTGAAAGCTTCTTTTTCAGCAGGGTAGCTTGTGGGGTGCAAAGACGACATGGTTTACTACCACTCCACGCATCTTGACTCATCATTCACAAGCCCTGAAACAACAGAGCAATCCGTCATCGGGAGCCGGGAGTCGGGTCACATGTGCTTGGATTGAAATGTGGAAGCTGCATGCCACGTCACTTTTTGTGTTGGTCCGTAGATCCTAGTCAAGTATGCAAAGACAACCAAGGTAGAACATAATCCCATTGGCCGAAGTTCAGGTCTGTTTCAACGATAAGAATCATGACGATCTATCGCGTCATACATCAGACGATGATCGCGCGACGGGAAGGGCATGCAACGTCAGTCGTGTTGTCCGACCGAAGACAAGATCTGCCCGGGCCCCCCTCCGGCAAGCCACCACTCACAACAAAGTCACTCGTAGTCTGTAATGCTTGTCCCGTCCATTCGAAGACGAACGTACTGCCGGCCGTAACCACAAGCAGAAATTCTAGGATAGGCCTGGAACTTATCATCGATGGGATACAAGTCATCGCAATCCCAAAGCTTTGATATGAGAAGGTCAAGAAGCCAGACTTGCACACTGCGGCTAATTATATGTAGCTATGCGCTTACGATGCTAGAGACTATGCTCACAGGCCAATTCATGCGCTCTCGTCGTGTTATGAGTACGGAGAAACTCCGAACTATGACGTCGGTCGGCTCGTGTCAGGACTGTTCGTTATTGCCCGATGCTTTGCGCGTGCTACCTAAGGCCTCCGTGACGTTGACCTTGGCTGGACGTTCATCTCAGTTGCATAGGGCAATCCACACTGGTTCTATCATCGCCTCACTTGACGCGTAATGGAAGACGTGCCCTTTTCAGGCACAGTCGTTTCAAATGACTTGATGCCAATTCGTCGGCCAAAATGGTTTTGCTTCCGAACGCATAGCCGGTTCGTCTCGAGACTCTTGCGTCGTACACGCCTTCGTCCACAAAATAAAGTGGAATTTGAGGATCTGTCTTGGTAGCAGACGCCATGTATGGATATTACAGTCATTCGTGGTTGTAGAAATCATCCTATGTGTATCTAGGCTCCGTGCCACCAAAGAAGAGATCGGTATGCGCGGTCTGAGGATAGAGGTACGGACATTGTGTATCAGAGAAGTTGAAAGAGCATATCATCGCGTGGAGTAGAAACAGCCAGATCAACTTTTTCTCATACACCGTATGAATTCCACCATTTCAAACGAAAGAACGTTCATCATGGGGTTGGAGCAAGGTAGCTCTCTAGCATTCTTGGGTCCATGTCACGTTTCCAGAATCCAAAGGGCACGTCTGCCAGCAAGACCAGAGTGGAAGACGATAAGTGTGTAACGAGATATCGTGCTGTGGCATCAATTGTCGGCGTTCTCTGAAGATCCTTCATCACCAGCTTTTGTAGCGCTAGAGGTTTTGGAACGGCTCGGTCATCCGTATGATTGTCTGTCGAGCTGAACTCCTTCCGGTGTTGTCTCTCAAGTGCTCGCACACCCTGCAGCGTCTCAATGCTATCGGTCTGAATGCCGTTGGTCTTCTCAGTATCATTCCCGCTTCTTTGTTTCTCTTCGGAAATTCGGAGAAGACCTGACTGCGACCTATCCGGAATCGATTGTCGATTGTGATGGTCACGATGATCAGAGCGAAGAATGGCATTGCAATCGCGATCGTGCTTAGGACATGGAAGATATTTCTGAAGCTCCTGAACCATAGTTGAATTCGAAAGGTTAATGTTTAATGAATCATGGTCAAAAATGGGACGAAAGCTCTCGTAAGGGCGGCCGCTGGCAATTTATACGATGTGTCATATGCTTCTAGGCTGTGGCTCAGGCGACCGGTTGTTGCCGACGCCCGCAGTGATCTTGCGCTAACACACAGTGGGCTTCGAGTGGTCCATGAGCGCGGTTGATGGTTGCAGTCGGTAGGCCCCCGTATGTAAACCGCTTGCAAACTTGTACACATTTAGGATATCTCGCAGACCAAGACGCTCTTAAATCACAAGTCACGGGTTGCAAGGCCAGCTTGCAGGGACACTAGACACACAGGCCAAGCCTACAGTATCAGACCGCGCGTCGTGCTCAAAAAAGGATAAAAACCGATCTGGCCAGGAGCAAACGTCTACAACAATCGCTCTTCGTGCTACAGTGCGTGACCTGCGTGGCGCTGCTTGACAAAGTGGTGCTTGCAGCTCATCCTTGTCTGGCGTCAACGCTGAGGTCCGGCTCCGCGTTCCTTTCGGAGAAAGCTCCGTCGCTTGGTGCGAAAAAGACGATTGAGAACCCTGCTGCCACAGAAAAAACTCGTCCTGTTCGCAAGAACAAGAGTACCACGAGACACGCATGTTATCCAAAAAAAATTGCATGTCTACAAGCCAACCATCGACGACGGTGGAAGTAGACGTGTAGCCGTGATCGTTGAAACGCATGAACGTTGGCTGCTTCGGAGACAGGGGTGTAGAGTGGAGAATGGCTGAGCCATGTTCTAGATTTTCTACTTCTCACATACGACTCCGTTGGTGGCGTTATCTGGCGCTGCATTCGAAGCCATCTCTCGGAGCGCCGAAACTTAGAAAAGCAGTGTTCCGGAGATCATATTCGTGGCACGCCTCACATGCAATCTAGATCGCTCTTTGACGCAGCCAAAAACACAGCCTGCACTCGTCTGAGAGCCTCGCAAATTGACATGTCTGGACACTTATTTTGGAACAGTCACTCGTCAGCGATGCTCCACCGTTGAGTACCATTTCCTTTTCCGACTTTGCTACGCCTCCATACAGCATGACTGCAAGACCTCATCAAGGGATTGTCGAGAAGCCTTCGGACCTCAAGGGCCAAACTCCGAATCAAATTCCCGGCATCGACTATCTGCACTGTCGTCACCAGAATCCGGATGTGAGTGAACATCTCGTAAGTGATATATGACATGCTCCAGATAATCATTGATCAATATATGAGCCATCTTGGTGATCTGACTCATCAATCCACAGTGCTGCAGACAATCATCAAGCTGTGACCCGCACGGCACCGATCGACAGGCTGACAGAGGGAATATCGAGCATGAAACGAAACAGCAGGTGGACTTGCAATCGCAAATCAATCGACAGTGCGATGAATTGGGACGTATGAAGATGATCTTGCACGGTCTGCAGTATGGTCCTGAATGCGAAGCCGTCAAACTTCTTGCACGGCTCCGTTCGGGTGAGACCACGGAACAATTGTCGAATAATCTGGGAGAGTGAAATACTCGAGACCATCATCATTCAACGTACTACGAGATTTCGTGTTTTCTCGCCCCTGATGGTAGAGAGTGGCCGCGAATATGTTATGGTTGCTTCTTGACGGACCACAATCGATGAAATCGATTCACTCACAATGTGCGGGAGGCCCAGATACAGATTGTGGCGCAGAAGCATTGTAGCGAGGGCATATGCCATGAGCAATAGTCCCAAGAAGTTGAATCTTCAACAGGCATCGGAACGGCCGCATCGGTTCCGAAGAGTGCATGTCCACCATGCAGGGCGTCATCCTCCGCTCCTTCGCCACGTATATTGCACGTGGCTAGGGGTCTAGACCCACCTCTTCCATTCCGACCCTTTAACAAGCTTGTCGCCGATGACTCCAGGTCTAGACCCGCCGCCTCACTCCCGTCATCGCACCACATTTGCCGCACATGGCTATAGTTCTGGACGCCTCTTCCCAACTCCACTTCCTCACCACACATATCCTACGCGGCCACATGTGCAATTTCGCTCCTTACAACTTTGCGGAGCAGACTCCGCAAGCCATGGCCGATACCATGCCGCAAGCAATCTGCACACCCTGTCGACGGTGACAAATCTATGTAGGACACTGCAGAAAAGACTCACAATCAGACATATCTCACAGGGGTATGGCAGGTGAGGCGTGTGCCATGGTTGAGAACTCGAGGCTGAGTCTTACGAGCCTGCTTCCTTTGCGACATCCTGACTTGGAATGAGCACTATATAAGTACCGCTACATCGGTGCCAGCTCAACTCGTCAGTCATCGTGGAACATTGCCCGCTACCCGTTGTCTTTTTGTCTGTTTCGGCTTCACCGATTAGATCTACAACCTCGACAGCCGTTCGACTGGTGCTTAAGTTGAGATGACGGGCACCTACCGAGACCAAGAGCCTTGCACCATGAATGATGGTCACGATCAGACGCATAAGGTCGACCATGGGGTGAAATTGACCATCCCTCACAAAATTTTGATATGGCCAGCCGTGCAGACCCTACTTCACACCCGACGCCCTCAATTTACGAAAGATTTGTCGGAGATCTCCTCGCAAGGAAGCCGCTGGTTCGTCGATCGCTTGACGCCAGACATCTTAGCTTCGACAAAACAAGATCTCACTCCGGTCGACGAGAACGATTTGTTCACCGAAACGATGACTTCTTCTATACGCTTACTTCTAGACTATGGCGAAGTAGCTAGCAAGGCATACATCGATGCATATTTTCGAACGTTCGGCGCCATGCATCCGATCTTATGTCAGGAATCTTTGGAGAAGCAGATGGTTTCGACCATGTCAGACTCAAGCACTGCCATTGCAGCCATCGACATTGTCCTCCTCCTTCTGATCGTCGCACTCGGGCATGTGACGTACGAGGGTTCATCAGGTGCCCCGATAGAGTCGTTCACCAGAAGAACTTCCGGGATTCGGGGAGGCGACGTCCACACACCGCCCGGATCAAGGTGTTTTGACCAAGCGCTACGCCAATGGTCGTTGATCTCGATCTCAACCCCTTCACTTCAAAAGGTTCAAGCATTTCTCTTGCAAGCGACCTTCTTCGAGACAAGCGCCAGACATCACGATTTCTGGAGATGTGCTAAAGCAGCTTCTATGATGTGTCGGACTCTTGCAGAAGCACGCAACATCGAGTGGTACTCGCTGGAAGGCGAGATGTTGAAGCGTGCTTACTGGAGCTGTGTCTTGAACGAAGGCTATTATCATCACGACCTAGACTTGCCTGAAACAGGCATTTTCAATCTTGAAGACCAGATCCCTTTGCCAAGCTTCACCAATGGCATCGACAATCAGACTCCTGGAGTGAAGGCAGGAGATCTTTCATTGGCTTACGTACATTTTCTGGCATCGATATCGCTGAAGAAGATTGTTGACCAAATCCACCATGTTGTACACGGGAGTAGGTTGTCTTCACCCTGATCGCGATGTGTGCTGACGGATTCACAGTTGTCCCGTCATACGCGGTGGGTATGGTACGCGAGAATGATAGCCCAAGGCGTCATGCTGTGGTTTTGACAGAACTACGTCGCCAATTGGAAAGCTGGCGAGCTCTATTGCCCAGCGATCTGCAATGGTTAGACGATCGCAGAAACCTGCCTCCGCCAATACCACCTCATGGCAGTGCCAACATCGGCACGGAAGTGATGACCGCGCAGTTACGTTGCCGATACTATCACGCCTACTTCACGTTGGACCTTCCATTTTTGTACATCGCCTTACACTATGCAGAGCCTGTGTCGTTCGACGTATGTCAGCACTGTGTCCTAGCTCTGCGATCTTCCCTGAGCTGGCCCTTGTCCATGGCATCAGTGAGCGAACGCAAACGTCTGATCTCGCATCATTTCACCTGGACACATTTCGCAATCACTCTGCTGTGTATATATGCCATGATACAAGGCGACAGTACACTTGGTGGCTTATGTCGTGGAGATCTGGATCCTCGCGAGTTGAAAATGAGCGTCGCGGTGCAGCTTTGCTGGCTTCAGGACATGAAGGCAGTCGACGACATCGCGGAATGGGCCTGGGAACTGTTCTACCCCTTATTTATTGAGCGGGTGTGATATTGTTGTTTTTTGTGACAAAGAACCCCACGAGCGTGGACTCAAACAAATCAAACTCCCGTGCCCAGATGAAACTGATTCGTAATACACTAGATCATAGGGAGAAGATAAAAGCTGGGCATCTATTTGGTCATGAGTGTTCGAGCCTGAAAATAATGGCAGCCCATGCAACATCGTCCCGGTGCATGGGATCACCCAGCTTCCATACGACATTTGCATCGAATGCCGGGCGCGACGGCTAATTTATTATCTTGTACAACGGCGATCGGATCGGGCGTTCAAGAAAAGGCAGCATTTTCAGCCCACATCCGGAGCTTAGTCCGTTAGCAAGCGATTTTTTGTTCTTCCATCGGCCTTACACCCCCAAGCGAACGGAACATCGTCGATTTGCTTGCGAACGCGAGCAAAAAGGTCGTCTGTGGGCATCATCGTGCCGTATAGATGTAGCTGACTTACGAGTACAGTAGCACGACTGCATCTCTCATTAATTTGATCGAAATCATGGGATTATGTGGCACAGCCTCACCGGTGCGATGCGAGCATTGTTTCCGATCGCATCGTCACGATGACTGTGGAGACAAGGGTACGTCTGAGCCGAATACGACCAGGTCAGTCAGGATACCACTTTTGACATTGAATGAGAAGTGACTATTCTTGCTTGCGCATTGTGTTACAAGCCACTCAAAATAACCATCGTAGCAATAAAATCTCTGGAAGGAAACCCTGTCACTCTTCGTGTTAATCGTCTCGCGCTTGATTGTTACAAACATGCAGCCGAACATCATGGTCGTTGCGAACATATTCAGCCCACCTCTGTCTCGCCCTACATCTTCTGCTTTCTAGACATGACTCTTTGCATCCTTTTGCGTATACGAAATGTCCATTCTGCTGTCACGCTGTCACGCTGCCACAAATCCCTCGCTTGCGGTGTCAGGCATATTCGTGCGGAAAGGTTGTATAATGTCCTCGATTGTGACCCCTGAGCGGAGTTTGCTAAGCAATTGCTTTGCATCTTCAGAAGTGCCAGACTGCATCGCCTGGAATAAGAGTTCGATCTTTTCACTTTGTGACTCCAGCTCTCGAATTTGAACCTCCAGCTGTTCAGTCACCATGAGCTGGTTGATGAAGCAGTCCGGCACCAGGTTGTCTTGGTCGGGGTGCGAAAGTCGCGTGATAGTTGCTCCCGCACGGTTGTCATTGTCATCATTTTGCATAGTTTTGGCGATCGCCAGATGGTGTGGTATGTGCAGTAGTGTTCGATTGCTGATTTGCCGATGCCACGAGCCAGTCTTTGAAGCACGAGGAGTAGCTGGGGAGGCAAACAGAGTGCAGGTGAGCAATCTGAAAAGCAAATGTTCGTCGAGCTTTCATTCGCAACGTAAGACCTATGTATTCAAGTCATCGGACGCATGTCCGTCGAGCAATATCGAAGCTATCATGAGATCGAGCTAGTCAGAGCTGATACGCCTCACTAGGCGAGTTATGTATCATTAATTCACATAATTACAAGACTGCTGTGGACTGCTCAGACGCACCCGTTGTTCAGAGTCACAGGAAGACTTGGCGAATGACCGTGCTCATCGCGGCTACCGTGCGTGGACAACTCACAGAGGATTCAGCCGTTTGACGCGGGATTCGGAAACAAGACTCGAAGCATCCAAATCTACATGTGTGAGTGTACATCGGCGACGCCGCGAGAGGCATTCACGATGGGTTACCTACGCGCCAAGCCGGATGAGAAAGCCGTATGTCGCGCGGTCGCCTCCTGGTTCATGATGAAGTTCCTAATGACGACGGTAGACGTGAAGGCGATCCTGTGCAGTGCCGGCGTCGAATTCTGACAGGGGGTTTTGCATGACGTTTCAACCGTGAGAGAGCTCCAGCTCAAATCCGTGACCTCCTTCGCCAGGGAGTTCGGCACAATCATGTTGATCCCCCCCTTCGGAGGCGGGAAGCATGCCGGCTCCACCAGACATGCAGCGTGAAGGTGAAAATCCGATGGAAAGTTGCTGTCTGTGGACAGAATTTATGGGTCGTGCAGCCGTTCCTTTTTGAACCCATGCGGGCAACCAATCGCTTACCGCGCGTCCCCATGTGCGCACAAGGATAGCAGAGTGTTGGTGACCCGATGGCTGCCGGATCAGTTTACATGTATGCCCAATCTCTATAGTCACCTGAGCTATCGTGAATACCGCAGATGTGTTCACTGCCAAAGATGCTGCAACACGGACTCAAGAGCAGTATCAGTATCTTGAAGGTAAGGCCAAGTCATGTAAAGTGGACAGAACCTAGCAGAGACCACGAATTCGCCACCTGTTCTTTGTGACATTCTTGTTTTGAGACTATCCAGGGATTAGAAGCTGAAGCTAGGATGTCACGTTTCAACCACTTGCATGTACATAGCATCGAGGTAGCGCTGACCCATGTTCCAACTTGCGGGTCCATTGGCCCGCACAAATTGATGAAATACATAGCTTCGCCTATGGATCAGATTTTACGGCTTATGGATTACCCAAAATGGATCGAAATCACCTTTTCGAACTCTCGATGTCCATAAGTTTATTTTTCGAGCCTCCTTCTAAGCTCATGCCACTCGAGAGCAAAAGGATTTGTTTAGAAAGATCATGACCGACATTACTGGCTAGGAAATGTCTGAAACTATCGATCAGACGTACGTTGATGAAGACGCCGTTTCCGGACCTCGCAAGGGTCGAATGACGCTCGCCGCCTGTACAGAATGTCGTCGTCGCAAACTAAAGGCAAGTCGGCATGCAATCACAAGACCTTTATTGTTGTCTATCATGTCTCACAAGTATCGAATCAGTGCTCCGGCGATCGACCCGTCTGTGATCGATGTCACAACAGTTCGAAGACTTGTACTTACGACGTTATCGAAGGCAGAACAAGATTGCAAGATCTTCGCTCACAATTGGAACAACTGCAAAATCATGTCGATGATCTGGAACTGATTCTCCAAGCACTTCGCGACAAAAGCATCGAAGATGCAATTGAGATTCTTGCTAGTCTACGTGTTGGCCAAGATGTTCAGGAGTTGTCACGAAGATTGCATGGCCAGGTCATGTTAGGGCCCCGTCCTGACAGATTATAATGGGGTTGTGTAGCGGTCATCTGCAGGGAAGATCCTCGTCTTGGTAGTGGCTATAACTTTTTTTTGAAGCCGTTGCGAGGCCTACAAGGGCTTGTCGGGTTCAGAAAATGCTCATCTATCGATAGGAACAAACATAAGGCTATTCAAAACTATAATTTCATTGGTACATGGGTACGATTTGGCAGTTAAGACTGATGACATGCGAAAGAGAGCCAGGGCAGAACATGGTCATCGAAGAACGTTAGTGTCTGCATGTGTGACGTCCGTTCAATTTGCTCTGCTTTTTGTCTTTCACACTGAGAGAAAGAGTTCGCGGAACCTGTCCGTGAGCTCGACGTGGTCGGCGGGAGGAATGTGTCTAGACGATGGCCGACATCCTGACTAAAAGTGATAATGTGGTGGTGTCCAATGGCTGCTTCTCATTTTGCCGCCCCGTCGATTGACCCGCAAACTGAGAGCGGCTCAGAAGGCACGCGACCGCTACTCGCACACATGGTGATGTAAGACTGCGATCTGTATAATGACGCCGGCGTCCACCTACTCTTCCTCGTCGGACACGGACAAAGCTCCGTATTCTGCCATTGGTCGCTTCACTTAGGGATTTCCAGTCGTTGACTTGCATGCTGCAACAGAGGCACGCACGTCCGCTGATCTACATGCGGAAAAACTTCGTCCGCGATGCTCGCATACAGGGAGGATGCGCCTCGCTTGCCAGGCAATGAGTCCGCGCTGCAGCCCGTTGCTTCTGCCATAGCATATCCGCACGAGCTACTTACCACAACTTCTATGAGTACTGGCTCAACGCGTTGGAGCAAGAAACTAACATGATATCGCCATATTGCGCCTTTTCTGGCGTACCTCCGATAGTGCTGAAAAGAGTGCGTACCGCGGGAATGTTCGCAGTCTGCTAATTCGACCTGATCACCAGCGATAGTGTCACCGGAAACTCGGCAAGTGATGTGGTGGCGCGGCACCAGTCTTCCAAGTTAGGGTAGCACTAAAGTGGAGCCGTGTTGCACTGAGCGCCTTGCATATGGAATTGGTAGGCCCTGTTGCTAGCGTCTGCGAGGCGGATGCGACGCCTCTGAACTAAGACTCAGTTCGAGATCAGACGCCATGCATGTATGCTATAGTCATCCATGATGATAGCAGATGAGTCTTGTGCGTTACATCTCAAATGCGAACATGAGCTGTACGGACCTTCGTGTCTCGATTGACGATTCGGGCAGCAGATGCTTGTGAACGCTCTCATAGTTTGCATGACCCCTTGCTCCAAGAAGATTTTTGTTCGAATTGCAAACACTTCGATGGAAACCGTACACTTTGGCGCGGAAGATTTGATAAAGAACACCCTTATTCAGCCCTCAAAGACGCGATAGTTGAAGACTATGTCAGTCAGAAGGCACAACTTGACACTTGTGGCTTGCGGGACGTGTAGGAGGTCGAAAGTCAAGGTATGAATGTACCCGGTCATTGAGAGTACCCTATCTTACTGTTTGTAGTGCGATGGCTCGCGACCCAGCTGCGGTATCTGTAGGCGAAGGCACAGACAATGCATCTATGACACGACTCGTGGCGAAAGCCGGAACGCAGTACTCGAGCGCAGAATCACACAGCTGGAGGCTCAAAACGCTGAGCTTCGCAACTCTCTACGCGAACCCCAACACTCAGATCCGTTTGTGCTTGAGTTAGCAGCGAATGGAGGTACAAGTAGAAGACTCGACTCGACGTTGACAGAGGTTACAAATTTCGGCTCGACTGCCCAAAACGGTTCTGTTCACCAAATTGACACCATCTGTCCTCCCGACGGCCGAGAACTTGCGGGATCTCAGAAAGAGCAGCGTCACAATGTCGCGGACAATAACTATGAACCCATCGTCCCAACTTGTCCTGTCGCACCAGATGTCAACGGGAGCGCTGCTTTGATAGCAGTCACGCCCAATACAGCGTCGCGCGAGCTGAACGCCTCATGGACCTTCACGCACAACAGACATGAGCTGATGCAAGGGCTAGCAAATAATGTCTCCAAGATCCGCGAAGGCTCATCGATTCAGAGGTCGTGTGTCTCAGAAATTATTTTCTGCTACAGTGAAGAAGCCCTTGAAAGATTGCTCGTCAGTGTCATTGAGAACGATGGTGCCAGCATAACGCCAGAGACTTTGTGCGAGATATGTGCTGTTGCTGCAACGTCCGGGCAGTATGTGCGCCACCTGCTTGACACGAAAATACTGGACGTCTGGTACGGTAAGTGCTGACCTGGTGTGCTGTATTGAGGGCGACTTAGAAAACTAAGCTTGATTTGTCAACAGATAGTGCTCGATTGCTGTTCGATGATTGTTTAGCAGCCTCCACTTCTTCCACAATCAGGGTAACATCGTTGCTCGGTCTCTACAACTCGATCCACAAGTCGACGGCAGCACTTGCATACTTCGGTGAGAAACGCCCCCGCTTTCCTGATCGTATCCCATCCTGATGCCAAGAACCAGATTTGGGGTTATCCTTGAGCTCTAGATTGATCCATCAACATATTTCACGGAACATCACCCCGACAACAGCGGAGTCTCGGGAGGCTATCAGTATTCACAGATCGTTGACTTTCTGCCATGGGTACGTTGAAACCTCAAAGAGCCTTTCGGATCTATACACGAACACATCGCTGGATGCACCTGCCATCTGTTGCTGGCGGGCTCACTGAGATGACACTGACAAAACGCTGTCAGATGGCTGCAGGCAACACTTGGATATTGTGTTGGCCCCCGCGAGAACGATGCCATCTCTGACGCGGCAAGTCGAATAGCTCAACCCGTTCATGCAGTTTGACTGACTCATCCCAGCACAAATGGTTCCCTCCCTTGAGCGAGCAGGATTACATACAAGATGACATCGCCAATCTCGGCATCCTGAAGGCAGAAACGATGTGGACAGTCCAGAATTGTGGGACAGTCTCGCAGCTCTTGGATGCACTGGAACCATTGAGGGACAAATACCAGAGATGGCACGGTCGTCTACCGCATCACATGCAACTCCAGCAAGGATGCGATCATGCTTATCAGTCATTGAAGACTTCAATATACTATGCCCACCTGCTTCATCTGGGTGGCAGGATGTCCATCTTCCGCAGATGCCTCACTCTGCCGACTGGACGCGGATGCTTCTCGGCGATGACTTCAAAGCAAGCGCAAGATCTCGACGAGGCCCTTCAGGACGGTTTGCTAGCAGCCCAACAGAGTGCTGGTATTTTCACCTACCTCCATAAAGCCTCTTTGTGTGTCAAACACTGTTGGGTCACGATGTGTGTAGCTTTCTCCGATTGGCTAGATATTCAATATACAGAGAGCATGCTGACACAGGTGGACAGATTCCAGTCTTATGTATCCGGTATGATTTTACTCTACCACACCGCTCGATCGATATTGTGTGGCTTACCGCAAGACACATGGCGCCCAAGCTTCGACTTGGCAGGAACACTGCTGGACCTCCTTGAATTCTGTCAAAGTCTGGACCCGGTCGCGATGCATTTCAAGTCAAGAATCTCCTGTCGCTACAAAACGATCCAGCTGCTACTACATACGCGCCACGTAGTGCATGTCGGTAACCGCGACGCAACTACATCGTCAATTTTTACCGCACCCTTGATTTCGCTTTTTCTGCAACCTCTTTCCGGGTTCAGCATCATGCACGAAGTTGTGGCCAAAATCTCTAAACAGCTTTGCGAGCCTTATGGGGACGAGAAGGATGCACGAACCGAGCTTGTAACCCAACCGAGCAAGACTGGTCATGTCTTGGCCGAGCTTGCAGATGTCAGTCGGTATCAGTTGGGGTCGACTTCTGGAGGTAGCGACGAGGATGCACTGCAAAGACTAAGCCGCATGTCGAGCTGGGAGGCTGAATACTTTGCGGACTGCAGGGATTCAAATCATTGGGCTGCAAGGCGCTCGTCATATGATTATTCACAAGATGCCGAAAACCGCTCAATCGTTTGATTCAGCTTATTTCTAAACACCAAATAGCCATGTGTCTCAATGCGTCTCTATTATGATCTAGTCCAATTCAGTTCAATTATCCTTGACCAATGCTACACTTATGGACGTACGCTAGTTGCACAAAAGCTACACACTTATACGCAGCTACCACGTACTACAGCCTTCTCGGAGAGGGCATCAGAAGACCATTCGAGACGTCTGAGGCAATCATGACCCAAGGTCCATCGGCGCATGGGAGGCAATCTCGTCGCCAGTCATTCTCATCACGAGAAGGATCCCAGACTGCCATTGCGAGTCACACTTCTGACGAGTTGAACTTGTGCTGCATCATTGATGATGCTCGAAGGCATTTCGCCAAGTAGCGATCCTTCCAACATCGGATGTCTGGAGGACGCATGTCCTCGAGTGTCAGCTCGCGTATTTCGCTGGTGACATGTAAGCGATTCTGTAGTAGGAACGGGTCACTGCCGCGTTGAAGGTTCCTTTGATTATCATTGGTGTATGCAGCGCGCATCGACTTGATCGTCAAGCTTCGTGCGTAATGCTAAGCCAAAACACGGCTTACTCGCCACTTGAGACGGGTGGATGCAATGTAGCCAGGATTTTACAATTCATCTTGAGCGGAAGAATTCTGGTACGCCGTTTGACACGGCTGGTAAAGTGCTCATGTACCGTCAATCGTCTCGAAAATGGCGCAGGTGTGACAAGGAGATGCATGATGTCGACCACAAGTTTCGATCGAACGCGACGAGATGACAGCGATCGGCTTAAAATTTCGATCCACCCTTGGAATACGGACTTGAACTCCGTGCTTTGAGATCTTGGTATGGACCCAAGTACCACTTGCCAAGCATTGTAGCAGATCGGTTGTGTTCGAGACCGCAGCTATACGAGGGTATCTCGTGATTGTGACTATAGCATCGTCAGACGCCATGTGCGAGCAATGCAATCATACAACCATGCTGCAGCATGAGGGGAGAAACGCAAGCGAGAGTGGAGTCTGGTGACAGGACCGTGTTTTGAGAAGCAACCATGACACAATATTCATCCACTATATCGGAATACATCAACCAATCAAGTCCTAGCTGATCGTTCTGGCCGGCCGTGCGCTTGCACATAGACATGCGTTGCGCTTGTCCTTGGTCATCGTCTCATGGGCATGCCCTTGAGCTCAGAATGAGCATGGTCGCTTACGTGCATGCGGAACCTTTCGAACACCCGCCTGATATGGCTGCAGCAAGACACGGAGAAAGGGGTTTCCATGATGTTCCAATAATGTCACTGCTTATGAATGCTACGTTGTGTCTCCCGCATGATCGCCTGTTCAACCACTTGAATTTGATGAACGCTGGCTGTAAAATGCAGAGTCATGGTACTAACGAGGACTTTCTTGCGGCTCCTACACACCACATTATCTCCAACGAGGACCTGGGCCGAAGGACTAGACGACAGCAAGGCCGCCACGCTTGTCGAGAATGTAGGAGAAGGAAGATAAAGGTGATGTCACACGTCAACCCAAGCATCGGTTCTTTGCTGAGAATCTATAGTGCGATGAAAATCGCCCGACATGCAAACCATGTGTCACAGCCAATTTCACTTGTCGATATGAGCTCCAACCTGGAGAGACTCGCCTGCAAGCTTTGGCAGAAGGTCGCCGGCGTCTTCAAGAGCAATTGCACTCACATGCGTCACTATTACATACCCTGCGTTGCATGGACTCGGAGACTGCTTTTCAAGTTCTTGCTCGTCTCAGAGACGGTCATTATGACGGTACATTACTAGGCAGCGGAACCAGGTCTCAAGCAACGCATTCGGCAGGAAGATTGTATCCTTGGGAAGTTTCTCCCAACAATGGTCGACGGTCCCCAGGGTCGTACAATATTGTACCTCGACCCACGGACAGCGTTTCAGACGCAGATACAGGCAGCGCCGATGGAGCGTATTGTGCGACGCTACCCACTGCGCAGAATCTCCACCCTGCATATCAGTGAAGCCTGTGCGGAAAACCTGCTGAACATTGACGTGCATCGAGCATACGCTTGCGATGCTCTATTGATTTCGAGCTCAAGTCCTTGTCTGATTTCAATATTTTTACAGGTACATGAAATTCATAACGATGAGAAGTATGAGTCGCGAATGTCGTTGCGATAGTTTCGAAAGAGTTTCTGCCACATTAAATCAACAATTATACTTCGTCTGCTCACGGGGGTCCGAGAGGAAGAAGTCGCGACACATCTGAATGATAATTAGTCATTGTCCCGCTATCTTCAATGACACAGCTCAAAGACTTCGCTTATTCACTCCTGTAGTCAATTACCCTTGCTGGCAAGAACGAGGACCTCAATAATGCTCATTGTTGCATTTAGGTAAGGCTAGAACTAAGGTTATTTACCCCAAGTTATTGACATACCATTGTCCAACAGTCTCGGAGACATTGGAGAAAATGGATCCTGCATATTTCTACTGCGTCGACCTGCAAACTCGGAAATTCATGCTCCAGATGAGGTGGCTCAGCTCGAGTCGCAGAGATCAGAGGTTCAGATGGTTGAGAATGAGGTATCGCGTGACCTGCCGGTAGTGTTCCTACCAGACCTGGTCTATACACATCATGATTGTCGAAGAGACGTTTGTCGTTGACGGGACCGTCTGAGTCAAGGGTGGTCTGGGTAAATGTGCCTGGAAGACTCAAAATAAAAGCAGCTTGTGCAGTTGCAAGGGTGTACTCGCGCGTAAATGTGACTAGACCGTCCAACTTCGTACTTTCCAGAGCTGTTGCAATGCGATAAGGCAAACCACTATCATTGTCAATTGAGATGGGCACAAAGCCGCGTCGAAGATGAGTCCATTTGCTATTTTCCAGCCAATGTCCAGGTGAATCAAGGATGAAGAGTGCGAGTCCGAGAGCATTGGCGGCTTCAAAAGGTCCACGCAAGCCATAAGATCCCGATTTCACCCCAAACATGGGATGACCCCCAACCAATGCCACTCGGGCAGCAGGCAGCTTAGATGGGAAGATCCATGGAAAGGAAAATCGTGCTTTCAAGATTTCATCAAGCCTCTGTAGCACGTGCAAAACCGGCGAGATGGATTCTTTCGCGACTATAACACCAGGCGATGATTCCATGGTCGATACCAGATCTGACCGACCTGAGCTCGTGGCAATGAAAATTTGGTTCTGGGGCGGTGGGAACGCGACGACCGACTCGATTTCTGCAAAATCGTGCTTCAGTCCTGAGTGGAAAAAATCGCGGTCGCGAAGGCGACCGCTGAAAGGTACGAGAAGTACTTTCGCCATGAATCTAGACTGTGAACCCAACGTCGGGTTCGGAAAGCAGGTTCGTATCAGAATGTCGAGAGCGCTGTTATGGACTTGCGGCTCCAAGATATTATTCGTGTTTCCTTCATATGAAGATGAGGTGGCGGCGCGAGGTTCGAGAGTCAAAATCAAGTCGAGAGATCGGTAGTGCTGGCCATTCATGGGACTGTGGGTCTCGGGCGCGATCCTCCACGAGCAGGACACCTTGTCATATACTGGTGGCAATGATTAGATAAATTCGGCTACAAGGCTTTGGCCATAAGTGAGAATTCGCTGCACACAGGATTCACTCACATTTGTCGTTCTGAAGACGAAAGTGGTAAATTTCGTTGGCAAACCCCAGCTCCTGATAATCGACCATCGAATGAGCTACAAGGGACTCAGCTGTGAAGCCGATTGCTTCGTGGTCCACTTCAATCCCAGAATTTTGCGGGCCCTCAAAGCCTTTCATGTATGTGCAGAGAAGGGCCAGTGCTAGAATTTCATCTGTTGTAGGTATGCGAGATCATCCTTGCGCAAAGGGAAAAAAGGAAACAAGGCAATATAATCCAGCCGCCGAAATCAATCGTCGGCAACTTGTCTGCGGCTCTGTGCGAGCCAACGGACTTGAGCTCCGATTATCATATATTTGCAAATTTGATATAGCTGTTGGCTCGTGTAATCGCGGGCTGGATCATAGCGTCGCGTCACTGGCTGCGGTAGCCGGTGGCACATCTCATCTTTTCTAGGCGATCTTGCAACACCGACCGGAGTGAAGTCCGGAGCGGCAGCCGTTGTGATGGTGTTGCCAAAGGTCAACGTGCGATTAGATTTTCGAGTGTCATGAGATCAAGTCTTGCACGTCGGCGAATGCTTCCATACATATCTCACACACATGTTTCGCCATTTGAGATCGTGTGTAGGGTGAATTCTAGCACTGGCCTGGCGTCCTACCGGAGCCAGTTACAGCCAAAGGTGCCGACACTCAGGCTGCGAGCATGTAACGCTTACACTCGAGGGCTCTGCATCACGTAAAACACATCACTGTCGACTTCTGGTATGCTGACAAAGTGGAACACATCGTGCTTGGTAGTTTTGTGCTGGCTCTTTGTGCTAGCTGTTTTGCCCTTAACCTACTTCGTATATTCAAGGTCTTCCGGTCGCTTGTGTGTCTTTCACTACGCCATTATTGTCATCAACAATACCAATGCTACAAGATTAAAAAACGCAAATACGAGACTCCATGGTCCACGTCTACACAAAACATGCCAATGTAATGCCCACGCCCACGATTCCAGCATTCGTCTCCACACGATATGATGCTGAGGTGTCGACGACAACAAAGCATCGTAGGCCAGTCACCCTATCTCTGCTCAACGTGTCTACGGATGTTCAAGCTGGGGCAAAGGCTGTAGACACGTTTTACTGACGCCAGGATCCCCATGATCTCACTGAATGACGTGTATGACTTCTCCAAGCAACACTAGAATAGAAAGCTCAATGTGCACTTTCGAAGTATGATTGACGACCAAGACCTCCATTGGTTCGATTGCGGCAGCTCAGCATAAGCCACATGATCTTGCCATTTACGGCACATCGTATCCTGCGATACCACGAAGCGATCGTCATAGTGACATGGCTTGCAGTCACCCGTGTAGCCAACGTTTGAGCCGAAATAGCTGTGCCGTGTGAATTTCCACTTGTCTTGGCGCTCGTCCAGACCCATAGCCGTTTTAGCGAACAACCGCTTTGCCTGCAGCTGGAAATCTCTGCCCGAAGCCATACCGAGCCAGAATTCCGCAACTGCTGAGAAATCGTGCGGATTCTCGGCGAATTCCGATACACTGCATTTCCAGACGCTGCACGAGATGGGCCGTGCTACCAGGTCATTTCGTGCTGACCACATCTTTGACCACGTTGAGAGTGTCATGTCTACCCATGTACTCACGCTGTGCAGGTCGTTAATCACCGTCGAAACTATATGCAACTTACTGTATGATATTTCCAGTTCCTCAGCTTCGGGCATGACAACTCATCCAAGCTACGTGTTCTCTCCACCACAGTCCCGACGTTAACGTATAAGCTTGATTTGGTCCGCAATTCAAGTCTACTGTGACTGAGCCGAGAAGGCAATGAGCATGTCTATTCCAGAGACGACCAGTCCGCGAGGGCTAAGACGCGACATAACACAAGTAGCTTGTGGCGAGTGCAAAAGAAGGAAAGTTAAGGTCTGTCGAGAGGGAACCTCGATTCTGGTCTGCCATAAGACTGACTTTTTGCATCAAAAGTGTGACGGGCAGCGGCCGGCTTGTTCTCGTTGCCTACAAGCCTCGAAGCCTTGCGCATACGACATTCCAGTGGGCAAGGCGACCCGTTATCAGTCTTTACGCACTGGACACTCCGACTTGTTGCTCGAACATCGCAAGCTTGAGGAGCTTCTAGACCTACTGGTAGATGTTCCTACCCATGAAGTGAGCGTCATCCTCGCCCACTTTCGGGAGTCGAAGGATTCAACATCGGCTCTTGCTCTGGCGCAACAAACGCTCGCACGAGTGAACACACATTCGGAACAAAGCCATGCAAACGTCACAGCGGAACACTCGTGTCGACTGCCTTCATTCCCTTGCCCATGCAGTATTGTTCACAGGCTTTCCATGGAGACGTGGCAGCGGCTTTTCGACGCGTATTGGAAGCACTATTCTGCAGACCTGCCGTTTCTCCATGGTCCGACATTTCTCGATATCTGTTATCAGTACGAACGACATGAGGAAAGCTGCGACAACAGATCCCGATGTTGTGTTGGATGCGATCCTTCGCTGCAACGGTACACGCCACTTCTTCTTGCCTTTTTAGCGCTGACATCACGACATCATCCTTGTTGTGAGATGCTTCCTACATGCTAGAATGTTCTACGGATCGACATGGCTTCGCAACACGATAAAAATGTGGAAGGTTCGCGAACCACACTCGTTGATAAGAACAGGATATAAAATCGTCGTTCGTACATAGCATCAAGTAGACAATCAAGCAAGTGGTGTCCGACCAGATCGAGTGCTACCTTTTCTCACAACAGTTATGAGCCCGGTATAGCTGCAAGCCACCGCGCATGACGTCATCAGACCAGCAACGCACCCCGATACTGCCCCTTGACTTCCACTCACCGAAGTGCCGGAATGTCGGACGACGCATCAACAATTGACTTGAGGAGCGGGAAGTTCCCCGTCCTCACAAGCTCCAACTTCACAGAATGGTTGGACTTGGCTCAGACAGTCTTGATCTCGAGAGGTCTTTGGGAATACGCGACCGGCGAAATCACCGAAGGACCCAGCTTGAAAGACAAGCAAGAGTTCAGGAAAGAAGATGCAAAGGCTGTAGCATTTCTGAAGCTAGCAGCAGGAAGAGAGCAGCGAGCTCACCTTTTGGGACTCACCTCAAGCAAAGACGTGCTTGAGAAGTTGAAGTCCGTGCACCAAGTCTCACAGCTCGAGAGAGTTCAAGCACTACTCTCGGAGTTCCACACTTTCAAGATTAAAGACAGCATCGATCTCGGCGCGAGCAAGCTCACTCAGTTACAGCTCGAGATAGCGGCAGCGGATCGCAATGAGAAGCCGAGTGACACGATCAAGAAGACCGTGCTTTTGCACGGGCTCCCGGACGAGTACCAATCCACAGTATTCGCATTGAAGGCAGCCGGATTATCCAAAATCACCTTTGACGATATGGTTCAACGTTTGAAGGAAGTGGAGACAGCCATGAGGGGTCAAACCGACTCCAGCCAGGACCTAGCCCGATTCGCAGGGCGCAAAGGCCACTACCAGTCTCGGAAGACACAGAATCGCAACCAAGGCAACCAAACCTCAACGAAGAACCGGAGAACGATCGAATGCTACCACTGTCACAAGACAGGTCACGTGAAGAATGAATGCTGGCTCCTGCATGGGAGACCAGAACAGCAGAGACGACCTCAGCAATCGCCCGCCATGTCGCAAGAGGCTGCATGGGGCACACGCTACCAGAGCGTATTCGCACACCAAGTTGGCTATGGAAAGCCAGAGCAACAGGAATGGGTACTCGACTCAGGATGCACGAACCACATGACCTTTGATCGAGGACACTTTATTGACTACAAGAAGCATGGTGGCCTCGTCACTGTCGCGAATGGAAAGACCTTGAAGGTACAAGGCGGAGGCACGATTGAGGTGCCGATTCAAGGAAAGATGACCAAGATCACAGGGGTCATCTATGTCCCAGACCTTGGCTACAACCTACTGTCGGTGAGCCAACTCGGAGAACGGGGCATGCAGTGCCATTTTGATGGCACTTCAGCTACACTGATGCGGAATGGGCGAGTTGTTGCCACCGCAAGCAAGCATGGTAAGACGTATGTCTTGAAAGGCTACGCACAGGAAGAGGCCAAGCCAGCCTCACTTGAAGCAGCACTGTTGGCTCAGCCTGAGAAAAGCCAACAGATTGCCGAGATACGGCACCAGAGATTGGGCCATCCAGGAAAGCGTAAGACTGAATTGCTCAGCAGCGATGCCGTGGAAGGCGTCCCACGGGAATTGCCGCAGGTGGACTGCGAGCAGTGCAAAATGAACAAGGCTACACAGGCAAACAACAAAACACCAGCACTCCGAGCGAAGGAACGACTGGAGCGGGTCCACATGGATTTTTGGGGACCGTACAAGACGCCTACGTTAGGTGGGAGCAAGTACATGCTTACCATCACAGATGACTTTAGCAGAAAGTCATGGGTCTACCTGACCAAGGGTCGGACAGATGTCTATCAGACATTCAGGAACTGGCGCGCTCAAGCTGAGCTGGAAAGCGGTAGCAAACTGAAGGCTATCCGCATGGACAATGCGCCTGAATTCGTCAAGCTCGGAAAAGGGCTTGAGAGGGATGGAGTCCGGGCGGAAACCACCGTAGCATATACTCCATCTCAGAACGGAGTGGCCGAACGACTGAACCGGACGTTGATTACGAAAACCCGAACCCTGCTCAATGCAGCGGAGCTGCCCATGAAGCTTTGGGGGGAGGCCTTGCATACAGCAAACTACCTGAGGAATCTTACACCGATGGACACAGACGAGGGACCGAAGAGCCCCGACGAGATCTGGACCGGAAAGAAACCCAGCGTCGGCCACCTACGCACGTTCGGGTGTGCTGCATATGTGCACATACCAGCAGTGAAAAGGGACAAGCTAGACAAAACAGCTTTCAAGGGAATCTTCGTCGGCTACAGCCAGACAAACAGACAGTACCGGATATTGAATCCTACTGACATGACGGTCAGGCTTTACAGCAACGTCAAATTTGATGAACAACAGAAGGCCGGAAGGGCGCTAGAAAATGGTCAAGACAACCAAAGACTGGAAGATTTTGGCACAACGTTAGACATTGAGCTATTTGAAACAAGCGCCGAGGATCAGCCTGCCACGTCAGGACATCGGCGCATCGAGCCTGTGATCGAAATTTCAGATGACGACTCCCCGACGGGCACTGAGAGACGCCAACAGAACGGACCGGCGACTCAGGGAGACGAGCAGTCGGAACATCATAGAGAATCCGACGACGAGCGTCCTGCGGAAAGACGTCCGCAGCGAGACCGGCGAGTACCCCGGCGCTATGAGAACGCCGCAGCATTGAAAGTCGATTACAAACCAACAACACCGACTGTGTCAACGCCAACCAGCTTCGATGAAGCCGTGAATGGAAAAGAGTCCCGCCAATGGAAGCTTGCCATTGAGGACCAACTTCGCTCACTTGAGGCTAACAATACCTGGGATGTAGTTGATAAGCCCAAACATGCCAACGTCATCAGCAACAAATGGGTGTTCAAAGTGAAGACACTCCCGAATGGACAGATCGACAAGTATAAGGCCAGACTTTGCGCAAGAGGCTTTACTCAAGAGTATGGTGTCGACTACTTCGAGACATTTGCACCAGTTGTCCGAATGGAATCTCTTCGGATATTACTGGCACTTGCCACGGCACAGGACTGGGAAATCCACCAGATGGATGTCGTGAGTGCTTACCTTTCAGGAGACCTGGAGGATGAAGCACATATGGAAGTACCCAAAGGACTGGACCTTCCGCCAGGAAAGGTTCTGAAGCTGAACAAGGGAATGCCGGGTTTGAAGCAATCTGGACGGGTCTGGAACAAGAAGATCACCGATTTCTCCGAAGAGCATGGACTGAAGAGCCTGCCAGCAGACCACAGTGTGTTCGTCAACACGAATCGGACACTAGTCGTAGCACTCTACGTGGATGACTTATTGCTGTTTACGCGCACAGCAGAAGAGATGCAGCCGCTGAAGCAAGCGCTGTCATCGGCATTCGACATGAAAGACCTAGGAGAAGCCAAATACGCCTTAGGCATCAGCATCACAAGAAACAGAAGAGAAAAGACACTTGTGATTGACCAAGAACATTACATCAAGGACCTGCTCCAGGAGCACAACTTGGAGGATAGCAGGATTGTGACCACACCTGCGGAAGGCTACGGCAGCCTTATTGCCAATCAGCCAGGAGACCTGGCAACAGATGTTCAAGCTTACCAGAGGCTGCTCGGAAAGTTGAACTGGCTAGTCAGGGCATGTAGGCCCGACATCGCATTTGTCGTTCAGGGCCTGAGTCGATTCTCGCACGACCCAGGGGATAGACATATGGGGGGAGCTCAGAGGCTCCTGAGGTATTTGAGTGGCACACGCAAGTACGGAATTAGGTACTCCGGTCAGCAAGGGCTCGCCGGCTATACAGACTCGGACTTTGCAGCAGACCAAAGCCGCAAGTCGACGATGGGTTACATTTTCTTGCTCGCTGACGGTGCAGTCACATGGAGCAGCAAGATGCAACGAAGCGTGTCCACATCAACGGCTGAAGCAGAATATCATGCTTTGGCTTATGCTGGGAAAGAAGCTGTATGGATCAGGAATCTCCTCAGACAGCTTGGATTCGCTCAAGAGGAGCCCACCACAATCTACGGAGACAATCAGAGCGCTCTTGCTCTCGTTGAAAACCCGGAATTTCACGCACGCACGAAGCATATCGACGTTAGCGCTCATTACATTAGAGAGCTCGTTGAAGACAATGTGGTTAAGATGCAATATCGACCAAGCAGCGAGATGTTGGCCGATTGCCTCACCAAGCCGTTGAAGACAGCCCAGCATCAGCACAATGTCGAAGCTATCGGCATTCAGGATTGGAAGTGTTTGACCTTCCAGCATATATGAAGCAGGGGGAGTGTTGTGAGATGCTTCCTACATGCTAGAATGTTCTACGGATCGACATGGCTTCGCAACACGATAAAAATGTGGAAGGTTCGCGAACCACACTCGTTGATAAGAACAGGATATAAAATCGTCGTTCGTACATAGCATCAAGTAGACAATCAAGCAAGTGGTGTCCGACCAGATCGAGTGCTACCTTTTCTCACAACAATCCTGATCTCCTTCCGACAGACGAGCTTGGTGAAAGTATTGCAAGCGACCATTTTTCGTTAACAGATAGCCTCGCTTTGTCAGCCGAAAGACACCTTCGCGATTTCATCTTCTCTCACAAGACAACTGCATATGAGACGCTGCATGCTCGTCTGATGTTGGTTTTCTACCATTGCTCGATGTCACGGTGCCCGAAGGCTTTACTCATGCTGGGCGAGGCTGTAGTCATCGTTCGAACTATGGATCTTGATCGGACGGCCAGTTGGACCCTCGACGGGAGTACAGAACCACACACTACCTCCGCTCACGAACCAAGCGCACCGCAAGACGGTGCAGCGGAAGTGCGAAGGTGCAACGCAGTCAGCGCCAAGGATGCACTCAATTCAGAGATTAGGCTTCGGACTTTCTGGAGTTGCTACCTCCTGGATTCACAATTGCACCTGGGAAAACATCGGAGGAGGCTCTTGCAGGATCGTACTTTGCCCGAGCAGCAACACCCTACACACGACGAGTACTGGTTCGGCGTGACCAGATCCGACAATCCATGGAATATGGCTCCGTTGGGATACGTGGGGACCAGCATGGACACACACGATGATCTGCAAAGCGCTGTCCCAGAGCAGCCGAGGTCTGCACATCCCTGTGCTATTGCCTCATCTTCTTTTCCTGGAGTCTTGTGGCCATGTTCTCGCATCAGCATGACTGGCATCAGCACAGCTCGACAAGATCGAGTCTCATGCCGAGAGACTTCATTGAGTCAGTATGTCAAAGCTATGGATCTGCTCGCCCAGATCTCCTCGTGGGCGTTGTGTGGTGGCAGAAGGTGTGTACGACTGTTGAGATAATATCGAAGATTTGCTCACAAGTTGCAGGATCGACACTCGGAGACCCTGGGATGCTGCATCCAATTGGAACATCTTCCTTCGGCGGCTTTTGAAGCTTAATCGCGTCGCTCCTCCTAATCTCAAGATGACGCCGCCCAGCTTGCAAGACTCTATCGCTGACCGAGTGTCATCACACACAATCCACATGCATCTGGCTCGCTTGATGTGTCAACTACTATTACACTGGGAATTCCTCCCGTTCTTGCCACTCAACTGTGCTCAACCACAAGGGCCACCTGAATTTCTTGACTCTCAATCAAACGGCAGCGATGCACCGGCGGGGTTTTGGAGAAGCAGTGCTCAAGAATGCTTTACTGCTGCCCAGAAGATCTCACAGTTCACCTCGTTGTGGAGAGCAGCTGACGCACTTCCATTAACACCATTCATATCGTATGCTATGTACACGGCTGCCTTCGTAGACATCTACGCGACATCGTTTCCATGGATGTCTTCGCATGCCATATATCCTTTGTACTTCAGAGAGAGTATCGAAGATCGCGAGTATGTGCAACGAAAAGCCAAAGAAGATCTGTGTAGAAAGCTCTCAGAATCAGGCTTCGACGAATTGGGAGACTTCACAAAGATGACGGATATGTGGAAGAAGAGCTTGATGTCGATAACAAAGTATTTTATCGATTTCAAGACAGACTTCAGGGCAGCAAAAGCACGATCCGGCAGCGAGAGCCGGTTTGAGACACCTCTACGTGAAGGTGGTGCTGGGTTTGGACTGTCGGAGTACTTTCATTTTGAGGGACAATTGCGAGACTTCGGCTCTCTTACGCTCGGGGGATCTCATATCGAAAACTCATGATCGTTGACGTCTAATCAGGATTACAGCAGTCCGTGTTGAGTTTGTACGGTAACTCCAATGTTTGAGCCGATTTTCTTCTTCTTCAATGGTTTTGGAAGAGTCCTTTGAATGCTGTCATGCTCAATCCCTCGATTCCGCGGCGCTATTACAGCACATGAGTTCTCTATCGTACCCAAAAATATATGCACCTAGAATCGGAGAGCACGTGTCTGCCGGGAGTACGAGTGGGAACTTTGTCTCCCATGGTATGTTATCGCAGCCAAACTCGTGCGTCTCTACCTGCGTGGGCAGCTGGTCGAGACCTGGCTGATGTCGGTTGGATGCGAGAAGGAGCCCAGGATGCAAGCTACGATGCACCGGAGGTACGTATGGTGAGTTCGAGCTGTCCGCAACAGCAAAGTCAGTCAGTTCATGATCGGATCGCAAAAGAGTCTGGTTGTCATGAGGAGGCGTAGTGGCCGTGCCTTGCGTGACTTCCCCGAGATTATTGGAGATGATTTGATGAGGCATTTCCTGGACACTTATGCCATAAAGATATCGAGTCGTTGCCTTTGAGCAGCCAATCAGAAGCCACCACATCGAACCCTTGCGCTGGACCCGTCCCGCTTCACGCGTTCCTGTTCGCATTTGACTCGTTTCTTCCGAATCGTCTCGGTAGCCACTGACCTCATACAGTAGTCCACCTTAAATTTCGATAAGTGTCCGCGTAGAGCTATACGGAGCCATGAATTTATCATATCTTGCTCGATAAAATGGCCTCGGTCTGCAAGCCCTGCGCTGCCGGCGTCGTCCGCAAGCATCTCGAAACCCACATCCGCACCTACCACTGGTGATGATACACGATCTGTGCGTCTTCTGGGTATTTGAGTCAGTGGTTTCTGAACGGACTGTTGGGCCATGCACGATTTCGATAACAAATTCTTGACATCTGCTAGGAAACAAGAACACCCGGATGTTAAAAGGATGAGACTCCGAGGAAGTGAGCGATCGTGCCAATCTGCCCGCCCAATTTGTCAGTCGAAAGCGCAGCCGTAACGGACAAAAGGGAGCTCTGCCACCACTGGCACTAACAGAACACTGCATTAGGTAGTTGGCGCAGAAGTCGAGACTTTGTCCAATCTACAAAACTAAACGGTGAGCCCGCTACCTCTGACTACGAGGTCTCGCTATCTCACAATAGTCGATGTGAACTTCGACAGCCACCCGTGGGCTTCGCTATCTCACAATAGTTGATTTGAACTTCGACAGCCACCCGTGGGCTTCCCAGAGGACTCCTCTGTTGGTTCTGCATATTTCATCCCGCACGACATTCAAGTCACAAAACAGCACACTGATTGAGGCCTCCGAGTCTACTCGAGATTGCTATGGCTCATAGACATATTGACTTGTTGTCTGTAATTCAGATCCGCACCTAACACTACTGTCGCCTTTTCCTTGTCCATACGTGTGGCCATCTGAAAATGACCTTCGTCTTATCGTATCGCCCGAAGAAGAAAAGCCCATTCACCCACTTGACAGTGTCTAACAGTGGTAAGCCTTCATCATCTTGGATCCTGACGGCAAGCGACACATGGCTTTCTCGCCAACGGCCGTCAACATCGATACCACTGTGCCAAGAAGTAAAGATTTCTGTGCACGATCTTTGTATATCAACGAAGACACCGCAAGCTTTTCTCGATCTCTGTGAGAATGCTATCCGTAGGGGCGTCCCAGTACGCATGGCTTCTACCACCAACTTTGCCATTTTGTTCATGTACCTTTTCGCTGGGCTGAGTTTTCGGTGGGTCATATCGGTCTCGAGATATCGCTCAAGTCTAGCTGCCAGAAACCTCTCACCGGACATCCGAAGTACATCAGTCAAATGAAAAAGATAGTCGCGCTGGATGTCGCTGAGTCCAGTACAATGACGTTTTCGGCTCCTCTGAGAAGGGCGCGGCCACGTTGAAGGTAGGATGGTATCGCTGATTGTCCACAGATTGCCTTCCGTCAAAAGTCCCGTTTGGAGCAGAGACACTTTGTGAAGTCGGCAAGCTTTCAAGTAAGATAGACGCTTTCTCGCTATCGGCGGATCGAATTTGTTAAAAGAGATGTATTGCATGTAGTTGGTAGTGTCCATCTCTTCTGGCAGCTTTTTAATGTCCAGGCTGTCCCTGAAGAGTTCACCGTTGAGCAAGTACATCGTGAGCAGGCACAACTTGAGGTCGTGACCACTGTCCATCATCTCCCGCGACCCGAAGCGGACCGCATAGTTGCAACTGTTTGCGACAATCGGCAAAAGGTCAAAACGCCATTTTACCCGCCTCCGCTACATGTCCGCGAAGATTCTTGGCGACATCGCTTTCTTCTTGGCGTCGTGCTGGAAGAGATGTAGCAAATCGTATCGTCCGAACCTCTTGAGCATTCTTGTGCACTTCTTGGCAAGCTCGTCGTCTGCCTCTCGCTTGAAAGCAAGTAAGAACAGTGTGGATTGTGTGCGGAACTCAACAGCATTGAGGCATACCTCGCCTTCCACGGACCCAAATTTCCCGCTCGGCACGATGTCCTGCTTGTGCCGAACCAAGATCTGCATAGATGTTGAAGCGAGATACTCTTCTTGGAAAATCCATGCTCTGGTCCACCATCGATCTTTGTGCAGATGGACAAGAACATTGAATACTCCCATGGCACAAGATTCTGCTGGGCAAGCCAACCTCGGGTAGTCATCTTTACAGTCTTGGATGACGGTATCGCCAATCATGAGCATTTGCAGAAAGTTGACCTCGTCCTGTGTCTTCAGAATCACCGCTAGAAGTCCGACCGGATGCCTGCTTCTACGATACAAAATATCCATGGAATCCATGGTGGTCTGTTTCTCACTCGAGTCTTTCTCAGGGCTACATTCCTTGTCGATCCAGAATCGGCACACTTTCTTGTGGCTTGCGTAACGGAGGACCCTGTAAAGTATGACGTCACGGACTTTGCTTCGGCGGACAAATCTTCCAGAGCCACTTATTATATTGTATCCACCATAGCGACCGCACTCAAATCCAGGCATATGCTCCGACGAATATGATACAGCGATGAAGTTGCTGTCCTCGTAACCGTAAGGTAATCCTCGCTTGCTTTGTAACACTTTTGGGTGAGTTGTGTTTGTCCACAAACATCTCAAGTTCTTAAACCAGATCTCCGATTTCTTGTTGGAGATTTGACGGCTTGCGATCTCTAACATCTCATCAACCAGGGAGACATGCGAATTGTCTGCAAGGCCAAATTGGTATGTGTGGATTCTGGGACATCGTGAAGTCTATGTCTATGGTTGCGAATTTGTCGTGCTTCACGAGTGTCAAGTGTCTTTGCTTCTATTAAAAGGTTATGTGGGGTGAAGCCAGTCTGTCGGCATAAAGAGGGGTAAACGTGCAGGCTTGTTGAGCTTACCACATTGACGAGCTCGCGCTCTGACCTTCGATGACTAGATTGCAGTCACCACCCAATGTGAAGCTCTACTGTTGCTCATTACCCATCCAGTGGAAACACCTCGATGACGAGTTTTCAGATAAGGCTTTTCTGTCATGCGGCAGAAAAAGTTTCAAATTTACGAAAGTATCTCGAATCTGTTGCAAGACTATTCCTCATCGTCTCGATCTCTTGATACTATCAAGTCCGCTTGTCGTTCGCTATGTATTGATCGTTCTTCGTGTGGCTTGTGACGCGAGTAGTCTTACAGTCTCACTTCCCTGTGGCCAAAGGTTCAAAGATGGAAGCCAGGGTTAGGGTTGTCAGACTTCCGCGAAGTCCAAAATTGCAATTGCTGAGTCATTCTGCCACAAAGCGAAAGTAGGCGGTCCCTGGGATAGAACCCCGGCCAGCAAGATGTAGCCTTCGAGACCCCAGTCTTTAGCGTCTCCACTTGCTGGGGTCATGTTTCATCTACCCCATGCACGAGCTCCCTGCTGGCGATATAGATAGTGCTGGCGCCACGATTGCATTCGCCGCACTTTATCACTCACATGTCCGCGCTTGCTTTACTTGATTCGAAATTGTGCACTCGTCATGCACAAGATGTCGTAACCTCTTGCATTACTCGATGTCCACCACACAGACTTGATGGATGCCACATGGCGTGAAGAGTCGCTTACCGAACAGGTTCGCAGATCCTCGCCAAAAGGCTACGGAGGGCTACATACACTACACGTAGCCAGTCCACTCTACCTAGAGTGCATTCACCATGCCCTTTTCGGCCTTAACGTCCTAGTTCTAAGATCTTGTTGCCGCGGCCTGCCGTCGCGCATATTAGGATTAGGGGTTTAGAGTCTGGGTCTCAAAATCAGAACACTAGCTATATAAACTAGCAGACGAGCGATAGTGAGCTACATAAAGGAAGGTCAGACCGCAGAGAGAAGAGGTAAGTCCATGAAGTTCCCTCTTTGACCGACTGAGTCGGGCTCATCGGGATACGTACCGGGTGAACAATTGACCTTCCGGACATCATGCGGATGGACACCTGAGTCAACCTGCGTGCGAAACACAGCCTCCTGCAATCCCGTTGAGGTAGGCGAGTTTGTCCGCCAGACGTGTCATTCATACTGCCCGACAAGATAGTCCCATCGTCCAGACGACACCATCCATCCATCCACCACATCAATTTTCGCCAACAGGGTAGCCCAGGCGACAGTGGAGGTGTGTATCCACAACCGCAGGATGCTGAAATTCGAGCACCATGGCTGGGGAATGTCTAACATACCATGTCCAGCTTTCTTTCGTGCTCGCACTATAAAGAAAAGGGTTTATGGATGTCTGAAACTTGAGTAAGATTATGCACAATCACAATCTAGGATGAATTTGCTGAACGAAAATAGATCTGTCCGGTGGAAGTCAAGATTATAAACACTCTCGTAAACACTCTCGTAAACACTCTCGTAAACACTCTCGTAAACACTCTCGTAAACACTCCCGTAAACACTCTCATAAACACTCCCGTAAACACTCCCGTAACTACTCCCGTGAAAACTCTCCAATCTTGATACATTATTCAATACAGTCTCCAATACATTCTGTCGTATTTGACCTTTTGGTGGAGAAACATTCCTCCATCGTGTACAGAAGAGAATTCCTTTTCGTCTTTACACCAAAGACTCCTGCAACTATTCCAACTGCCAATGGTTGGAATTCATATTCTGACCGGTGATGACGCGCGATCTGTGTGTCTTCTAGGTCTCGAAGTAATTGATTTCTGGATGCTTCGTACACCTCGATTCAATTGTCTCCGGACGATATCGTCTAGCATCGCCATATCTGTATCTGAAAACTCAGCACAAACCTGCTGCCACTGGCTTTCTTTTGAAAGCCTGAGAAGTCGCTCCGCTAGGCGTTTCTTTTCCGTCTTTCGACCGATTCTTTGGATGATCGGCCATGACTTGATCAGCTCTACGATCAAGGAATGCCAGCAGGAAACTCGTCCAAGGGTAGTGTCGATTTGGTCCAGAAGGTTTGCGAAAAGTCCTCGCAGGCCGGCATCGTCATACCGGTCAACGAATGCTGGACTGAAACGCAGGGCTCGAATGAACGCTGGGCCGTTGTTTGCAGTCATGAAATTCCCGGCGTACATGAAGCCACCTCGCAATGTCACAACGGCATGAATACAACCGCTGCTCAAGTACAGCGGGTTGTTTCGGCATACGACCACGCATCGACCTCCTCCAAGCTGATCAATGATGCGACTGAGACGCTCTGGTCCAGGAGGTTCGTTGTCCAGAAGCTTTAGATTATTCTCGGTAGGAGGCCAGCAAACAAAGAGCTTCACCGTGTCACCCACAGGCATTGCCAGACCGGCCAAAAAGTGATCTGTCGTACATCAGCCAGAATTATGGACGAAGATTTCTCGTTCACTGAAGATAGATACCAATATGCACGTCCGACCATGACCCTGCCGGACTTGCGAACATCTCAATCTGTTGCGGCTGGTACAGAAAGTCTCGATTAATGTGGGCTCGAGAAAAGTCGTACTCAAGCTCGTCGAGTTGTACTTTTGCATATCGAGGATTGACAGATCGAGGCGGAGCGGACAGGTTGAAAAGTAGAGTGTCGTAAAACTCCCCAGAATATCTCTCGTTCGTTTCCGTACTGTCGAATTGACCCATGCTATAGAATTTGAGGTCGGAACGGTCTAGATATGTGTCAGATAGTCATGTTCTAAAGACAATCGTGCTAACTTACTCACGGTCTCGAAGGACACGTAATGCATCCGCCTCAGATCTCGCAGGGAGATCACTTGCCTTGATGATGCTAGCAAGTGCATGCTCGCTCGGCGTATCTTCGTCCTCAAGGCGTTGAAGGTGTAAAAGCTTGTCCAGAAATGAACTTCGATTCCAGTGGTACTCTTTACCACGAATTTCCTGGTACCACGGCTGATGTGTCCACCATTCGTTCGAGGGAGGCCTGACAGGCAAAGTCTGGCAACCATGCTGCTGTAACTCACATGTTTGGTCGTGTGACGCGCGCCGTGGATCGTAGATTTGATGATCTATGTCTGGACGACGCACGATGTCTTTCCTTGGACGGCCGCGCGGTTTCGGCGTCACTCCATGAGCTACGCGAAGATGTCGGGAGATGTTCTTCTCGTGAGCGACGGTTCTATTGCAGCCAGGCCACCAACATCTCCAGTCTTCTCCTGGGGCCATGTGTCTGATTGAGCCACTTGAAGAGGAGGGGCAATCTTCAAACCACGTGCTTCCGAGGGATTCATCACCGGCTTCGAGGATAGTCTTCACCCTGCCGAGAGCGGAACAGACCCGCTTCGAGGCGGCGCGTGCCCTGGCTGATACTCCAAGTCGCGTGTTCAAGACGCGTGCCTCCCGCCTTCCCCTCCATCACTCAGACCCCGCTCATCACGTATTCTCCATTGAGCACTGCATAGTCGCGCCTTTCCGCGCATCCGCTGCGCCGTGAAGATGAAAAGACGGGTACGCAAGCAGCAAGCTCAAACGACATTCACGATACGAACCGCGCGCGGCAATCAAGAGTACCATTGCGAACGGCAATCACAGGAAATATTTGAGCTCAGGAAAAGCTTAGAGCGTGAGTATCACACTATCTGGCACGTATGATCGCTCTAACGATAGGGGTGCTAGTGAACAATTCGAAAGAACCGGAGAGCATAATTCGAGTAGGAGGCTGGGTGTGGGTGCAATACGTGACAGAGGGTGGAGAAGTGGACAACAATCTAGCGCTGGCAGTCGCGATATTGCGGTACAAAAGTGGCAATTCCGCTGTTGCTCTGCTTTGGGGAGAGATAACGGAAACTGGATGGGATGGAGGCCCACAACGCGTCGTTTGTACGGACGACTGCCAGGTAGTGGACAAGGAAAGCATTGGCGGCGGGGTCATTGAGCCAGAGAAGTCTGGACGTATACTGACGGAGAACAGCGTGGGTGCCGAGTTCTCGCTCGATCGGTATCATGTTTCCTGCAACTCGTACGGAGGTCTGGAAGTGAGCGGTCCTACCACCTTCACATACACAATGTGCACTAACCATTGCTAGCGACTCGAATCGGTCACTTTCGAAACAGAGAGCGGTCGACCGTCTGAGCGATTCCTGCAAGAAGTGACACTTGCTGAGGGATCGCCTATGGATGCGCAGTCGCCATCACAGAAAAGTCTGCTGGAAGGGGCTTCTGAGCAAGAGCAATTGGAAGTTATGGATGATGACACGACAAAAGAGCTAGGTTTAGGAAAGCAGAATGCAAGTAAGAGACCGCCGTCAATACTGGAGCCACCGTCAGGATCAAAGTCAAAGTCAAGGGCAAACGACGTGGAAAATGGGAAACTAGTCGTTGGAGCCGACGTTGATGCAGACGAAAACAAAGACTCGGACGCCAGTGTTCAGGCAGAGAGCGAAGCAGACGCTGAGACGAATGTGGACGAACAAGGCATCGCAGATACCACAGCAAATAGTGAAGCAGTTGCTAAGACTGAAGAGGCGGTACATGCTAGGTCGGGCATCGAGACAGACACGGAGACGGGCGTTCGATCTGACTTTTGGGCAATTGTTGATGTTGATGGCATAGGAAAGACTCGGGTAACCGCCGAACCCGACACTGACGAGGACACCGTAGCAGACGTCGAAGCAGACGGCAAATTGAGAGCAGAGTCAGCAGCGGAGACAGAGGCGGACACCGAGGCGGACACTTATACAGACGCTGTAACGAATGTCGAACTAGCGACTGAGGTGGAGACTGAACCAGCGCCTGATGCAGGTGCTGAGACGGACGTTCATGCGAATACTGAGCCAAAACGCGCAGGGAACATTGGATCACACACCGAGGCAGCGGCAGAATTCGGTGCAGCGCCTGGAGCGGAATATACGACAGTCGCCGCAGAAGTGCCCAGAATTAATGGCGAGAATGTCGATACGGTTTGTGCTGGAGAGGGGTCTAGCGTTCGTCGAAAGCGTTTTTACAATGGCACAAGCAAAATTGATCAGGTAAGCTTGTGGCGATCATCATTGAAAGCCCGCATGCTTACACGCCGCAGCCGCCAAAGAGGGCAAAAGTAGCTGGGTCACCAGCGGTATCGGGACCCGAAGAAGAAATGCCATCAAAAGCATGCTTGACCAATAAACGTGCGATTATTTCGCGCGATCTTCGGAAGGCCCAGCCATTGTCGACCCCGGACGAAGGACCGGCGGTAGAAGAGAGAGAGAAGCAGTTGCTGTTCGCCCGCCACAAGCTGCAGAGATGGTTTCTACGAGAAACTTCTGCTCCTTCAGGGCTGGAAGTGTCTGCTGCGGACAGACTTCTTACATCGCTTGAGCTTCGTCCAGATGTAGAATGGGATCTCATGCATGAGACCAGGATCTACAAGGCGCTCAAGATGGTAAGAGACCTTTCCTCCATTCCTGGAGAACGAGGAGACGCATTGAGAGGACGCTGCGCAGCGTTGTTCGACGTTTGGGCAAGGCAGAAAAGACTCGACAGTGGAACGCCGTCCACAACTGATCACGAGAGCATGGCTCACTCTGAAGTGACGGATCATGATAATGCCAGCAAAGGTTAAAACGGACAAGACATGGGAGTAGGACAGAGAGCGTTAGTCGATGACTCAGCATAATCTAGAAAGGCACGCTGTAAACTCATGAAGAATACAGGTTTGCACATTCTGGACCCTCGTGTGTCACGCGGGGTTGCCGTGACACAGCTTGACATAAAGTCTGTGATTTTGTCTGGAAACGACATGTGAGGACTAGGTTCTAGAACGGATTCTCCAGCTTAGCTCGCAAACGATGATGGACCCGTATCTTTGGGATCGGTGGGAAACGGTGCTGTGTCGATGCTGTGTATGCTTTACTGAAATCTGTATCTTGGTTGCTGTTGGGCGTCCTTTGTGCTTCATAGCCACAATAATGACCTTCGCATCCAAGAATTGTTGGGTAGGCGTAGGCGTGACCTTGGCAACAACGAGCGTTCCTGCGATCTCAGGTGGCTGCAGACTGTCGGCAATAATCGAATTTATGAGCGTTGCATCCACTTAGTGGTACACTGCAGGATACTACTCGTGGAGAGAATATTGCGATGCGTCAAGTGTGCCTGAGATATGACAATACTTCGTCTGGAAAATCCTCACAGAGAAAGCAATCATATCGCTCGGCAATACTCTAGCCATGAGAGATATTCTAGTAGCAAGCTATGTACATGTATCGCACGACGGGCAATGAGGAACGCAGACATATCCGGCCATCGCACCGCGCGACATGCACCAGAATCCAACTTACCACGAGAGGCATGTTCGCCAGTCAAAACATTGTACGCGATCGCTGACGTATAAGCAACTGCAGATGGTTTTCAATAATTATGTAAATGTATAAGGGTGGTGTGTCAGAAATGTTTCCAAAAGTGTTTCCGAGAGTATTTTCGAGAGTTTCCGAGAGTGTTTTCGAGAGTGTTTTAAAGAGTGTTTTCGAGAGTGTTTTCGAGAGTGGTTTCAAAAGTTTTTTAGATTTCTTTTTAGTTTTGATCATACTGCATTCAAGCTGAACAGTTTATAGCATGTCGGCTATCTTCTCGACGACTTCTATGGTTTGCTCGTGTGCTCTCGCGCCAGTCTTCTGCTGTACAATCCTGCTCGCCGTCCCGACTCCATCAAGCCGCCACGGCTTTTGGGCTCAAAGCCCCCCTACTTTTTTGTACGTGTTATGATGCCCCACCTTCTTGCCCTCCGCCATTCTCGATTTCCCCCTACCCATCTTTATCTCTCCGGTCCACCCGCCGAATGGATCGACCCCCCATTTGGATCGACCGACTGTCTCACTGCTATGCGCAATCGCATACTGCTCTGTATCCCTTTTTCGCCAATCGGAGCGCGCCAGCCTGAGAGCGAAGTCAAATTTTGTGGGGTGGAATGTCAGCCCCTTAGAACTACGGGGCAAATAACGCGCCCCAACGCGTGGAACTGCCGCTGCATGGTGTCTCTCACTGCGTCTTCTAGTCTCAGGGTGGCATAAACGCACCGCATCGTTCGTCAGCCTCTTGTTTCTGGCCATGGACCTTTTCGTGTACTGACCTGAGCGCAAAGTCTTGATCTGTCGGGAGTGCAGATATGCGGTTGCGCCTGACGGCTTGAGTCCACATCTCCGCCGATTCCACAAGGACGATCACGCCGATCTTTGTGTTTACGGGGGACCAGCCGCTGTCGCGTAGAGGCTCATGTCGCAATCAAACAAGCCGCTGATGAATTCAAAGAAAGAGAAGATAGCAATTCCCGCACACAAGATTGACGCACACCCCTTTCTGGACTTACACTCTGGATGCCGGTGCAACATGTGTCCAAAAATTCTTTGCACTACCAAGGGCATCCGCGAACATGTGCGCATAGAGCATAACATCGTGCGTCGCGGTTCCGGGCGACCGGCTTCGAATCCTCCATACAGCGTTCAGGATTGGACATCAGTGATGTGCCAGCGGGTGTTCGTCAGTGGCCTTCAAAGCAAATATTTCGCTGTCCACTCGCCAGAGGAGACGAAAATTCGGAAGATGATGGAGCAAGACGGACAGGAACCGAAGGGAAAGGTGACCGGAACCGTACCTCCTGCGACCGAGGATCTCGTGCGCGCAGAAATTTTCGGAGAACTGGTGCTTCGCCGGGAAAGGCATCAAGCGGCCGATAGTATCATTGCTAAAGATACTGTCAAGACTGATGTTTTGCGCTGGCTAGAGCTACTCGAGTAGACAGAATAACAGAGCGGTCCCTGTCACATTATTGAGACTTTCAAGATCTCTTCGGAGTTGGCGGTTTCTCCTGAGTGCTCTTGGCAAGTATCTTCCTTCGACGCTCTCAGTAGACCAAGTTGACGACGGTACAGAACCAACTGCAGAGGGCGTTCTAGATTCTTAACAGTCAAATCGCCACTCACAACAGGAATTTTCTGGCCCAGCTCCAACAGCGTGCTTCCGGCCTGAGTTGCCACTTGACCTGGAATGAAGCCGCGCACTTTTGGATTGAGCAAGATTGACGTGCACAGCAATGGGCTCACGCCAGGTCGCCGTTTCTTGGTACAGCACTTGCGGAATCTTCTCACTACTATAGCTAACGGAATCCTGAGCTGTGCTCCATATTGACCAATCACGTCGTCCGCGCTGCTGCTCGTCCCCGCATTCGCGGTCTTCACGCGGGCCACGTGCGGCTCAGCTGGACCCGACGCGTTGACACGCGTTGGTACGCTGAACGGCTCGGCCAGCTGTTGCATGTGCCGCCACTGTCTCAGAATCTCAAAATTGGTTGGAACAAAGGACCGCCTGCGCCATGGACCTGTTCGAGTACCTTTCGGACTACAAAGTGTTGATATGCCGGCTTTGCAAATATGCCGTTCCCCCGAGCTGGCTGCAGTCGCATCTGCAGCGCAGGCACAAGGAGGATCACGATGACTTGCGCGGGCAGAGGGGGGCTGCGAGTCTGGCTAGAAAGCTCATGTCGCGAATTGACATGCCTCTGCTTGACCCGAGGCGGGATACCATAGCGCTGCCCGCGCCTGACAGCGACCCTATACCGTCTCTGGAGGTACATACGGGTAACAAGTGCTTGGAGTGTTCCAAGATACTCACTGACACCAAGGGGATTGTGAAGCATCTACGAGGGGTGCACAATATCGTGAGACGTGGCCCCGGTCGTCCAAGCATCGCGTCTCAAAGGCTGCCACCAGGTTGGACAACAGTCTCATGCCAGCGGTTTTTTGTAGCCGGGCACCAAAGCATCTACTTCGAAGTCGTCTCTCCTGAGGAAGCAAAGCATCGCCGTGCAAAAGCCAAGCGAGCAAACGGCCCTTCGGATCCAGGTCTCGCGTTGGCCGATGCGGACTTGGTTCATGCAGAGCTCTTCGGGCAGCTGCACGATCGCCAGCAGGAGATCGAAGCAGCGACTGATATAGTGCGCAAGGAGGTTGACAGGACGGAGGTCTCGCCCTGGTTGGAACTAACGCGCTGGTCCAAGTACTTGGACGGTCATTCCTTGTACGATGCAGCCAAGTTGGCAGATCTCCCCCCGAGCGCGTAAAGAATCTGTGCTCAGCATTCTTTGCCACAGCATAGACCGCATTGTTGAGCAAGCGCATCGTTCCGTGTGCGAGGATCGAATCAACGTTTTCGATCAGGCGCGTATCAACAGTTTCCTTCTGCGACCTCGCGCGACTGACAGACCTCTGATGGTCAAGTTGCTCAAATCAACCTACAAGACTTACAAAGCTACGTGGAAACGACTCATATGTTTCGCGCACCGTACGGTGCAACCAAGCCAACCTGTCAGACTAAGTCATCGGTTCACTGCGGCGCAGATGACAAATTACGATCGGATGCTGGCCAGCGCTGGAAAACTTCTCAATGATGAGAGTACCAGCTCTGACTATATTCGAGAAGCCACGGCGTGCCTGGATCGCGACTGCCTTGCGTTCTGCATATCTCTACTCGATCATGATCTCAAAGCGTGCTTGTTCGAAAGCACAGTTATTGGTTTCTTGGCAGTGCTTGGAATCGACGAAGTGAAAGGAGTGCTGAGAGATGCATATCACTACACGCCGATCCTGTCGGGTTTCATCAAGATCAGCCAGCTGCTCGTCGTCCAGTTTGCAGTAGAGTCGGCTACCAATGGGAATGTCGCGCATCCAGCCGATGTACTGGACGAGCTGAGAGATCGTTTCATGCTCCACGGCACCCGTTCGCCTTTCAGTTGGGCATGTCGACTAAGAATGTACGGCAAGAAGGTCCGGGACTCAACGACCTGCAATGGCTACATTAGCTGGTCAGATGACAGTGAACGCGTCTCCTACAAGGACATCAGCGAACTCGGCATGGGTCAGTTCAAACAGCTCGTCAGATCGCAAGTAGAGCGGGCACAGATGGAGCTCGAACAATTGCTGCTCTTGCACCCAGATGAAGAACGGGACGACCTGGGAATAAGCTTCAAGATGCACCGGCTGGTTGACAACGTTTCCGAAATTTGTACTGGCTGGAACTTTTTGCAGGATGCGAGGAACATGGGAGGGGAACTCCCGGACAAGAGTGACTGGCTCCTTGAACGGGTCGCTCGCCAGGACTGGCTTCGAGACGAGTTCATTGATCTCAATCGCAGCAGGAAGGTCACTTGGAATCAAGCAGCTGTTATGAAATACAAGAAGGGCGTGGACAGCTTCTTGAGGCGCCTTCTACTATTGATCCACCTGACTTCGGGCCAGCCCGCGCGAGGCACCGAGCTGTTGAGTCTACGGCATTCCAACACGATGCAGGGTCACCACCGAAACATATTCATAGACCATGGCATGGTAAGCACGGTGACATCCTTCCACAAAGGATATACTGTCACCGGTTCGACCAAGATCATCCATCGCTATTTGCCGAAGCAGGTGGGCGAGCTTCTGGTCTATTATCTGTGGCTTGTTCTTCCGTTCTGGCAGAGACTTGACATTCTTGCCTTGAATCGCACTCAACCTGCATCGCCATTTTTATGGCCTAGGAATGGAGCTTCGGGTGACAGCAAAGTACTTGGTGAAATTGTCCGGAAGTCCTTTGAAGACGAGCTTGACATCGCCATGGATGTTCCTAGTTATCGCCATCTCGCGATCGCTATTTCTCGCAAACACCTCCCTTGTGGTGGCTTCAAGCGAGACTATGGTCTGGAAGACTCAAAATTCGACCGACAGTCGACACACAGCTCGTGGACAGCAGGCTCTATATATGCTAGGGGGCTAGAGGAAGCGGCTGGACATGTTGAAGCGCGAAAGGCGGAATATCGATCGGTCAGTCGAGAATGGCATACATTTCTCGGATTTCAACCTGCATCTTTGCCATCGCGCAAGCATGCACTACATGATGTGGACCATGAACACATATCAATGTGTAAGAGGGCGAAGAGTGATGGCATGCTCTCCAAGTGTATGTTCGTTTGATCATACTGGTCTCTCGAGCATAGACTCGACGCAATACGGCAACACAGATACTACGACATGCTTTAATGATCTCCTTCGCAAGTCTCAGGCTCGTGCATGATCCCATGCTGGTATAAGATTTGAACTTGTAAAATATAGATAGAAAAAGGTCCCAGATTTGGTTCGTGCCGTGCTGGCGTGCCAACACATCCAGGTCACATAGCTATACAGCACATACCTGCGGTGGGAACTGTCTACAAAAAGTCCTAGAGCATTAGCATGAATTATTCTGGAATTTTAGCTGCGATATTGCGCCGAGGGAAAAATTGTATGTCGAGCCGTTGACACTGACAAACTCCCGCTGTAAGAGGCCCGCAAGCCGAAAGTCTAAGCTTAGGGTTAGTGCTGAGGTACAACCACCTACATAGTTTGCTCGAGAGAACCCGCGGTGGCGACAAGAGGGACAAGATCAGGACAGAGGATACTGGTCGTGTAGGGATTGAGGGACTAGGAAATTTTTGAACGAAAAATATAGACAGCGTCGTGCGAGTCGTCTGACAAATCTAGATTGTTTGAACCACGCGTAGTGAGGACGAAATTTGGCAAGACTGCTCGACGATGAAAAAGCAAAATTCAATACAACACGACTGCAAACAACTTGCACGACCAGAAACAGGTTCGATATACGCTAGTCTACTTCTTGATCTTCGGATGAGTCCACAACTACTCGCATTCGAGGAACACCTCTTCCGCCGGGAGTCGCCTTTTTTGAGGATACGACATGGTTTTGACTGGATCGAACAGCTTTGCCATCGTACAAGTGCTTTTCCACCTGCTCGAGCCCATGGACGCAAGGGACAAGATCAGCTTCTAACGAAGCCAAGGCACGCAGGACGAAGACACGACAAGAGTCGCAGCAGCGCGCTGTCATCCTAGCGGTGTCCGTGTCGGTCGATCTCAGTTCTTTGTACATGTCAACAAACTTGCCAAACACCAACGCGATGCCAGGGCCGTCACACGCAGAGCCGTCACCTGATTCGTCCGTGTGCCGATGTGAGGCTACATCGCGTTCGCCAGTGCTGTCGACAGAACTTTGCGTCAGCCGGGGTGAGGAGTCCAGGGAGACCAGCTCATCAGCAGTGGGTGGTCTTCTGATCAGTTGATTCTTGGACCTCTTCACCATCATGCCATCCTTGCCACGATGCCATTCTTCCTGCACAGTGGCGGCGTCCCGGTCCACGTCGGACTGCTCGACTGCGCCCAAGCCATCTCGCTTGCGTTTCCTGGCCGATGCCGGGCCGGCGGCAGAGTAGTCTGGCCCGGGCCTGGATGGCGACGTTAACGCAGCCAGCTTCACTTCCAGTCGATCCATGGGGGTGTCCTCGGGAAAGAACATATCGCTGGTACGTCTACCTTTGTCGGAGTCTTTGACCGGCGTGTTAAGAGGTCTGATGTCGGAAAGGATGAGGTGTGGTACGGTTGGGCCTTTGATGCGCTCCCGACGACGGATGCCATGATCAGTCCGTCGACTTATGTGTTGCGTCCACCGGGCGATAGCGGTAGACATTGGGATGCCTTGCTTAGCGTTGGTAGTGAGCGAGAGTGGCAAGAATGGCGACGTCTTCGGTCTTGCTGGCTAATTCTCCCAGCACCGCAGACGCAGCTTCGTGTGGCAGAACACCATCGCCTGGGTCGACAAGATACGAGAAGATGGGTCAGTCTTGCTGATGTTGGACGAAATGACGAGATAGGACGGCTTGCACGTCAACGAGAAAGATACCGTCGAGATACGCCTTTAGGTTTCCTGCGTGCAAGGGCTCGTTAAGAAGATGGCGCTGTGACCGCGTCAGAGGCGGCGCAGAAGACTGCGCCGATGGGAAAGGGACCAAGTCGCCTATTAACAATGTCCGGAGGATATCGACTCGATATCATTTAAATTAGGGTTAATTTGTATGGCAGCGTCTCCCACCATAGAAGCGCTCCGATTTATCGAAAGCACCGATGTGTGCAAGAGATTGACAGACGATACGCACAAGGGTGACTTGTGGGACGTCGAGCGGCTAGACTCAAGTGGTGAAGGAGAAACAATGGGCAACAGAGGTGAATGAAGTGCGATTGAGAGGATGACTACGACAGGATTAGACTAGAGGAGGGCCGAGAGCCCAAAAGCTGTGGCGCTTGTAGTAGTCGGGACAGCGAGCAAGAGTACGGGAACAGTATCAACTCAAGAGTACAAGCCGCAGCTAGAGAATTAGTCTAGGAGTTAGCCAGGCATGTCATAGGCTCAATGGCTTTCATACAGTATGATTCAAAAAAAAAAAAAAAGAAAAAAAGGCTGCATCTCGACACATGTGCGCCGAATGAATCGACCCCTGGTTTCTGCACTTGTCCGATCACAGACGCGGACTGAAAGCTGAGAGCTGGGAGTTACAACAATGAGCAGACATGCTGTTGTGTCGATTCGCATATCATCTCGACTATCGTAACGATGACTTGTTATGTGCTGGCAACACAGGGCCGTATTACTCCGCCACGCTCTGGAACACACATTGTGACACACCACTAAAGTGCCTATCCTAGTATCATCACTAGACAGTCTATGGCGGGTGAGTAGATAAATCGATGATGAACATTATGTTCGTGCTCTACGATCTTTTTTCTGGCGGAATTGTATGCGTCAGTCTGGCAGCGACGTATACTGCATACCGGCTGAATTTTGCATACTGGCATCGCAGTGATTGTGTGAAGTTTGCAAACCGGCTGCAGCTTGCATACTGGCATTGACTCACTCGCCAAGTATCGCACCCTCACGATCCGAGTGCAATGACAGAATGGTCGGACCCTGCCACGCGCTTGCTTGAGAGGCTTATCCAGGCGCATCCGCAATTCGATTTCAGCACCAGTCAAAGGCAAGCCAAGGTATGCATACTACTGCATCCGCGGAAGTTCCTTGTTAGCAAAATACACTTGCTCTCGGTCATCTGGCGGAGCGATATAGTCGTATGTCTTGACGTTGAAAACCATGTGATGGTGCACACACCAGACCACGACGATATCAGCAGTCGTTCAATGTCGGAAAAGCTGGACGCCAGCAATGTACCGTGGTATGCATAGAAGAGCCATCGAGGAACCGTCATCGCAATATGATTGAGATCTTCCAGGAGTCTATCCGCGAAGATGTTGAAGGGAGGCTGGAAACGGAGCAATTTTTGGGGAGTGTCTTCACTTTGCGAGAACCAACCCGAAGCTTCGCCATTAGAGAGGATTCGATAACGGTTATGATGGAACGTCAGGCTCGCAAGCAAGTCTTGCATCCGAGGTGGGCAATCTCGTTGGCTGAGGATGTCCAACAGCAGAGCGTGGTCGAGCACATCGAAGGCGGCCTTGAAATCGAGGAAGATCATATGTGTTATCCGACCCAACTCCGGTTTTCGAAAGGGCGTGGAGGAAGACAGAATTGACACAAGTCGAGCAATGGCTGCGGAAGCGTGCTTGGTTTAGTTGCCTCTTCGCCGAGCCACCGGCACCGAACCAGCAGAGGAGAAAATGCTCGAAAGATCTGCGAAAGATACAAATAGTAGGCATGAAAAATCAAGAACATGGGATATCCAGTCATGCTTCTCAAAGCCTGGCGATGGTCCAGAGACTACTCGCTACCATCTCTACTGTTCACGCGCGAGCCCGAGGCCGGAAGCCCCCCTTCTACAACACAACTGATGATGAGCTCTCGCTTACATCTCCTAACTTCGCTAGCGAAGTGGCGGTACACTGTCCATTTCCCACGGACCTTGGTCAGGCTCACAGCGCGAACCAACGTGAGGAAGCACCCCGTCCTCGAAATATCTCTGCATGTGCCCAGCCACGCAGCGCGAAGGCGAGGCGATGATCCCATGGCCATACCCGCTATGGGCTAACACCACACTACCTTCGAAGTCTTTGGAAGCAGCATAAGCGTTCACTAAAGGGGTGCTAGGGTCGTGTTCGCCGTTGACATACAAGATCGGATGCTTGGTCTTGGCACTGAAATTGCCGGTATAACGCTCTTTCGCATCCATTTTCCAGCGCACCGATGGCCAAAAGTAGATGTATTGCTGACTGAAAGAGCTCACGCTTGCTTGGTATTTGACTTGAGGCAGATAATCAGCCGGGTCTTGAGTGCGCCAGAGAGCATCGCTTCCCAGAATGCCATGAGCAGCCCATTGCGCGCCAGGACTATAAGGCTCGACAACATCGTTTGCTGTGGATGTAGATTCATTGGCAGAGCGGGATGGCTGTTCATCCAGCAGCTCGTCGATAATGATCGAGAGAATCGGCCAGCTGCTTGGAGTGTACAACATTAGATAAGTCTGTCTGATAAAAGCCTCGTAGCCTTCCAGAGTCTGGGTCCCGAATCTCAATCGCAGATTTGCATTGACGGGTTCCAGCATATGTTTGACTTCGGTAGCATTTGTACGTTGTGCCAGTGTGCAATTAGGTTTGCTCACAAGACATTCGTGAAGAAATCCATAGAACGCTTTATCTGCATCGCGGAGGGTATCACCGTGATGTCCTGCTTGGTAGGCATAAGGATTCATGTTCGCGTCGAGGACCATGCGCTCAATCCTGTCGGGAAATAATGCCGCTGCATAAGAACCAAGTGCGGTTCCGTATGACCATCCGTAGTAACGAAGAAGACCATCACTTTCCAAAGCATCGACAATCTGCATCATGTCGCGAGCGGTGAACGAAGTTCCGATCAAGTGCCCAGTCGTGTTCATGGCTTCCAGGCATTGGTCTGCAATTCGGCCAGCCCATTCCCAGCCGCCATGGACGAAACGATTGGTCAGGTTCACAGGGAAGACGCCAGTATAGTCACGCTTATAGTGAGTTTGCCCATGGCCTGGTCGCTCGTAGGGTCCACAGTCGAAGGGTAGAGTTTTCCCAGTACCTCTAGGGTCCCACGACACAAGATTCCATCGAGGCCCTATGTTCGTGGCAAGTTGCTTTGCCCAAAGCGCCAAATTGTCCGGAGCGGTAGCGCCAGGACCGCCGAAGTTGATCAGGACGTTCCCAAGGGATGGTAGATCCGTGGCATTTATCCTGAACAGCGCGAGGTCCAAGCGTTTTCCATGGACATCAGTGTAATCCAGCGGTACCTTCAGAGAGCCGCATTCGAACGTAGAGCCTTGTATCATGTTGAGACGTGTGATGTTTGCATTGAGTTCTGGACAAGGCTGCCAGTCTATGGCATCCTCTGATGGTGCTAGCTGAGGCGTTGCTGATGTAATCAGGCCCAGCAGAAGAGAGAGAAAAGCTGGCAGGAGGGCTGACATTTTAGCTGACGACAGCGCAATTTTTTTTTCGAAGTTCACAAGGGTTTCACAGCCAACCATTAGTAAGTTGTACCTAGACATACTGATGGCAAAGCAAATCGCAGCTACATGCATTTTTAAGGACAGAGACAGTGCGTACCTGCGTATCTGCAGTTTATCATGCCATCACTGGGTGACTGCTACGTAAGACATCATTCTGCACTCGCTTGTATTGATGCTTCGCAATCGCGTGCGGAAAACTTACATCATTGGTCACCTGGACTCGTTTGAGCTTTGGAAGGACGGCGACAAGTCTCGAAGGAATTGAGTGACGCTTGGAGAGGCAACCATCAAGCGGGATCGTCGATCCCATCATACAACAGATTACATGGGTGCAGCAACAACGCCTGCGGCTTACGTGCGCGCGCGAACACGTCTACAGACCAAGTTTACCTCACAGTCAAGATCGTGCTTTCCTGACCTAAGAGAGGAGCAACAAACCGAGTGCTATACAGAATCAGCAGCTTTGCGATATGTCTATATCCGCCACCACTGACGAGGAACACCACAGTCATTTAAACAATCGTGTAGAGAGAAGCTGACGTGTAAGCGGCCATTCAATCATTCCATACAAGCAGTATCTCCAGGGTTGCCAATTCAATGTGCTGTATCCCACCTTTCGCGAACGCCTGTTAGGACGCAAATCACATTTCAGCCCCCACGGGAGAAAAGCAGATACTTTCAGGCGTCACTGTCAATTCTTCTCTTCACTGCAGCCAAGGCTCTCAGCCTTCGTACGATTAATGAAAGTCGCGGGGCATGTATACAGATCTGCACGCCGGTCTGCGCTGAGACGTGTGTTCAAAGGATTGAAAAAGGCCTAAGCCGAGTCTAGATTGATGGCAATGCAGTTTTGCCAACGAACACGCATATGATCAATAGAAGTCCGTCATCTGCTGGAGCACGGCAGATAGTCCAACAGGGCTGAACACAAATGCGGAGCCTTCTTGATATGATGAAGCAGATATTGGATCAGTCCTTCGTAGATCCAGCAGCGCCCAAGCTACATTGGCACTAGTCATTTCCTTATATACATTCGCACACACATTTTTCCCTGCGACGTTGTATACGAAGCAAGCAGAGCGCTCCATTGCAACAAATACGGTAAGAAGTACTCCATCGCCAAGCTTCCGCTTCGCAGACTCCGCATATTCCGCCTTCGCTCATTGATGTCATACCTGCAAAGCACAGTCCAGCAAGGCTCAGAGGGCCATAGGGCCTCCTACAGCGCCGTATAGTACTGAAAAGAAATCTTGGCTGGATCGTGAGACCGCTGGTAACGTCGGCGTGGCTTGTTGGTGCATGGTATATGAGTGTTTCGTGCTCCTGCAAGGTCAAGATGAAGGCTTGGAGACAACGAAACCACAAACACACTAAACGTTATCATCTTCATTTTGCAGGACAGAATTTTTGATCATGCGCATCCTCAGTTCGCTCCCTACAGCGCTTCTTCTCTTGCTTACGGACGCAACTACAGGCCTCCCATCATCTGAGTGCCCAATCCTCGGCCCAGTCCTGCCACCTTTGAACGCTGAATTGTCAAAAACCGTCGCCTTCAAGAACGCTGTGAGTGTGTTCCCATCCGTCATCGAGAAACTCTTTTCTACTGGCACTATCGCAGCCAACGAGTCCACTTTCGCTCTTGACGTGTTCTCCTCATACAACAACGAAAGCATCTTTAGCTACTATCATGCAGCCACCGGACCTGCCGCAAATGCAACGCTTACTGCCGGCGTTGTCGACGATGGCACGATCTTCCGGGTCGGAAGTGTGAGTAAACTGCACACTGCGTACGCCCTTCTTATCGCAGGAGGAGGAATCGATGTACTGAGCGAAAAGGTGGTCAAATACCTCCCGGAACTGTTGCAGCAGAATGAGACCAAGGGTCGGGACGACCTAACGGGTATTCATTGGCAGGACATCACTATTGGCGCCTTGATGTCGCACCAAGGCGGGACAGGGGGAGCACCCCCCTTCATCGTGAATTGCGGGTGTGGCGGGGATGACTTGAGCCAGAGCGCGATGTGTGACACTTCCGCAGAAACGGTGCAAGAGTGCGGAAAAAGTGCGTACCATCACCGCTTTCCCGATGATTGTTCATTCCATTGCGTACTGACCTTCTACAGGATTTCTAGAACACATGCGCGATCTCAAACACCCTAGCCACCCCGTCGTCAGCGTTCCAGCTTATTCAGATGCCGGTTACATCGTGCTCGGCCGCATTCTAGAGCGTATGACGGGCACAACCTATGCTGAGGCGCTCAGAACCATGCTCACTGAGCCTCTTGGTCTGAATGGTACCTCGGTGCTCCAGCCACCGGAGGAGAGCTTGAACGCCGTCACCCTGCCTGGAGGCTTGGCTGCCACTGGTTGGGGTTTGGATAATCAGGTGACAGCACCATCTGGCGGCGTATACGCTAATTGTCGCGATCTACGATTACTGGCCCTTAGTGTTCTACATCACGAGCTCCTCGATGCGAAGACAGTACGGCAGTGGTTGAAACCTTTTGGAAGCACCGCGTCTCTTGGTAAAGCTGTGGGAGCGCCTTGGGAGATCGAGAGGTTAGCGCTGCCACTTTCAGCGCGTTCGTCCCTGACACGCGTGTCGGACCTCTACACTAAAGCAGGAGGAAATCCTGGATATGCTGCTGTTACCGCAATATCGCCTGACCACGGCATCGGCTTCAATGTTTTAGTGGCTGGCCCACTAGCAACAGAAGACAGGTGGCCACTTCGGGCTGCGCTGGGAGAGCTGTTTGTCACCGCTGCTGAATGGGCCGCCATGGAAAACGCTGCCCAAAACTTTGTTGGAACATTCGTTGACGCCATGTCGGAAGGGACCAACATCACGCTCTCGGTAGATGAGAACCGTCCAGGCCTAGGTCTGGACTCAATCTTTATTGATGGCAACGACTGGCGCGCAAATCTCAGTGCACCTGCCCTTCAACTTCCATCACCAGTGCTAGCAAACATGAGTGTACGATTGTACCCCACGGGAAACGATGCTGCTAGTGAGGTCGGAGGGAACAGGTACCAGTATCGTGCGGTGGATGAATTTCTACCTGCTGCTGGCCGGGCGGCAGTTGAAGGCGGAACAAGTTCCATTGTCGAAGGCGTTCCTGCCTTGTTTGACGATTGGTGCACCACTTGGCAGACAGAAAGTTTCTATGAGCTTGACGGTGTGGGAATTGATGAATTCGTCTTGGAGGTCGACGAACATGGTAGACTCGTGAGCGTGGAGCTTCCGGTGCAGAACGTGAAATTCGTCCGGGCAGATTGATCTTTCGATGCTTGAGACAACTTTTCCATGCAAATGGTCATCTATGATACAATACTAGCCATCCTCAAAGGAAGCCAGGCAGTCCGAACCATAAAGAAACATCTTTACGAGAGAAAACGCCATTTGATACTTAACAGATGCAGAGTCTTAAATCGGTGGTGCATCCTACTGACAATGCTGCATTGTCTATCAGCTTCCCAAACAAGGCTTTCGCTTATATCTCGCAGCTCATAGGGAAATGTGACTGTCAACTCATCATCGGGTAGGTATGAGAGAGACGTAGAACCGTCGGAACGACTCCGTCGCACCCAGCTGCGCCCTTGACTTCTTGTGAAATATTGGGGCAAGATGGCTCCACTTCAAGTGCTTGCCTCTAGGATCAATACAAAGGGAACGATCAAGGGCGGAAAATACTTCTCACGGTGTATGATCCACAAAAGATCACATGGGCGTTCAGAGCGGAATGATGAGCCGTGGCGCAAGCACAATCGGTCTGATCTGCAGCCGATTGGCAGCTCCGCCGCAGTGCCATTTACGATTTAATTCGATGATGCCAGGCTAAGAAATTGTCTCTTGATAGTCCGACGATCATTCTCTTTGAGAAGCATTATGTCGCGCTCTTGGACACTGAAACTGCCAAGGTTCAGGTAGCAACACGCGTCTCTTACGTGCATACGAGCCTTGCTACGGTCCTACGACACTACATGGGAGGTCCAGGCGAGCAAGAACGGACCTCCAGCGATCTTGAAAGACTGTGCAACTGACCTGCTATTGTCGTATAAGAGCGCAGCCGAGCTTCACGGCGGGAGGCTGTACACCACAAGTCTCCAAGCCAGCCGCGGCTGAGACCGGAAAAGGTGCCACGCGCACTACCTGGCCGAATTGCGGTGAGTCGCTCACCACCTCTTGTCTTTCCACGCCATCCATGGAGCGATGACAATGTGTGCCGTCTCTTCTTCACGAAAACTCTAGTCACGTGCAGCTGCAAAGGTCTCGCATCAACGTCATGGTAACACCAAAAGCTTGATTGCTTCGAGTACGGCGGCGCTAGCAGAGCGTAGCGTTTTACCCCACCAAGACTAGGGCCATTGGCCAGAGCTGTGGAGGGGCTGGTTCTTAGCTTTGAGCGACTTCAAAAGATTCATCCCAAGTAAAAATGTTGCTACTTGGCTTCGTCGGCTCTTCCCAATTTATCGGCATTCACCAGCAGATACCAGATTGATCAGCTCGCTTAATCGACGCGAATCGAAGTTCACCACAAACAATGGAAGATCACACGTCCAAGAACAACAATCACCTCGGCAGTTCGGAACCAGTGAAACAGCAAGAAAAGAGGAAGAAGAGATTAGAGAAGGGCATAAGCGCTGCCATCAAGACATGGCTTGATATGTTGGTAGCTTCCGTGGCCAGGCGAGGATGAGGCCGCACCGTTTCCAGCAAACAGAACCCAGAAATCCATCGACGACAGCTCTCGCCACCCTGCCTTCTCTCATTTCTCACCCTCCGCGAGCTAGCTTTCTTCGTTGCGTGTACGCCCCCTGTGCATATCATCGACGGATCTCGAAGTCATGTCCTCACCGCCTATTCGGGAGGCTTTGCATGTCATGATGCGGGTTGTGGTTCGTTAGGCAGCTTTTATCCACCGGGTTGACTATGTAACAACATCTCTATACCCCTATATCCTAGTCTATCAAGCCATTAAGATGCCGTGATCCTTCGAAGATCATCGAAGACCATTTCATATTACGAAGAGCCTCGCACGTTCTCCTGTCACGGTATGTGCCAAGTCGCTTACGCGAGAAGCTCGAGACATATCTGCTCGTAACCATCATTCACGAAGGCAGTCTCACAGATGAAACGTATGTTCCCGCTGCTTTCACATGGCCGTCGTGCTGATTTTGACTCTGGCTTGCCTCTTCTTCCATCGAGCCTTGGCCACTTCTAGCTCAGGATGCTGCGTGTTACCGCAACTGGATGTAAGCATGGCCCAACCCTTGCGATGTTCTTCACAATTGTACCTTGGAATTGCTTGTAAATCGTAGTCAAGGGAATTTCTGTCAGGTCTTTATTTGGACATATAAAGAGTTTGAACTACACCGCTGAGGGCGATCAGTTGGTCCGTCTGGCAAGCTCTTGCAGAATTTTTACACTCTGACTCCCAAGTCGCAAAACACTGATCGCCTGCATCGGAGCGGCCTTTTACGACATCGAGAAGGAAAGGGACCATTCTTTCTGGAATGTAACTGACACAGCGATTGCTATGAACCCAGCATTGTGTTACATGGGTTGACACGTGGTACCTAGCTCGAACGGCTCAGAGAAATAGAACACCCTTCCACTGTAGGATTAGCATCTCAGTCAAACATACGTGTCATGCTGGCTAGGAGAAGGATTCGGTCGAGTTGTCCAATTGCTCGAACCAGCGACATCAAATAATATTTAACCCTTTGTTGAAGAGGTTCTGCGGATCATACCTCCGCTTTATTTCACGAATTCGTTCCCAATTTGGTCCGAACATAGCAGCGATGTCATTCCAGGGTAGCGTAAAGTTCGGCAAATAATGACTTGGCGGCTGCTGACGTCCGGATATCTGCTTCAACGCTGCCACCAAAATTTCTTGAGCCGTAGCTGCGTGGCCTGTTCGTTCCGTAGGCGACGGAACACAGCCAACTGAGAGTTGCAAGACATGTTGGCGACCTAAAGCAGCAAGTGGCCATGCGGTACTCTCCGCGGATCCAGATGACAGGAACGCTGGCTCCTGCATGACTTCCAGCAAAACAAACGTGCCCAATCCGAAGTCGGGACGCTGCGTCAGAAATTGTTCGTACCAGGACCAGGCGCGACTCACAAGGTCAGTGTCGATTTCAGGGACAAGTGCAGCGCTGAGCCACGACTGTGCCTTTCCATGATTGTGTTCGCTCGGGCGTTGGAGTTCGTTGACTGCTGCGATATTTATCTCGCCGCATTGGCACTGCGCTCCAGGCACCTCCAACAGCCACGCGAAGCCATCCTCGCTGCGAGCGTGTGCCTCCCCATGAGCATCGAAGGGCAGCAGCGCAAGTTGGGGTCCTGAAGACTGGCCATGAGAAATCTGCATCGTAGAGTCGACAATGAAGACATGTAAGGCCATCCTCGCATCCTTTTTCTTTGCGAAAATCGACACTGCGTGCGAAACCTTATGCAAGATGTTCGGATCTGATGGCAAATGTACCATCCCTGACCATATCTTGTTGTCATACTCATGGGTTTGGAGACATAGCTGGCTCACAGCTCCAAAATTGCCACCTCCGCCTCGCAGCGCCCACAACAGATCTGGATCTTCGCTCGCCCAAAGCGCACGGCCATCCCGTAGAATGATGCGTGCGTCCAGTAAGTTTTTGGGATCCGATCCGAGGCCAAATTCATGGGAAAGCCAAGAGAGACCACCAGTCAGGATGGACCCAGTCACTCCTACATATGGGCATCGAGGTAGAACGGCCACTTGGCCTGGGGCCCGCTGCTGCAACGCCTCGTCGACATCCGCTGTCGTGAGCCCAGAACCTACGAGGACGGTCCTTTTCCTGCTGTCGTATTGCAGATTGGTAAGATGCCGCATACTGACAACGACATCCCTGGCGGAACTGCTACCGCATCCCGTCCCACGAATGGCGAAGTCGAGCTTTTGGTCGCAGATATAGCGTGTAACCTGTTGCAGCTCTGCTTCGTCTCGCGGAGCGATGACTGCTACTGGCGGCTCAAAGTTTGACAGTGACCATGGAATGGTGTGCGCTCTATACGCCGGCGAATCTCGCCCAAAGACTTCCACACCAGGCAAACCTGCTTGCAGAACGTGAACAGTCGTGCTCGACGACATTTAGATGCTTTCAATGCTCAGTAAACAATAGTTGGCGAGTAGCCGAAGAGAAATGCGAATGGCAAAACTGTATTCCATTGAGATGTCAGCCAAGGACTACATAGAGTCAGCCGAGGGCCGTGGGATCTTAGCTTCGGGGTGATCATTCACCTCTCGGGAAAGTACTAAAGCTGAAAACTGGTATATCGCTCTGTCTAATTGGTATTCTGAGAATGAACATATTCACAGCCACGCGAATTTGTGGAGTATCTGTACAGCCACTTCTGCTGGTGCGAATGGCTCATTGGGCAGGCAGCTCGAGATCTTCACGGCACAAAATTTTCCAGCGCTGTAATCTTCCCTTTTAGGATTGGCTGGAATTGAGCCTCCTTTATCATGCAAGAGCGCTGACATTGCATTCCTCCGCCGACTCTTAGTTCGTCGTTTGGGGAAAATTTGCCAAGGGCTGACGAGGTGCAACACGTCGTCTTTACTGAAGATAATTCCCAACAACGATGTTTACGGCATCCTAGTGGCCCTGAGAGACTAATCGATATTGAAGCTGTTCAGGACAAGTCATCTATAAGAAGTATGCTTTGATCTACTGGAAGACATCCAACATTCACAAGCACTACCAGGCTCAACGATTATCAACGCCCAATTTTCCAAGCTTTTAGTTCCTACCCGATCATTCTTTGCAACACAGGCGGTTGCAAATCCTTCTTAGCTAGGCTTGATATGGGCATGGGTGTGATTGATCTCACGGCCGACTGCTTGGGTCTGGCTTGCAGGGCTAAGACGGGCATTAACAGTCCTAACGTTGCTGGAGTGGGGAGGCCTGCGGATGTGAAGTGTCAAGACGGGAGGCCTAGGTTTCCAGATGGGGTGACATTGTACGGATACAGAACTTGCACCACAGCATATGAGTAAGTGGTTGAGCATCATTAGTCAAATAGCTTGAAGATGTCTTTGCTATGACTTGATCCTTGTTGTCTATGCATCCTTGTTCGTTTCTAGTAGTGGGATATCTTTTCTTCAGGAATGAATAGCCGCACACGTCTGTCGAAGAGCCGTTCAAGGCTGAGTAGTCGTACGATGCCGAGAGAAGACGGGCACACGATCTCCAGCGAGATCGAATCATGCCCTTCAGGTAGGTTACAGACAAGCTGCTGAGTGAGATAAAGGGAAAACTGTCCATGCATCAATGGTATTGTTTCCTCCATATCATTTTCGCTATTCTGAGGGAGTGCGAGATGTTTTGTTTGGCATATGCTTTCAAGCTATGCCAATGTCACCAGGAGTGTGACGATCTGGCTAAAGTTTCCCTTCGACATCGTAGCTACAGGAGACCCTAAGGCTCACTAAGTTTTGCTTCCTTGTGCATCGCAGGTATGACATAAATGAGCGAAGGCGGGGTATGCGGAGTCTGCGAAACGGAAGCTTGGTGACGTAGTACTTCTTACCCAGTTTGCTACAATGGAGCGCTCTGATGGCTTAGTGCGCATTATGGCGGTTGGCATGAACTAGAGAAGCGCGCAAGCATACAGATACCGGCACGTGGGCATCGCCGTTACGACAGGGGCAGCGTTGGGGGATATGAAGAGCACGATGAATGCTAGCAAGGTTTTCATACTCAATCCTGATAATGTCAAAGGATCTGGAGTGGAAGTAAGCGTGATGACCCATCTGACTAATTGGTCAAACATACGCACTAGCCATAAACGTCATCACCGGGTGACATGCTGCGCGCGCGATCAACTCGGAAGAGTTGATGAGTTCGTTACGCAGACCTAGCAGGACTGTTGGTGTTAGTAGAGGTGGCGCTGCAAAGGTGACGCTGCAAAGGATCGACACCATTCCTAATTTGTACATACGCCGCGCATGGTTCGAAATGGTATCAGCCTTCCAATGATATTTGTAATGTTGTACTGTATCAACACCTACCCCATTAGAGTATTGTGACTGTCGAAGAACTAATGCCAGATATTGGGATGTCATATGGGCTTCTGCTCCCTTCAAGTCAAACACTCCTAGGGAACCACGGTCACCTCTCGTTCGTCCCTAGGATCTAGTTATTCTCGAGGAAAAATGGACTTATCTGAGTTGAATTTTGGACCTGCACTCATCGGTCTAAGTCTCCTTATCTTTCTGGCCATCAAACGGTTGTTTGAACCTCCACGATACGCGAACGAACCGGCATACATCCCAACGACTATCCCTTTCGTCGGACACCTTGTATCGTTCGTTCAAGGCGGTGCGAGCTACCTCGAAGCATTGGAGTACGTCCGAGCAGCACTTGAAGGAGGTTGCACTTCTGATCATATGAGTTTAGCAAAACGTATCAGCATGCGACATACACGTTGCCCCTTCTCGGTGGAAAAATGTATGTAGTTGCGAGCCCCGAGGCCGCCCAAGCTGTGGAAAAGGCACACAAAACGATTGTCTCTGGTAGCCTTGTCGCTCCAATTCTGGAGAAGGTGTTCCTGCTAGATAGGCACAGTATGGCTATACTAAACCGGAACCGTGACGGTCTCGAACCTGGAGGAGGTCTACTGCCCGATGTCCAGAAAGCGGTCGCCAATGTCCTTTTGTCGGGTCCCGGGCTTGCTGAAATCAATCGTGCTATACAAAAGGCAATCTTGCCTCGCGTCAACGGACTAGTGGAGGGCCGCATGACAAGGACTGTGTTTCTGTGGAACTGGACCAGGCTTGAGTCTTCGCTGGCCTCGGTGGAAGCTATCTGGGGACCCGAGCATCCATTTCTCAAGAGCGCGCTCCTCGAAGATGACTTCTGGACCTTTGAGGCCAATTTGGTGCAGCTCATGACATACCCAATGCCATCTCTTACAGTGAGATCTGCCTTTGAAGCGCGAAAGAGACTTCTCAAGTCTATGCGTTCGTACAATGCTGCACGTGGCGAGGACAGAGCTTCAGAGCTTATAAAGACGCGCAATCGTGTATGTAGGAGTTATGGACTTGGAGAGGAAGGGATTGTAAGAACTGAGCCTCCAATACCACCGCGTATACATGCAGTACTAACAAATTCCTTGAAAGAGCCATGGCGAGTTGACTATGATGGTTGGGGCTCTCATCAATACTGCTCCCACGACATTTTGGCTGGCGAGCTTCATCTTCGCGTCACCCACCCTTTTATCCTCTATTCGCGGCGAAATCGATGAATGCTGTTCAGGGGACACTTCCAATCGCGTTATGGACACCAACAAGCTCACGAAGAATTGCCCGATTTTCCTGGCTGCGACAAGCGAAATACTTCGCATCGCCGCACCTATCCACGTCACTCGATTGGTCCATGAAGACACACTTATCACGCTCCCATCTACCAGCAAGAAAATCTTCTTGGCTAAAGGTAACCCCATACAAATTGCTACCAGTGTGATTCACAAAAGCGAAATCAGCTGGGGCGATGATGCAAAAACTTTCAACCCAGGGCGGTTCCTACCTCGCACTGAAGATAAGATCAAGTCCTGTGTGCCTCAGAGAAAGGGACTGGACATCTCACGTCCAGTCCTTCCTAATGGAGTGGACCGCGGTTCATGGCGGTCGTTTGGCGGGGGCAACAATCTTTGTCCAGGAAGGCATTTTGCGCAGGTGGGAATGATGAGTATGGTCGGACTGTTAGTTGCTGGATACGAAATTACTGCACCAGATGGCAGCGTGATGGTGCCTCCTTGCTTTGCCGACTCGATGACATTAGCTAGCACACTAAAGCCGAGCGGAGACGTGGAGGTACATGTGAAGAGGAGAGAAGGATTTGTCGATTGTCGCTGGCGTTTTGAACAATAGATCTATCGTTCTATGAATGACATTTGTGCATCTCAGGAATGCAGCCTATCGGCAATACGAAGACCACGGGATACTGCAGGTTGAAGACCGCAGCGATGATTATTTCACCCTGGTCTGACGCTAGATGACGTAATGTTCACGCCCCTGCGCTTAGTGACTTGCACAGCATTATTGATGCAGCGCAGTTCGCATTAGCATCGCATCTGGGCGCGGGTGGGTCAACGTGCAACGTTTTATCGCATTGCGTTAACCTACTGCAAAAGTTGTGCTACTGCCCGAGTGGTGATAGATCATGACTGTTCATCGGCATCTGTCCCTCCGTGTGTAATTCGCGTCTTGGCATCACTGCTATCGGAGCGCGACATTGCCCCCAAACGGGATAAGCGCTGATACCTGGAGCTCCGATCATACGCTTGCTGCGCATTGATGAACGTAAGCCTCCCACAATCGTGCAGGTACAATGTGCGTGAGCCCCGACTTCAGACGATCTCAACCGGTCACAGTACAGTAACAACACACTCCTGGGAGGGAAGCGTGGGAAGATGCAGGGTCAATCTAAAGAAGCTGATAACCCGTAGCGGGAAGTTGACTCAGGGGCTGGTTCAGGTGTTGGCCATGCGGAATGGGATCCGGTGGTAACGTTATCAGGAGCCTCATCAGTGATGGCTATTGTTCAATCTGTTGTCGCATATGCGGCCCTCATCCATTGGCTACGGGTGGTCCACTAGTCTCTGTCACACAAGAGGGTGAACCATCCGTCATGCCGGATGAATTGTCTCTCTTGTTTAAGCGCGCGGCTTGTCAGAACCGAACCATTGCATCTAGTGTCTTGGCAAGCTAATTCTGCTCGGCATGTGGCAGTAATTAACAGCTCCAAGACGAGCCGAGCCAAGCTAGGTGGTGCCTGGAAATAGCCTCCAGCCACCACTCCAAACTTTCGTACTCAGACAATACTGGGCCATGTCTCCTAGCAGAGAGCCCTTCTCATTTGGTCTGCTTTGATGGACAACAAGCTACAACACTTTTCATGACGAGGTGAACTACCCTTTTTTGCACCATTGCTCTTTTCTCTTCAACTCAATTCAGCACATCTTACTCTATTTTCCCAGAGCTACACGGCCAAGCAAGTAGTGCACACGTCGCGCAACGTTCAATTGTCAAACATGCCTGGAGTGCCTTGTAGTCGTGCGTGTGATGCATGTAGAGGTCAGCGAAAGAAGGTTCGTGCAAATACCACGGCTATAACCGCCCCGAACATGAGTAAATCTTAATGAGGCGTGTTGCAGTGCGACCAGATGCAACCCAGCTGCTCGAGGTGTGCCAGACTCCAGATCCCCTGTGTTGGGGGAGGGGTGCAACGTTTTGCCTTCAAGCCATATACGAATAATGATAAGAAGCCGAGCCGCATGATGAACAACCATGCTTCATACTGTCAATCAAGCAGTTATGCCGCGACATTTAGAGCGCCAACCAACAGTTTGACAAGGTTGAGTGCATTGCTTGCTGATCGACTACAAAATGGGAACCCAATGAGTGGCATCAACTGGTCATCAGGAATTTTCGTTCACGGCCTTCTGAAACGACTCGAACACTGCGATGCCTTGGCCGCTGCGACCCACGCTTTCATACTCGCATCTCCTTGTGTCCCTGTTACTTTCAGCCTGTCGCAACAAAGGTTGAGAAGTTATGTCTCTGCATTAAAAGCCACGAGACTTGCTCTAGCGCGGTCAGACAATGCGCGCTCGCTTGACATGATGTGCGCAGTATATCTGTTGTGGGTGTGCCAGGTTTGTAATGCTAATTCCTCAACACTTCTTCTTGTGCAAATTTTGATTGACGATTTCATAGAGCTGGATTTGTGTTACTGAGGATGAATGTATTCATCCTCAGGGCCTAGCCCAATTGCTTGACAGCGTGATTCGCTTCGATGCATCTGACTTATTTGAGAGAGGTGTGGTATACGTATCATGCTCGGTCATCGTATGCATACACACCTGATGATTTTTCGGGACTCGAGGTGGCTAATACTTGATATAGATCTCTGAAAGACTGTTAAATACCAAGTTGATCATGGACGAATCCAGTTGCTGCTGGCAATTCTATAATCGATCAGTCACTCAAGCTTCTATCTTCTGCTCTTTAGGACCGATTAGGCAAGACCTTGCTTTGATGCAATGCCTGTCACCAATGTTCTTCGGACTTTCGCAATTTCTGAGCTCCTCTCGTTCTTTACAGGACGTATGGATATTTTATGAAATTGTGAACTCAGTCATTCCCGACATCGAGAAGCAACGTTGCAAGTACTGTAATGTTCCCTGGATGTCATCTCCGGTTGTCGAGTGTGAAAGCCAGGCTCGTACTCAAAGCTCTCACAAGAAATGCGCCCACACGTGCAGTCATGGATTCTTGTTGACAGTTGCATTTCTTTTGAATGTTGTGTTGAGCGTGTACGATCCTCAATCCTCAGATTTGGAATCTTTCAGACGGGTACATTCGAGCCAAGTGCTCTCTCTGTCAGTGCAAGCGAAACAATTGAAGCCTGTTGGTGCAGGATTGGTCGGTATTTACCTCGATACTGTTTGGGCAGTTGACGGTGAGAAGATCGACACCGAGCAAACAACAGAAAACATGCTTGATGCGATTCCCACGGTCCGGTGGCTGAGCTTGTTTCATACAAGGCTCGATACCGTCCTGCAGCCTTTGCTCGGGTGTCTGCCAGTAGGATAGTACATCAATAATATATTTCTCTCATGACCTGAATATAGGTCCTGCACCGACGGATGAGTCATTTCACTTGTCATCTAATAAAGTATCGGGCAGCCAGGTGTTACGATCCGATGTCTGGAGACCTCAGCGGGCCCTCCCGCAGAGCCTCCTCCCAGTTGATTCTTGGCACAACCCAAGAACAGATCAACCAGGTGCAATCAGGCACAATCATGTTCGATCAGACTGACGGTGCAACCCAGTCAGTCTGACTGAAGAACACTCCTTGTGTGATTAGGAGCTATTCCTTTGGTATATAGGAAGACAAGATCACTACCGTGTTCTTGTGTTCAACTCATTGTTAATAGTGACTGCTTGGTATACAACAATACCAAACCTCTGCTTCAATACTTCATCACTACTACGTGCCCTCTCCACCGAGTACAAACCCGACCTCTTAGTCACCTGACTTTACACTCACGTGACGGTAGTCACTTAGGCTCGCAAGATCCTAACACCAGGAAACGCTGAACGAGGATGTCAACATTGAAGACGTTGCCCATATGGGCACGACTACTGGTGTCCGTCGTGTCCTTGACCTTACTTGACCTGACCTAAACTCATGATCGGATTTCAGGCACAATAATAAAATTTCCAACTCAGCGTTTCGAGATGCGTTAGTTACAATTATCGTGGAAAATGCTTCCTGCATGCTGGAGTATCCTGCGAATCTGCTTGATCTCGCAACATGATAAGAACATGGAGGGTTCAGGAAACACACTACTTGATAAGACCGGAATATAAAATGGTCGTGCATAGCATCAAGACGATGAAGCAACCGGTGTCCGACCAACCCAAGTGTTGCATTCTCAAATTTGTCGAAGACGCAACAACGGACAGGAAACAGGCCAGGTAAGAGAATAGGCATGGCTATTGGGACACCGAAAAGCCAGACCAGAGTTTGAGCAAGGAGTAGGCGAGATTTGAAGTCGCAGGAGAGTAGAAATGGAGGCGGAGCAGGAGAAATGCAGGAGAGCAGGAGGATACAAAGTCCGAAAGTTGCGGCGGCTTGATGAAGTCCGCACGGCGAGCTGGATCTCACGAAAAAGGATCACGATGGCAGCATACCTGAAAATCACAGAGATTATCATGAAAATAGGCGATGTGCCACAAGCTGTTCGGCTTGAAAACAGTATAATCTGAATTCAGAGGACCAATCGATTCCTGAAAATATACATTGCCGACTCCGAGCTGCGGGCCTCAACACTGACAATAAGCGCGAGCGTCCTCTCTCGAACAGATGTCTCGAGCGTCATTCTCAGACATCTCTGTGCAGCTTTCCACCACCTGAATGCATTCATCGCAATTAGACATTGCAGCGCACCATAAACAACACTTTTGGCTGACATCGTTTTGGCACTGCGCCATGCAGACGGGAGCGGCATCTTGAGTTTGGCAACGCGCAATGCAGAGCTGGCTTTGGATCATGAGGCACTGTTTGAAACTTCCTCCCTGGCAACTAAGATGAAGATGAGTAAGAAACCTAGAACCCAGACCATGGACTGCGAAACAGCCGGAGAAGAGTACAGACGTACTTGATGCCTCTCGTAACCGGGGATGCGCACCCTGCTTGAGCACCGATAGCGGCAGCAAGGACGAGGTACGTTTGAGAGAAATGCATGGTGAAATTTCCAATTAACCGGTGAGCGGGTCGCGAAAATTGAACTTGGATATTTGAACCACGACTTCCATGTGCGTTTAGATACACAAAGGGTTCGAAAGGTTGTCGTGGAATTAATATTTACCTTCGAGAAGCCGGCTTGCTTGGGTCCCCCCGTATCTGTTGCAGTAAATTCGTCCGACCATTGCAACGCGGCAAAAGTTCCAGGCTGGGCCATGCTGGTCAATCACAGGCCTATGCAGATGCATCCCGTAGTTCGACGGTAGCAAAACAATCCTTGCGGTAACGGCTAACCCGAAGAAGTTGCTCATAAGAGAGCGCAGCATAAGCCTCAAAAGGGCTAGTCTGCCAACCCTCGAGGTAAGCCAGCTCCAAAGAGTAACTCCAGCGCTGAGATCTCAATAGAATCAAATGCATTCCGTTCTCGGCGATGTAAGCCGAGCTTATCCCGCCATTGCTGAGCAAAAGCCCGTGCTCATGAGATGACAAGAAACTCGGCCCCAGATCTGAAGGATTCTCCGATCCCGTTGTCAGTGTGGCTGTGCGCGAATCTTAATTATTTGATGTACTCGACAAGCATGCCTCCGAGATCCGTATTGCAACTGACAACAGTACATTTCATTCACACATCTGCAAAATGCCAGGCGTACCACATAGCCGCGGTTGTGATGCTTGTCGCTTGCAAAAGAAGAAGGTGAGGAGGCCCTTTTGATAACTCCTCGTCGTACCATTCGCTTACCAAATTTGTAGTGTGATCAAGTGCAGCCTGCGTGCTCAAGATGCAAGCGATTAAATATCCTATGCACCGGATGTGGCATACGTCGTTTCGTTTTTAAAGATTGTTCCACAGGAAATCGAGGCAAGCAGTTAACAAAGACTTCTGTTCCCGCACGATATGTACCCGCTCCGTGCATAATTCGCATGCCGGGCAATGATCTTTCATCTCTCACAGCCCTGGTAGTCAGCCGACTTCAGATCAAGGATCTTCGTCAAAACTTCAAGTGGGCATATGGTCCATTCTTGGATAACATACCCGCTCGTCTTGGACGCAGCAATGCTCTAGATGCTGCTACCCGAATGTTGTTCATACCTGGCTCCACGGACTTGACGCTCTTGAACTACACCCGAGCTCTCAGAGCTACCCGCACAGCGGTTCTAGACTCAAAGGAAGCATTCACCGCAAACACGGCATGCGCGATCTATTTTCTGTGGTTGTTTCAAGTACGTGAGGAAGACTGCACCAAATGGCTTCATTTGTCTGACCGTGTGCTAGCGCAAATGTGACGAGTCAAGCTCAAGTTCAATTCACGTGACCGCCATTGCACAGATATTGAACTACGGGAACGAATTCATGTTCGATAAGAACTTCGATCGAGGTCTAGTGTACACAGTGTGCTCCATTGTGGTAAGATGCCCCATTCATTCTTTATCGAAGAAAAATTGTGACTGGTTCGTCAGGTCTCCGAAAGCTTGCTCGACCCTACAATAGCCTTGACAAAGACCAGTCCTTGCTGGACTTTTTTTGGTCATTGTCTTAGCCCGTCTATACCCTTTGGTCCTTGCCATCCTGTGGTAGATGAGTTCGAATTGACCCGGCAACTCGCAAGCTTCCTTTGCCTTTTACCGGGCCTGCTGAATAAACGTAACTGCAGGCATACAGTGAATTCACACTATCATAGCCTTCAGTCGGTTGTCCAGCAGTTCAAATGTCGACATATAAACTCTCGGACCGCGCTTCGTGCCGCTAAGATTACGACAACGATATCGCTCGTGAATTGCGAAGCTCTCGACCGCACGCATTGTTTTCTGCAGGATCTGAGGAGCTATGGTTTATCTCTCACACTTGTGGCGACATTGAATACCATTCTGCGCGTCTACGAGCCGCAAAATATGATTCTGCTGTATGATTTGACATCCATCACCCACGCTATCATCGCGGTTGCCTACGAAGCCGGAAAATTCGAGCCGATCGGCGCTGGCTTTGTTTCACCCTTCCTAGATACCGCTTGGGCGGTAGATCCAAGTTCAAGACAATCTATACTTGAGGTCGCCAACTCACACCAAATTGGTTTCACTGCTGGGCGAGCAATCACATTTGCGGCAAAATTTCAGCGAATGCTCAGCTCACTTAAGCAATCCATGGCCTGAGTATTCGAGTCAGTAGCGAATCTTTGCCACCTTGGAACTTACTTTTGACGGATGTGAGTAGTTACTTCCCTCGAGAGTGTTCATCAAAACATCTGGTTCTCTGGTCTAGGGTTAGTTGAAAGTTCATTGACTGAGTTCTAAGTGACATAGATTTACCTTTACACCTAATCCGATACCCGACACGATATGGGCCCTGGTTTCCACGACGGAATAACTTTGACAGAAAAGGGGGAAAGAGCAGGAGACCCCAGTGTTGATGCTGCTTTTGGTGCATCACGAAAAGAGTCGCACGATGCTGAGGCAAATGGGATGCTCTTCCGTTCTGATCCTGCCTCCCGGAACATTCATTTGTGAATGAAGTCGCCCTGTATTCCGATCTGGAAACGTGGGATCAAGCGCGTACGCATCAATCCAGCTCCAATGACTTAGGTAGAGCGTGGCATATCTAGAGTGAAAGCCTTTCTGAAACCATAAACCACACATCGAACGATCTTAGACTAATTCGAACCAGTAACAACTTGTCGATCAGCCGAGTTGACAGCAACCAATGCAACAAGCTCGATGAGCTATTCACAGTACTGAAAATCGTTCCCAAAAAGTGTCATTTACACGAGTATGGTCAGTACTTCCAACCTTTCCTTTGTGCGGTAGACCAACTGGGAAAATGGAATTGATTTTTATGATCTTGTGAGACATCGGATCGTGACATTGGTATCAAAAATTCATCAAACTCCTCTCTGTTTTCATTTCGCATCCTCATTCTTCTAATTACCCTTGATACTTATCTCTTGAGACATTGCTCAGATGTTCTGAACATTTCCCGCTTGAACGGCATTGTTGAAGCTCTGTTCGCCGAAGGGGTGGAATTCTGTGTTACCGCCGGGAATGACGGGTTTGGGAGGGTTGGTACCGTAATTTTGGTAATTTTGGTACGAGCCGGGTTCCTGACCGACCTGGTCGAGTTGTTTCTGCAATGATCCTGCTGGGTCCTGCGGCGCACTTGGCATGAATATCACCTTCGAGTTAGCCTGCTTGGCCATCTGCTGCATCGCCTCCAGGTAGCGGATCTGCATCGCGGGTGCGGAGCTCAGGATGTCAGCAGCCTGGCGCATAAGCTTAGCAGACTCGACTTCGGCGCGAGCAGAGATGACCTTAGCCTCGCCCGTGCGCTTACTCTGTGCGGCCATTGACAGCGAGTCCTGCAGGTCCTGGCTGAAGATGATGTCCTTAATCAGCATGCTTTCGACCTTCGCGCCCCAACCGGTGGCGGTCTCTTCGATGACCTCACGGATCGATTGCGCGATCTCCTCGCGGCGTTCAATTACGTCCTGCAGAACGCGCGCGCCGATGACGTGGCGGAGGGTGGTTTGTGTGCGCTCGACGAGGGCCTGACGGATGTTGGAGATGCCGAATGCGGCTTTATGGGGCGAGATGATGTGATAGTAGATGACGGATGTCAGCTGGAGGTTGACGTTGTCTATTCAGTATCACGTCAGTAGGGGCAATACAATGATCTTTGGAAGCTTACAGTGTTACATACCTTTGGTCATGCAAACCTGCTTCGGCACTTCCACAATTTGAATCTTGACATCGACCTGCACAAGCGATTCGGAAAGCGGGTTGATCTTGACAAGACCAGGGTCAACGGCTCGAGCGAAGCGACCGAACTTGGTGACGAGACCAACGTTACCCTGCTCGACGGGCTTGTACGGGTTAGGGCAGCAGATGCAGCAAGGAATGGCTCCAACACCGCCAATGGCGTCGCCAAGGGTGTTGATCATACTGCCGTACCATCCATTGCCAGAAGCATCCTCGGTGTCGGCCTTCAAGATTTGCGCATACGATGGCTGAAGGTCCTCGCGACGTGGTGGCTGCACTTTGATGATGGCGTCGTTGAGAACCCTTACGGATGTAGGGACATCGCCATTGGATGACCTCTTGGTGGATTCGCCGTTCGCATCGGGAAGGCTCATTATGGCGGTCGCGTTGGTATGCTAGTTTGTTGTTACTGTGTAATATTGATTGAAAAAACGTTGACAGTGCTGATCAACGATTGGTTGATCCAATCGAATGCGAAGGAAGTAAGCGGATACTTAGAACAGCAAGTATGTCTTACGATGAGAGAGAGCATGAACCTGACGCTCTCCGAGGGAATGCGGCGCCAGTAGCTCTAATAACTCATCTACAGCATTGCCCCCAAACATCCGATTATCAGGGATGTCAACAGCTCGAACCTTGCCTGGGGGCTGTACAGCATGCCGCGCTTCTGTTCCGAGTCTGGTGACTGCGATGAACGTCGATCGGTCCCCAAAGCATCCCGTTGTTGAGATTTGGTAGGTTCAAAGAATGTTAATTGATGATCTATCAAGTGGGAGCATGCCTGACCTATATACCGCAGTGGGTGGCGAATGTGGCGCTGTCGATCTTCAACACTCCCCTTCGGTAGTGTCACTGTCGCACCCGCCTATCATGCCTATCTCCATCTGCTGTACTGGTCAGCGACTTTGCCCTTGTCTCCCTTGTGACCATACTACATTCTCGATCGCAAGCCTAGTGCTTTTCTGAATCTTTCGAAAGGCTCTCTCGGCAATGCTTTGGTTAAGCCGTCGGCAATTTGTCTCGACGTGTCAATGTATGTCAACTCCACAGTCCCGTCGACTATCTTTTCTCGCACATAGTGATGTTGTATGTCAATGTGCTTCGATCGACCGTGGAACTGTGGGTTCTTCGCTAGTGCTATAGCACCTTGATTATCGCTGTAGATGACCGTCGTTGGCAGCGACTGCTCCCCTACGCTTGACAATTCTGCCAGGAGTGATCGCAGCCACACAGCCTCTTTGCTGGCTTGTGTCTGCCCGATGTATTCTGCCTCGCATGTTGATAGCGCGACCGTTGGCTGTCGCTTCGAGGACCAGCTGATGGCCGCACTTCCGATTGTGAAAATGTAGCCGGAAGTCGATCGTCTTGTCTCATGATCTCCGGCCCAGTCTGCGTCGGTGTACCCGGTCAATGGACCGATGTTGTCAGTGAACACCAATTCTAAGTCCAAAGTAGCTCGCAGGTACCTGAATATGCGCACCACCGAGTCCCATTGTGCAACGGTGGGGTTTGACGAGAACCGGCTCACGACCGAGACTGCGAAGGCGATGTCAGGCCGAGTTCCAAGCATGCAGTACATCAGCGACCCGACTGCTCGCTGATACCGCAACTTGAGGCTCTCTGGTGCCTTGTACTCATCCGGTGCAGGCTGCGGGGTGTGGTCCATAGGAGTCACCGCGGGTTTGACTTCCCACATGTCGTACTCCTTGAGGAATTTTTCGATATAGGCACGTTGCCCCAAATAAATTGTTCGGTTCACTCTATCTCTGCGCACGGTTATGCCAAGATAGTAGTTGCATGGTCCAAGGTCGGACATGCTGAACCGCTTGTGAAGTGCGTTCTTGACTTCGTTGATCATTTCTGTTGATGGCCCCACAAGGAGAATGTCATCGACATAGATCGCAACAATCAGCTGTCCTCTCACGAAGACACTGAAGTCTGAGTGTAGTGGCTCGAACCCTAACGATCTGAGGAAACTGGTGAAGGTGTTGTACCAGATGCGTGGTGATTGTTTGAGGCCATAGAGGGCTTTGTCGAGCACGCAGACATCTTCGGTGCCGTCGCCCTCCTCGTACCCCGTTGGTTGTTCGACGTATATTTCTTCTTCGACGTCGCCGTATAGGAAAGCGGTCTTGACGTCCATCTGCTCTATCTCGTAGTCTAGGGCAGCCGCGATGGCGAACAATGCCTTGTAGCTCATTGGCTTCACGACTGCGGCGAACGTCTCGTTGTAATCGGATCCTTCTTGTTGTTCGAATCCTCTGACGACCCAGCGGGCCTTGTATTTCTGTATCCGTCCGTCTGGACCTCTTTTGATTTTGAATACCCATTTGCCGCGGAGCACACGCTTGCCATCTTTCGTGACCGAAGCTCTCTTCTTCAAGCGCCAGGTTTTGTTGAGGCGGAGAGATCTCATCTCGTCTTCACACGCCTCCTGCCATTTTGGCCATTGCGAGCTTGCCTGGGCTTCGCGGAACGTACGTGGCTCATACGGCTCTGACATGATCGAAGCTAGCATGATGTAGTGCAGCCCGACCTGCCAGTCGTCTTCGTTATATCGACTTGTCTGACCTCGTCCTGCACGAGAGGAGCGTCTCTGAACTGGTTCAAAGGGTCCTGTGTGTATAGGGTTATCCTCTTGTGAGTCTTGTTCACCTTGATCTGACTCTGTGGTTTCTTCGTCATCGATGCTGTTGTCGGCAGCCTTTGGTATAGGAGCAGGCTGCTCCAGAATATTGAGAGGAGAGGCAGTCGGAGCTTCTACACCCTCCCCCCGTGTTTCGACTGTCCCGTTGACCTCATTCGGCCGGTCCGGGTTTGTTAGCCTTTCTTTGAAAACTACGTTGGTGCGCCAAGTGAATGACTTGTCTGGGAACAGCACCAGATACTGGTGGCTTCCTTTAAATCCTAAAAGGATGCCTTCAGTCGCACGCGATCCGAGCCATTTCGGTCTCTGTTTTTCGTTCTTTAGTACAAAGACCTTGCTCCCGAGAGTTCGGATGTTGGCAAGATTCGGACGGCGGCCGGTGAAGAGTTCAAAAGGAGTGAGCCTTTTAGTGCAAGGAGAGCGGTTGCGAATGTAGACAGTGTGATTCGGCAGTACTAACGGCCAGTACTTCTCGGGAACGCTAGCCGATTGCATGGTTGACTGGAGTTTGTTGCTCATGGTGCGGTTTAGCCTCTCGGCTCTGCCGTTGGCCTGATGCTGCTCGGTGTCTGTGTACTCGAGTTCGATTCCTCTAGCGGCAGCCCAGGTTTTCAGCACTGTGGCTTGGTTTTCGCCTGCACGGTCTAGTCGTATGCGTTTGCATCGACGTGCAGGTGTCTCATTGTGTTCGACGAAGTACCGGACGCTTTCGAAGAACTCGGACTTGTGTTTGACGGGATCGAGTTCTGCCCATTCGGTGTAGTCATCCAGCATGGTGACCACGTACTTACTGCCGTCAAACCCTGCCAAGGGCAGCTCCGCGATGTCGACGTGAACTGCCTCCATTGGATACGTCCCAGGCATTATTGAGCCATCGTGTGGACGTTCTTGCATCCGTCCTTTCACACAGTCTTTGCACAGGCGTATCCCATCAGGGTCTACGTCCTCCATGCCGTCTGCAACTTTTCTCAGCTGCTCTAATGAACCTTCTGCCAGGTGTCCCATGCGTTCGTGCCACAGTCTGTCGGGGCCTTTGACGCTATATGCCGCTCCCGCAAAGTGAAGCGTGTCCGTGGTGTCTAGCAAAAGAAGGTTTTCTTTGATGGATGCTGTAAATCGATAACTCCCCTGTGTGAACGCCAAGCCCATAGGAAGTTTCTCTATGGTGTCTATGAACGGCCACATGTCGTTGAAGGAGAGCAGGTTCACACCCGCATTTGGTGCATATTGCACGTTCGGTATTTCGAGCCAACGATGGCCATCAACTGTCTTGCATTGCAGCCTGATGGTTCCTTGGCCGATCGGGAGCACGGAAGAGCCTCCAATCCCCGTGGAAGTGTATCCACTGATTTCTTTGTATGTGCCGGGAACGAACACATCATTTCGGGTAACGAGGTGTCCGGTGGCTCCGGTGTCGAGAATCCAAACGTGTTGAAGGTCGTTGTGATAGCGATGGGAGTCCAGGAGGCCATCCCCTCTACCGATAGCGACGTGGTACTGCCCAGCGGCTTGTCTGTCTCTGCTGGCGCCCATGACCGCAATGCCCGTGTCTTCCGAGCATTGCCTCTTGGTTCCGTTGCCAAGCAGTCTGACTTGCAGCTCACGTTGCTTCCTGAACCACTCGGGCGCCTTCGTGTCGTCGAGGTACCAACAATTCTCCCCGTGGAGTCTGCCGCAGTGTTCGCAGGCCTTACGCTTCTGTCTCGGGGGATTGTTGATGTTGTTATTGACGTGTCTGTTGTAGAAGGCTTTGTTGTCGCCCAACGGCTGCGTTTCTGTGAAATGTTTGTACTCATGGTCTTCAGCTGCTTCGATGGATATTGCCAATGTGGCCAGCGGTTTCGTTGTCGAAACCACAATACTGTATTGCATCCCAAACGAAGTGCGGAATGAGTCATATCTGTCGCCTAGACCGTTCAAGAAGTGCTGTACAACATAGGACTCCCCCAGAGCCAGTGGATCAATTGCCTTTATCTGATCCCAGACTCTAAGTATTTCGGAGCCAAGTTTTCCAACACTTGAGCATTTGGTGAGGTTTAGGTCGTTGAACTCGGTGGTCAACCTGTCGTAGCCACCCGAGCCCGAGGGTTGGAATTGTTCTTTGATCGCCGCGAGGGCCTCAACAATGGTTTCGCAATCTTTCATTGCGTTCTTTGCATTGTGACCACATCGGTCCCGCGCGGCCGCGAGCGCACGGGCTTGCTTGTCTTCCCAAGCCTCTGTGCGCTCGCTGTATCTCGCGCTGGGTTCTGTTTCTCGACGTGTAGGTTTATCTGGCTGTCTGTTGAGGACGTCATTGAAGCCTGCAAACAGCAGCGCATTGTGGATGTCTTCGTTCCATTTCTGCCACCCAGATTTTGTTTCTAGTGGTTTGATGGCAGCGAGGCCTTTCTGGTAGTCTGTGGATGTGTGGTCAGACATGTTGAATTATACAGGTTTCGGGAGGTCGCCGCGGTTTGTGGAGCTTCCAGGTGATCCTTGCTTCCTGCAAGTACCTGCACGGTCTCACTGTCCCGTTATTTATGTCCTGCCACATCTTGTCAGCATATCGAGGTAACTTTGACCAGACTTCCGCATTTCTATCCAGATATTCGTTGAGCTCTGCGAGCCAAAGTTTCTGAATCCTGCCACCATCGGCATCTCCGACGGTCTAGACTCGTCAGCTTGCATGGTGATTGCGCGTCGAAGAGACTGCCGTGGTCTAGATCAGGGCCTCTTGTTGGATGTGTGTCTTTTCAACAACAGAGGTGGTGTATTCCGATGTCCTTGATGTTCAAAGTGAGTGCTGGTGGCGCCAATGCGCTAGCTCTTATCGGAATGGGCTGAGGCGTAGTGGGGTCGGTGATGCGGCACGATCACGTGCATTGGTCTAGAGCGTCAGCCGGGCTCATAACCTGTTGAGATTTGGTAGGTTCAAAGAATGTTAATTGATGATCTATCAAGTGGGAGCATGCCTGACCTATATACCGCAGTGGGTGGCGAATGTGGCGCTGTCGATCTTCAACACCCGTCCCCACAGATCCTGCAAAGATTACATACCGTGTCGGAAGTGGTACTTGGCTGATACGCGCGAGGCAATCACAGATGCGCTATGGCACATAATTCGTTTCAAGTTCCCGGCGCTGTACCCCACACAGAGCCAACATGCGAGAGGTCGTTTTTTCCTTACCCTTATAGAACTATAGCCCTCCCCGCGGCCACTCAAGGCACACCGCCTCTGCCTGGCGCGCTTAATATAGAGCCAAGAAGCAGCACAATATCTATCATCAGAACGAAAGTCACTGCTGCACCCTCGGCCCAGGTTATGTCACAGTAGTCATGTCTGCCTAGTTCATGCCGGGCCTTTTGTGTTGCAGATGTGCAGCTCCCGCATGGCACAAGCTATTATTCATGTACACAGCCACGCTCAGAATAGATTGTGACTGGTTGGTCCCATATGTGTAGCTGCATGTATGGATACTTGTGCGTGCATATTGACACGATGTAAATGTAGCGAGCGGAGCGCTTCATTATGACAAATTGGGTAGAATAGTATATAAATAAGAATTAGAGTTTAGTTCTATATAGTAACGTGAAACTCTAAGAATAGAGCCAGAAGCGAGCTAAATTCCACAATCTAATGTAGCGAATAACTAGTCATAGGCAAGATCAATACAGCCATGCCAGAAACCGGCTTCCCAAACGCGGGGTATTGTGAATTCCAAAGGTAGTCCGCAGTGATTCCGCTACTCTGCGCTGGCGGGGTAGTGAAAGAAAGTTGAATCTTGAGGAAGCCGGTTTTTGGCATCGCTGTACACTAGGTAGAGTCTTTCGGAACAAGTCAGGTTAAGCCTAGTCTATTGAAGCTCGTCGTCCTTCCTAAACATAAGTCGATCGTACGCAAAGGGCGACTCGCTTCGCTCCACGTCTTGGCGTGGGCTTCGGGAGCTAATGAGGAGGACAGCTTGAGGCGGTGCACATACAATGCTGGGCAAACGACATCAGATGTCTGAAATCGATTTCTGGAAGCACGACTTTAATTCGCGTTCTTCCTCAATCTATAGTCTCCGAAGCCCACTTTATCTTCGTTACCAAAAGCGTCATTCAGGTGGAACTTTTAACCAATACAACTTCACACTCTGATCCGTAATCATGATGGACCATACTTGGCGCAGCTGTTCTACAGGCTTTCGCGTGGTTCTTACCTCAATTCTTCTCATGTCTCTTGTAACATGGACATTGGGTTGTGCTTTCACGGCCCGCCTCGCAAGTGCAGAGACCAGAGGCTTCTTGCACTCTCGTCGCATTTCAACATCGTTCGTATGTCAACTTTGGAGGTTATATTATCGGCTGACAGTGAATTAGCAAGCTCTTCTTCTATGCCGCCAGCATGCCCATGGCGACCATGCTGGCCGCAGCGATCGAACTCTTCCTCCACTTGCGTGGCCGACTCAGTCTTGCAATCACAATCGCCTGGTCTGTTGTTGCCTTTGGCCTCTGGATCTTCGTGCTAATCGTCTGGTGCACCACTGAATGGAGTCCGGACACTGGAGGGTTCTTGCCGCTCTATAAGTATCAGTATGGCACTGATGTGTATGGATCTGGGTTGTTTTACAGTCGTATCGTCACAGGATGCATTGCCGCCCTTTTAACGCTTGTCCAATTGAGCGTTGCGGCTAGGGCTGTGGAGATGAACAAAGAGACGAAGCATGGCAAGGAGACAAACTTCCCCAATCTATGAGCTGGTTCCGGGAAAGGATATGCGCTGGGCTCGGATCAGACTGGTCCAGGCTGGCCACTCAACAGTATTTTGTTTTTAAGCCGAATGCATACGTGTCAAGTCGAACAAACTATGTAGTAACTTAGTATTCACAAAAGGACGTGTATACTGCTTAGTTGTATTGCTGTGCTCCGATAGTGTAGTAGTGGCGCCAAGCTCAAACACAGTAGGAGCAGCGCGAGGCATTTCGGCCGTAGACCCGTGCCGGTCACGGATGTGTCAAGAGATAGCAGATACGTAGCTTGTGGCAGCGTCTGTAGAATTGAGGGTGATTGACATCCTTAGTGGTGGACAATCCGAGCTTCGCGGCTGAGCCACACGCTAAGCAGACTCCACGGATCAAAGAGGAGTTTGAATGGGCGTCCATTTACATAAAAGCTACGGTCACCTAATTACATGTTAGATTATCAACATTGGTTCTAACTTTAGCATAAAATTCATGTTGTTAACTCAAACTGTCGACGACTCCGAGCCAAATGGGGTTCAACCGGAGATCCTGAAACTACAGATATACGAACAATCGCCTACGTTTGACGATACAAACAATCAGGTGACGCTAGCCTTCGCAAACACACAAACAGTCAGATTCTTTGCGTTTGTTTGTCTGCCGACCACAATGTGCAGTGATTGACGCTCTCTATCTCAAGGACGGCATCGGAGATCTTGTGCACCCCTTCTCTCCCACACCTCATCCTCTGACTTTTCTCGATGGCCGACCATATCACTGCCACGTAGATGTGCGTCGTCTTACGCAGCGAGCGTATTCTTTGCATGTTCGATCGGGTATACTATGGCCGTCATGCGTCGGATTGGGGCCGCATTCGAGAGCGTGATGCATCCGCAAGCTATCAAATACGTCATGCAAACTGTTGAATGGCCGGCCCTATCGATGAGTTTACACAAGAAACGAAAGATTCAGACAAAATGGCTCCAGAATCCCAGAAGAATACAAGACGATGGAAGGTAATTGTGGCGAAAAGTGGGTTAAGTCTTCCCGAACGTGTCACCAAGTGGCAGACTGATCAAGCCGTTCAAAAAGCTTCAGCAATGAACAGTGCACGTACACACTCAGCGTGACGAGACAACAGTACTCTGCGAAATTTGGAAACGAAGTCCTGCTGATGCGTGTGATATGTGACAATGAGACCCTCACGTTGCGCGTGCAACGCGTTTTAGAGTAAGTGGTGTCGTGGACCAAATGGGTTAAGCTCCCAGGCATGTCATGGGTTAGGGCGCCAGGCTCATGGCAGAGTCTTTCATTGTTTCTGTACCGGTTTGTATATTGGCTCCACACTACGCTTTGCTTCATCCATAACGTACTTGATGGCTTACGGACGCACCCCGCTTTCCGACGCGGCGAATTTTGGTTGACGAACCTCAATATTATTTTGGCATCGCTACTACAATACAATCACTTTCATATTCGCTTGAGTCGTCTTCAAATACTTCTTCTTCGTCACTGTCGATTTTCACGATGTCAATTAGCTTCCGTGGTTGTCTACGACTCTTTTTGTGACTGGCTTGCACTTCGGCTTCCTTCGCAATCTCGAGCACTTCTTGAGTGCTGAAGACGTACTTGTCCTTCAGCTTGATGCGCTTGCCATTTTTACGTTGCTGGCGGACTCTTAAAAGTGCCTCTGCATCAGCCAAACGTTTCCGGAGGATTATGTTGTCGCTGAGAGCTATCTCGCCAAGCGTTAGCGCTCGCTCGTTGTAACGTCTGGCCGGCGACAGCAACGCTGTCCTTTTTCTCAGCTCAGAACGCAGCAAGTCGTTCGCTTGTCGCAATTCCGTGCTATCTGGGGGTGAGCTTCGGAGCAGTGACATGTCGAAGTCATTATTGCAGCCGGGGGTGCGAGGTGTGGGACTTCCGTACCTTGGCTGCTGGATCTTGCTGAGCACTTCTATGGGGCTCAGAGGGCCCAGACCTGTGGCCCGCCAGCCACTCTTGATGTTGGGAACTGTCAGGGCTCTCCGCCGTGCGCGAATATACATTTCTGTCCACTCTACGCGTTTGAGCCGACCTGAATCAAGCCGAGAGACGGCGTCGGTTTCGACCGCGAGCGCGCGCTTGAGTGGGGAGCGAAGACACCGACGTCCAGAGGTTGCAGAACATGTGAACAGTGCGGTGGTAGTATGAGAAGGTCAATACTATGTTCCATACAGAAAGAGATGAATTTTGCGGTGATGTGGCTGCCGTGACCGTCCATGATAAGCAGTCGGCGCTGGGATCCAGACGGTCTTGTCTGAGGCTCGAACGTTCCTTGCACCCACTCGAGCGCGTGGCTATTGGATGTCCAGCCACTATTGCTTGTAGTAAAGCGCCAATCGTTTGGGGCGTCAGTTGGAATCCAGCTGGTGTTGGTGTGCTTTGCCTTAAAGATCAACATAGGCGCCAGCGCTTCACCCGCTGCGCTGATGCACTCGATCGCAGTAATCCACTCCTGCCGGCCGTGTACAACTTTCCAGCTCGACTTTTCGCGAACGTTAACAAGTACCCTCGATGTCTGGCTGGTACCCACTGCAAAGCCAGATTCATCCATGTTGTAAACTTGCTCCGGTGGATACTGGTGCTCCAAGAAGAGCTCCGTGACAGCGTCAAACCACCTCTTGACCGCCTCAGCATTGACAGCATTATGCCTCGCGCTTTCTATTTGTCGTGTCCAGGTGCCTTGAATATCTGGATGACGTTTCCTAAAGCGATCAAGCCATCGCTTTCCGATAGGGCGCCGTGAAGGTGGCGAGGCCGCGTCGGCCTTCAGCCGGTGACGCTGATCTCGGACTTCTTTGGCCATGTCAACGACCAGCGCAGTGGACGCAGGATACCCTGTCGCTGTCAGATGGGTGATCCATCTGGCCAAGGTCTTTTCTTCACGCTCTGATAGTATCTGGCGATACTCGTGCGCGCAGGATCGCGATGCGCGTCCCTTGATCCTGTGGCGGAGTGTGGATTCGGGAATTCCAAAAGAGCGAGCAATTGCCCGAATTGGAACAGATGGATCTGAATTATAGGCCAGTAAAGCTTTTTCAATAGGAGTATCGGAATACACGCTCGGAACACGTGGAATCGCGTCCATTGTTGGTGTTGCAGGGATTAGAAGGCAGCCATCGAGTTGCGCCCGCGTCGGAAAGCGGGGTGCGTCCGTAAGCCATCAAGTACGTTAGCCATATCCTCCGACCTCATCTTCCACTCAATAATTTGGACAATTGAAACCATTCACACTCTTGAACCTCTTGGCCAAAGCACCATTGATCCTATTCGCATTCCCTGTCCCAGCATTGAAGTACAACTGATAGTCTCCATTCCCATCATCTCGGCATTGCCAATTGCTCAACAGAACGTTCGCTTCATTGAGAGAGTCCATAATCTTGCTGCAATAAGAGCGGTTGTAGGGGACGCCGATGTTGACGCCATAGCTTGCGATCTTAGCACCCTTCTGCTTGGCTTTGCAGGATTGACGGTTTTTAGGGACGGCGCGAGAGGCGAGGAGTGGACCGGAAGGTTGAGAGAGAGAGGCTGGCTCGACTGGCAGTGCGGAGGCCGCGGGTGGCATGGAAGCTAGGAGAGCCAGAGCCAATGGAACCAAGTTTGTGAATTGCATTTTCGGACAAGTTGGGAGACTGCTGGGGAAGTTGTTGTGGAGTGCTTAGTATATTCAGATTTATGATCTGGACGCTTGTTTTTTGGGTGATGCGCGGCGGGGAGCATGTACTTATACCCTAACGATGTGACCGAGTCTCTAGAACGAGCTCCAAGGGATTGCCAGCGTTGAATGCACTGCCTGGAAATATGGAGAGAAGATGCTCGCCCGGAGGAGGCCGAACGTTGATCTGAAGGAAAGCCATGCAAAATTGGGTGATAGGTCATGTAGACTTAGTGCTTCCGCAGGCATCTACACTACAGCCCCGAGAACTGTCATGATTACCTAGCGGCGCATGTTACTGCATTGGGAGACTTGAAGGACAGCTGCGGCTGAATGTGGAGACTAGCAAGGCGCTTGCAGGAATGCATTTGTTGCCGAAGTTGCGCCTTTCAGTGCTTGGTAAAAGAATATTGGCATTTCCATAATTCATAGGACCCCGTGCTCAACTTAAGTAACACAATTGAAATCATAGTCCACAAAACAAGATGGTCGCTGTGCTACTCAGACCACTGTTCTTTAGAATTACCCCGAAACTTTGAGAATTTTTTAGCCTCACTCTTAACGAGTGCAAATTTCGCGATGGCATGTTCTCATTGGTTGCAGTTCCGAGATATCTTATCTTCACGTTCAGATGATGTCGCATGGGCTTCAAAGTAGACAAAGCCTGAATGTCCTACTGCAACGTAAGGTGGGGTAGAAGTAAAGGAACTTTTCGCGGAGTTCTACTTAGCGCCTTTCTTCTACTGAAACTAAGCCTGTTATAGCTAATCGCTTCGCTCAGATCACGAACAGCGACGCAATGTGAAGCTGCTTAGAGCCCATTGGTACAAATGTAACAAATGTAGAATGTAGTAGCGCGAGGGAAGCGAAGAGAAGGCGTAGAAGTCTGCCCCCTCGTGTGCACAGACCCACCGCGTGCTCACATTTCCAGCTGCATCTATCTGTACAGTTTCCAAAATCACTCGATCACACTGGCCGCGATTGCAACAAAATTGACACACAGTGTTTGGAACGTCGTATGTGACAGCCTCTGCTTATGTGATCAAACAAACAAAGTGATTCATTTGCTTTGCTCGCTTTTTTTGTGTACCAGTCTGCTCGAAGGTCATCCCCTTCCGGAAACTGGCCTGGTTCCTCTTTCCGGATTTCCTTGAGCTTCCTTCCAGCATGTCAAGAGGATATGTCGCACTGTCTGGCGGCTTTCTTGACAGTTGCACATTGGATCCAGAACGTCAGGCACTTTTCGGCGAAAGAGGAAATCCCTGAGTCCTATCTTCTCGGTCCTCAGTTGCACCAGAACGGCACTTTGCCTCTTAGTCAGGCCAAAGAAAGACTAAGTCACTGACTTGCAGCAAGCTATATACTACTTCTCACTCATATGAACATTCAGGCTGCGGTGCACATAAATGTAGGCAGCCATGAGCAGCATCCTCAACAGCTAGGATACTAAGACACAACAGCTAGTACTATCTAGATTGTATCTATTCTATTTCGAAGTTAAAACAGTCTATCGGGAAAATGCTTGCATTTCGGAATGGTTTTGGGCGTGAGTTGTATTTAGGCATAGAGTTTACCGCCTTGAGTTTGCGTCACCTCTTCGCTTGTGAAGCAACAGTGTCCGAACCCTGCGTCACGTGTAGGTGCCTCTGACACCTCGCCCCATTTTACAGGCAAGACGGCGGCATTGACGTCTGCTTTGGGCCTATGGGTGGCCGCAGCCAAAACAATAGAGCAGCTTCCGGCAACTGGCATGCTGCAGTCAAGTTTCCTAAAACCCAGGCCAACAGCAATCAGCATCATGCAGCCACCTATCACCAACACGCACACGATGGGTGCACAACTGTATCCCACTGCTGAGGAGCTATGTTCCACCATCTCCACACCGTCCGACCAGAAAGATATTCGCACCAAGAACAGTGATTGCGAGACAAGCCAATGCAAGATTGCCGAAATCACAATCAGAGGTACGCTGTATTTGTATGGTAGCTGCAGCCAGTACGTTGTCCTCTGCTTGCCACGTGGCATCGTAACACGCAGATGCTTGCGACGCTTTGCGAATCCAGCGTACTCGTGCGCAAGGTGCATGCACGTGAACAAGCCGTTGTAGGACATGTAAAGCAGCGACAAAATCAGCTGAGGCAAGTTTGCGAGGAGTACAGAAGCAGCAAGTCCTTGGTTACCGTTCTCTGGGAGGCCGATGTCGACAAGGAGGTCGGCTTCAACAGTGCCAAAGCCGAGTGATGTTGACCATCAATGCAGGGCTGTCGACCATCAGAGTGACGTGATTGGTCAATATGGGGTTCAACCCAGGAATTCGTTGGCTATAGTAGTGAGAATTCCGCCTCCGGAAGCGTACTAAAAGGTCTATCAACCACAGTCGCATATCTTGGATCTACTTGCATGGCATAGAACTTGAGAAAAAGGACTATCACTAGAAGACAAAGGAATGACCATGATTCCTTTGAATTTAGGTGAGACGTAACCCTAAGAATTTCGGAAATGACTATCAGTGGTGTTATTGGATTGGATTTTTACTGGACTGGATGGATCCGGATAGATATTGGATGGATCGGATGGAGCTCACCAGCGCTATTGGATTATTGGATTGGCCGTCGTGGATCCAGTTGGATCCAATTGTCCGAAACGGGTAAGCAGGTACCTTGTTGTGCTACATTACGACAGCGGCGTTTTGGCGCGTCGCCGTCGCGTGCATATCGTGTAACTAGGGTATCAAGATACGCCCATCGTGAGGAGTCTCTTTCCATAGTATCACACACAGGATGGCAACAACTAGTTCATTATTTGACAGTGCTCGCTCCCGGTCTTCGGACAAGATCACGTTGTGTTCCACCAACCCCGCCTTCTCCGAAAGCACGTGCCTCGACAAGTTCACGATCCATGGCAACCAATACACGCGCAAGTCGGCTTTCGCATCACTACGCCGATCAAGAGAACGGCGCTCACCTATCTGGCGATTCGGCGAAGACCTTGTGCGTGTGGAAGATGGCGTAGAGGTATACTACTGCTGGACTTGCGAGTGCGAAAAGAGACAACAAGAGTTGCCGATCCTGAAGGGCAACTCCTCAGCGTTGAACCATATGATGAGCCACGGCTACAACCGTGAAGGCGTCAAGACTGAAAAGAGCGCGCATACTCACTACTATAGCCAACAGATTCCTGGGTTGAAAGCCATATTGACCAATCACGCCGCTCTGATGGTTGCCAGCCCCGCATTGCTGGCTTTAACCGGGGCCAACGGGGCCAGTCGTAGCCGATGCGCTCGCACTCGTCGCCCGGGGAAGCGCGCGTCGCGACCCAAGCACTTTGCGCTGGCAACATACTCTAATCCTGAGCTCATCCAGCCTGTCATGCAGGGTAGTCAGCCCATTTGATTGAAACAAGTCAAATGATTCGGGCCCAACTTGCTTGTACAATCACCATGACTTGCTTGCCTTCTTGACTTGGTTGAGTGATTCGAAGGAAAATAAGTGTAGCTGGTTTGTCGACCACTTTGAATCGATGTGATGGCCGGCGATCGGCTACCGTACGCTCTGCGCTGGATCATGAGCGACAGCCTGGAGAATAGAGTTAACGGTCACAATGATGCGTAGCAAGAGCTTAAGGTATCTTTGTTGGAAGAAACAGACTACTTCGGTAAAACCACAACGTTATCGAAAGCCCTCCCCAAACCCTCCCATAAACACCCCCATAAACCCTCCCATAAACACTCCCATAAACCCTCCCATAAACACTCCCATAAACCCTCCCATAAACCCTCCCATAAACACTCCCATAAACATTCCCATAAACACTCCCATAAACACTCCCATAAACACTCTCCAATACAATATTCAATACACACTCATAAATCCTGGCGTCTTTGACCTTTTGGTAAAGATGCTTCCATCGTGTGAGAAAAAGCATTCCTTTTTATCTTAACGACAAGGATTACTCCAAATATTCCAACTGCCAGTGGTTAAACTCATCTTCTTAAATCATATTGCATTCAAGCTAAATAGCTTATAGCACGTCGGCTATCTTCGCGACAATCTTTAATGCTTCTAGCCATTCTCCCGCCTTGATCTTCGCTCGTACAGTTCAGCTCGCAGTCCCGACTTCACTAAGCCGCCACCGCTTTTAGGTGATGCACCCTCCTACTTTCTTGTCATGGTCCCAACCCATCTTCCTCTCACTCTCCTCCGTCTTCAGATATCATCCCCGCTTCATCTGAGCTCTGGTCCAGTCTTTCAATGTCCCAGTGGTCATCTCTGTTCCCCTCCTCCTTGGTCATTGGCCTGCCCACTTCTGTGTTTCCGATGAACTGGAGCACTGCTCTGGTGGCTACGTCTCTGAACAGGCTCTCCAGATCTGCTTGATCTCGTCGTGCGCTTAGAGCGATGTTATTCGCGCGCATCCCCCGCAACAACACGTCTCTCTGCCTTCGCCACTTCCTGCAGCGAAGCATAAGGTGAGCGACTGTTTGGCTGCTCCCGCCGCACCACCAGCATTGCGCGTCTTCAACCTTTCCAATCCTTAGTAGATGTGTTCCAGTAATCGCATGGCCGGATTTGAGTTGCAGGTATCGGGCTGCGACTGACTTCTTCGCATTTGGAATGTCCTTGTCAATCTTGGCTCTTGGTCTCCACCTTGCCTCGATGGCCTGCTTCACGTATGACAGCGAGGCCGATCGCATCTCTCTGGGCTGCTGCTCCGCTGCTCGTTGTGCCGCGGTGTTCGCTATATCATAGCCTTCCACATCTCCGTCGTTCGCAAGCAATGTCAGGACCACTCGCCCGCCTGCCTCTTCGACCCGCTGTGCTTGTCTTTTGATACTCGTCACAACCGGCAGAGACCATTGCTCTCTGTCTCCAATAGTGACAAACCCAATACGTGACTCTGTCACGATCTCTGCAGTGCTGTGGTCTGCTCTTGAGAGTGTCGAGACGAGGTTTTCTATGACCATGTGTTGTGAATATGCCCTAGCTGTATGTGAAACAGTAAGCTGTTTCATATCTTATACCTATGTCGCTGTCGTTTCAGGGTGGCTACATATGTACAGTCCTTACCCCCATAGAAACAGAATGTAACAACGCAGTCATCGTTAATGCGCATCTTTGCTCGTATCACAACATGAGATCAAGGTAGGTAATATAGTGATACAGCGGATTACTAGAGATGTCGCAAGAATTGTAAAAATAGCTAAAGCCAGACGGCCAGTGATCGGCAGTTCCTCCATAATATATAGATAAATCCATTGGCGAATACAATCCAGCGCGTATTTACGCCAAGCTCTCTCCGCCATACACTTCTTTACCCTGCTCATCCGCCTACATCATCTGCGCCTCTCTAGCTCTCCTCCGGTGCCGGTTACGAGCACCATCTAGGCCCATCTCCTGTCCATGTACAGGCTCACGAGCAGTGATCTCCAGACCACTGCGCAAAGTCTCTTGCTTCGCGACTATCTCTGGCTGCGGCCTGTTATATGTCATCGCGTTTGGCAACGTGCCAGACCTGATGTTGAGCTCGTCAAAACTGCCAGAAACCTCGCGCAGAGTATCTGACGCTCGAGAGCCCGAATCATCACCGGAAGCCAAGCCTTGTTTGTCACGAAGACGGACAGCAACGTTCAAGATCGACTCAAGCTCGTCGGCATTCGTAGCATCGGAACTCTGACCAAACTGCGAGCTGCCAGTCGCGACCTCGTCACGCCATATGATCATGAGGAGGTCGTTGAAAAGTTGGACACCAGGCTTCCTCTTCTCTCCCGGTGCCACGTCCATTTCTCGCTTCACCCAATGTCTCTCCAAGTAGCAGTAGATGTGAGCAACCATTTTCGCGAGCTTACAATAGCGCTTCCACTCTCTCGCATACGCCTGGGTGATCGCCACGTCTTGATCGATAGCAGCCTCGGCTTGAGATTGCAGTATATCCATGCGAAGGTCTTTGCAGTGACTCCTCATGATATCTGCTAGGTTATCGTACAGCTTCTTGGCCGGAGGCTCGCCATTGATCTCTGTTTTGGTCACCGTGACGTCGTGTATGGTCGAGTATATGACCATATAGGCATCCGAAGCAAGACAGGGGTCTGCGTCGGCGCTCTGCTGTTTGGATGCTGCGAGCAGCTCACGGAGACGCTTGTTCACCCATGTCACAGTCTCGTCCGGATTGTCGCGCGTGCTGTGCTTTTTCGGAGGTTTTGGCACCGAGAAGCTGAGGCGGGCGTGGTTTGTCATGTTGGCAGCTAGAGATGACAACTCTCTGCACATATCTATGCAGACGGCTAATGGAGTATGTTGATACCTCCAACAGTCAATTGTGTTGTATGGTATGAAAAGGCAAAGCTGCTGCCTGGTGGCTAGGCCACACGCGCTGACTGATATCAAGGTTCAAAGCTGCATTCATGACGTCACTGTATCAAAAGCGGAACAGAACTAGAAGCGGAACACCTTTGTGTGTTACGAAGCATCGTGGCGTCATCAGCTAACTCACCCTTAGCGCTCTCGGAACGGCCGCCCGTATCGCAGGCACCAAGATTCGAACAGACAAACGGCTGTGCGTTTGGGATTGCTTGGATCGTCATAATGATTATCTGGTCCGTCATTTTTCTACCTCTGATAGAGCGATGTTTCGATAGAAAAGACCTTGGACCGAAGTAACGCCTCACGTTACAAAAATCTTCGGGGGTCTCCCAAAGTCCATGGCAAGAGAGAACGAAGCTAACGTACTTGATGGCTTACGGACGCACCCCGCTTTCCGACGCGGGCGCAACTCGATGGCTGCGGGGAACCGATGATATGAATGAAATTACTCAAAACGATGTTGTTGCTGTTGGAGGAGGTGATGGTCGACGCGGGGAAGGTATGGGAGCTCAAAGCTCGATGCCCGCTGTCGCCGCCGGGCGCGCAGCTGATGCGGGGTCGGAGGGCGGAGAGGGTGCGGAGTGGCAAATGGTGACGAGAGGGAAGGCGAAGGCAGGAGGGTTGAAAAAGACGATTATGAAGGTCAAGCCGCGTGTGGCGGATGGGAGCAAGGACTTACAGCAGGTCACGCCTGGCTTCGAGGCGGCCTCGACTGCGATGCGCAAAAGAAAAGCCGAAGACAGCGTCAACGACAAGCTTGCAGCGCTGGCCGATGCCGTCGCACAGCTGGCGATGGCTCAAAAGGACATGACAGAGAACCACAAGGCACTTGTAGAGAGCAACACGATCATGATGGAAATGATCAAAACTCAAGCCAAAGACATCAAGCTGCAGGGCGAGGAGATCAAGGCCTTGCGCGCACTGATACAAGAGGGCGTGAGCCAGAGGACGTACAGCGAGGCCGTCACGAGTGGTAGCACGCCAACGAGCCCACAGAGTTCTCAGACCAGGTCGACTTCTGCAGGCAGCTCGCAGGTCCGTAAGGATAAGCCACAGGTGCAGGATGACAGAGCAGTGTCTATCGACATGGCCAGGTTCAAAGGTGCCAAGAATAATTACAATGTCATCAGGGATGGTCTTCGTGCCGGACTAAAGGTCAACAAGGTTACAGAAAAGCTAACGATCAAGTCTCTGCGGCCTGGCCCAGGCGACAGGATCGACGTAGTGTTCGCCGACAAAGACGAAGCCAACAAGGCCAAGCAACACACTCGCTGGCTGACGTCGAGCCTGACCGGCGCGCGCGTCAAAGGTGAGCAGTGGTACCCGGTGAAGTTCGACAGCGTCGTGAAGCAGTGTGTGCTGGACCAGGATGTGAACGACGGTAAGACGCTGAACAAGGACTTTGCGAAGGACTTCAAGGCAGACAATGGCTGCGAGACGGCGGATTGTACGGTGATGAAGGCCACCTGGCTCAGTAAGGTCGTCTCGAAGAAAAAGGTAGGATCGATGGTAGTCTGGCTGAAGAACAGAGTCGATGCGGACTATCTGCTCCGGACAGGCACAGCCATGTTCGGTGCGACCGATGCGTTCTGCTCACCCTTCATCGTCAGAGACAACAGCGGTCCGTGCTACCACTGCAACAGATATGGACACAAGCAGGCGTCGTGCACGAGTCAGATCAGATGTGCTATCTGCTCGAAAGGTCACCGTCGAGATGAATGCCCGAACGAAGACAGCCCGAAGTGCCCGGCATGCGGCGACGCACACACGGTGTTTGACTGGGCGTGCAAGCTGCACCCGCAGCATTACCGACACGTCGGCCAGCAAAAGGCAAAGACGAGGCAGGGTCAGGGCAGTGCCGCCATGGATGTCGACATGTATGGCGGCGGCATGCAAGCGAGCCCGACGACCGCGTCCAGTGCTAGAGGTAGGGCACAGGTTACGAGCACGGCGAGCACGTCGAACACACCCAGTAGTTCTTCATGCTAGGAGAACTTCGAGTGCTGCACGTGAACATTGGCAAGCGAAAGACGGTGCACTGGAGTCTGTTTTGTGACGAGAGCCTGGCAGGGTTTGACGCTCTCTCAGTGGTTGAACCATATATCTACGAAGATCTGGATACTGGTGAGCCGGCATTCCCAGTCGAGCAAAACTGGCAATTGTTCAAACCAAGTATTAAACAGGAAGGAGAGGCGCGCTACGCGTACAGGGCAGCCTTGTGGGTAAACAACAGACACACCGCACAGCAGATCGCTACACCTTCCAGCCACGTGGTGACGGTGACAGTCCCCACCAAAAGCGGCATCGCACTGGTCGCGTCTGCCTACGATTTGAAGTCCACCGACGGCCAAGCGGCCAGCGAAGAGCAGCTCCGATCGAAGCTGCAGACCATCAAGGATGCATACGATGGGGTAAAGGCCCTAACCCTAAGTAGTGGAAGGAGAACTCGAGTCGACTTGTTGCTGTGCGCTGACCTCAACCGCCACCACGAACTGTGGGGCGGTGCTCAGGCATTCGGAGAGTCAAGTCGCACCGATGAGGCCGAACCTATCATCGACTTCATGCAAGAGAATGCCCTCACTTCACTGCTTCCGGCCGGGACGGTGACCTGGGAGCGCTACAACGGGTCTACCTGTTCTACGATAGATCTTTTGTTGGCAAGTGGTGGTTTGAGCGAGGCGTGTGATTACTGCGGAGTCCACCCAATTGATCACGGATCTGATCACAGAGCCATTCGGGCTCACTTCGTGACGGACCTGATTGAGTGTGAGGAGAAGCGACGAAAGCGGATGTACGACAAAGCGGACTGGAAGAAAATACGCGAGGAGGTATCGACAGTAATTGCGCGCGACTTCAGTCTGCATCCACTATCCTCCAAGGATGAGCTGGAGATGGCCTCTGAAAGCCTGGAGGCGACTGTCAACGGGGTCTTGGAAGAGCATGTCGCACGGGCGCGACCGTCGCCGTCCGCCAAGCGATGGTGGACGGACGAGCTGAAGACGCTACGATCTTCGTTGAGCGCAGCACGAAATCGATTGACCACGATGAGACGTAGGGGTGAGGATGTTGCAGAAGCCGCCGCCAGCGTCAAGCTGGTCCGGCGTCTGTACATGGACAAGATCGAGCAATGCAAAAGAGAGCACTGGACTGAGTTCTTGGACAATCGAGAGAACATCTGGAAGGCCTACGCATACACGAAGACCAGCCGCGCGAGCCATGGCATACCTGCGTTGAAGGTGGGGGACACAGAAGTGACGGACGACAAAGAAAAGGCCGACCTTCTCCTCAATTCCTTCTTTCCTGTGCCACCGCAACCAGTCAGCCGGGACGGTACTTCCGAGAAGCCAAAGCTGGTAACCAGGAATGGCAACAGACCATGCGAGTATGCCGGCAAGAAGGTGCCTCTGAGGATTAGACTCCCGCAATTGACACTTAGAGAAGTCGAAGCTGCGATCATGCAGTCCAAGCCCGACAAAGCACCTGGTCTGGACGAGATTACCTTTCGTGTCTGGAAGGAACTCTGGCCAATTCTGGGCAGTGTGGTGCTAAAACTGTATCAGGCTTCACTCGACCTGAAGTACGTACCGCAGAGGTGGCGTACGGCCAAGATCGTCGTGCTGCGCAAGCCAAACAAGCCAGACTACTCGGTGTCCAAGGCGTACAGACCTATATCGTTGCTGGAAACGATCAGCAAAGGGCTCGAGACGGTTGTGGCGAGAAGGCTGTCCTACTTAGCCGAGACCTACAGACTGCTGCCGGAGAACCACTTTGGCGGGCGGCCAAGCAGGTCGGCAGAGCAAGCCCTCAATTTGCTGGTGGAGAAGATACACGAAGCGTGGCGGGCCTACAGAATCCTGTCCCTGGTGTCGTTTGACGTGCAGGGCGCATTCAACGGCGTCCACCCCTCGGTGCTAGCTGATCGTTTGCGAGAGCGGAGGGTACCGGGCGACCTAGTGAGCTGGATCGAAAGCTTTTGCAACGGAAGGAAAGCTTCAGTAGTGGTAGGTGACTACGAGTCGCCAATCTCGGACATCGAGCACGCAGGCATTCCCCAAGGGTCGCCGCTTTCTCCCATACTGTATGTCTTCTACAACGCGAACCTGGTACAAGGGCAGATCAACAAAAGACAAGGCTCCATCGGCTTCATAGACGACTACAACGCATGGGTGGTAGGGCCAAGCGCAGCAGAGAACACGCATAAGCTACAGACGCAGCTGTTACCAAGGGCGGAGAAGTGGGCACGAGAGAGTGGAGCGGTTTTCGAGGCTCAGAAGACAGCCTTCATCCATTTCGTTCGCCCTCTGCAACCAGATCGTGGGCCGACGAACCACTTGGTGTTCGGCAACAAGACGATTGCACCAAAGCAAAGCGTGAAGATCTTGGGGGTCACGCTCGACTCGGGACTGTCCATGAGCGAACATGTGTCGAAAGCCGTGTCGAAAGCGATCGGGAAGTGTATGGCTTTGCGAAAAATTAGTGGCGTCCGACCAGCGCAGATGCGCCAAATGTATATGGCAGCCGTAGTACCCACAATGGACTACGCGGCATCAACATGGTATGCACCGTCGCGCATTGGAGTCAAAAGGCATGTCGTGGCACTCGAACGGGTACAACGACTTGCCGCAAGACTGATCCTGCGCGCGTTCAAGTCTGTGGCGATGCTCGTCCTACAAAGCGAAGCTAAGCTGCAGCCGGTGAGCGAAAGGCTACACGAGCGTGTATCGGACCACATGACCAAGCTGTGCAGCCTTGCGTCAGACCACCCACTGCAGCGATGCATATCATGGTTCCCGCTGCAAGGCTCGGCGTTCCCTAGTCCACTGAGGACAGTCTTCGAGAAGTATGAAACACAACTGGAGCCGGAAAAGGGCTGGCGCATCAGCGATCGACCTTCGTGGGTGATGCCGCCATGGCAGACTCTGAAGGAGTCGGTGCTATACTTGGAACCCGACGAAGCAGTACAACTCTGCAGGTCACTGCGATTCCGCGGTGCCTACCTGTACTACGCGGCCGCAGAGACAGAGGGTGAGCAGTTTGGTGCAGCGGCGACCATCAAGTACCGGATGACGACTGGCACGGTCAAAAAGCAAGCGATAGCGGAGACGCGGACGTGCTCGCTCACCAGCGCTGAGCTGACTGCGATACTGTACGCTCTGGAACATGCAAGAGATACGCTCCGCAAGACAGCCCATGTTTACGTAGCGACGACGAACAGAGAGGCACTGTCAGCAATCGAAAAGGGGCAGAGAGTGGGATATGGGAGAGAAGTGGTGCCAAAGATTGCCGATGCCGTCCTCGACATGCAGAGTGTCGGCCACCGAGTGACGCTCTTTCTCGTTCCTGCTGACAAAGGTATCCGTGGTGTTGCTGAAGCAAAACAGGCTGCAAGGGCAGTCATCGACAACGGCAGCGAACTCACAGCCGCCCCGGCCGAGAGGGTGCGCGAGCTGTCGGGAGTGCTGCGCTTGGTCAAGGCAGAGCGGGCCAAAAGCCTGCACACCAGCGAGGACGATGTCTGCGTGAAGTACTATACGTGGAAGATGGACAAGGCCTGGTCGGGCAAGCACACGCTCCGTCTTTATGGAGCGCTGTCGTCTGACGAGGCGTCCATCCTAGCCTAGCCTAGCCTAGCCTAGCCTATAGGATGACTAGATCCCGCCAGGCTTCATGGATGGGACTGGTTTGATAGAGGAACATTCGATCCCGCCAGGCTCC